>JARHVA010001981.1:802500-1402500 GCA_037957365.1 Torreya grandis | reverse complement strand
GTTAGTGAATTTTTCATTGAGATATGTGGGACCTTTTGATGTTTTGGAAGTGGTCAATCCTATAGTTTATAGGCTTGCATTTCCACCATCCCTAGCTCTATTTCATAATATATTCCATATTTCTTATTTTAAAAAGTATATAGTTGATCCTTCACATGTGTTGGATTGGAATGCTTTGCAAGTACTAGATCCTAGGGTGGTCATGGTAGAACCAATCAGAGTAATTAACACTCAAAAACTTTATTTGCATAATAGAGAGATGTCATAATTTAAGGTATTATGGGACTAATACTCTCAAGATAGTGCTACTTGGGAGGATTATGATGATCTCTACAGGTGGTTTCCACATTCATTTGTTTGATTTTATGCTTCATACTATGTTACTTGTTTGCTGAATAATGTTTTTAATTCAGAACTAATGTTTGAATAAGTGTCATTAGGATGATGACTATCTTTAAGGGGAAGGATGTCACATCTTGATTTCTCAAAAAGAAAATTTATTTGATTATCCATAGATTTGTATGATTATAAATTTGATTTGATTATTCTTTAACTAAGTTGTAAGTTATATGCTATTATGGGACAAATGTATGTTGTTTTTATTTCACGATTGCATTGATATGAGTTTAGTTGTATGGTATATTCTTACCACATTAAATAGTACATATTATATGCATAGTTTGAATGGTTAATGTTAGTACATTTTGATGTTGTTTTCATTTAGATAATTGTTTATGCATGTTATTTGTGTGTTAGCTCAATTCAATGATTATGTAGAATTAATATCATATGATTGTGTTGTGTTGTTATAAGTAGATTTGGATGAATAATGTTACTATGTGTTTATGATAATCATGATTATTAATGTTTTTTGAGGATGTAAATTTACATGAAGAGTATTTGGTACTAACATATGTAGATTAACCATCATGTCTTAATAATGTTGAAAACATTAGCTAGTTATATTTATGATATTTGGGAATATCATTATATGGCTTAATTTTTTAATATATATAGATAAAAAAAGACATTAGATAATTTGTATAACATAGTAATAAACAATAATTACATTATTATAATACTATTATTTTTTGATATAATAGTTATTCGAATTACCATTACGGTTAAAATAATGTCATCGAATTTATATTAGCAACATAATTATCAAGGTCATGATATTATTTATTTTTACTAGGTTATTGCAAATATTTCATTATGTCCTAAGACTAACCTATGAACTAAACCTAGACATTGTTTGGACTACCTAGTCGATTCCTTAGTAGAAGATCAAATGCATGAATAAAATTAGCGAGCTAATTATTTTTAAATTATTATATAAATAACTATGATTTAAATACTTTTGGAGGTTAATTTTAAAAAAATTTACCATTATTATATATATATATATATATATATATATATATATATAACCGAAAAAGAAAAAAACACAAAAAGAAAAAAATGGCAAGCTTTAATGGGCGAGCCTTAAAGAAAATGCATTATTCATGCAAAGAAAAAAAATTAAAAGGCACAACATAAAATAATAAGAGGAGAACATAAAAATGAAAGATAAGTGGAGCACGAATTAGAGAAGAGGAGAGAGGATAGTGGAGCATAAGAGTAGAGAAAGAGAGCATAATGAAACGTAGAAAAAAGGAGATTAAGGGGTCAAAGATTTTTCCAAAGGCTATAGGTTAGTTTACTTTAAATTCAAATTGATATCTATATGGAAAATTGGTAAGAAAAGAATATTAATGTTTACAAATTGTTAACTAGATGGGAGTTTTTGTGCTAAATGCACAGTCGGCTAGGTAAATATCCCTCCTCACACTAAGACCTTGATCTTAGAAATAAATTCAATGTAATATACAATTGGTCTGCCATTATTATTTATAAGATATATATTCTATGTTAAGCACCTCTATTAAACCATAATAAAGGTGAATTTGATGGGAGAAACTCTGTTAGCTAATGAAATCACCATGCAATTATATATTATACAACAAGGTATATATTTTTACCTGAATGAATAAAATGTAAAGTGTAGCTATGTAAATGAATTGTATCTTAAATAAAATTCAGTGTAGACAATATCATAGTAGATAAAATTCAATGAAATTGACTTGCGTAGTTTACCTCCCAATGTGAAGTTTGAATTTGTACTCAAAACCATAGGGATTATATATGTTCAATTGTGTGTATATTCATCATACAAAAAACAATGATATATATATATATAAACATATAAAATAGTGATATATATATCGTATGCTTTTGACTTCTTAAAAAAATATCGATTAATATATATGTATGAACCGAGGAATATTTATTTATCAACTCGTGAAATTACATGAACCATGTATAATGTTATGCAATATAACAAACTATGTATTATGATTATTAAGATAGTGGACTATGAACTTATGTATTATGATAGCGAATTATGTATAAGGATTAATTATTTAAATTCCATTTACACATCTCATTTACTATTTGAAATTATGCATGAAAGTATGATTAGATTAAGAAGAATCCTTTCATTCTGAAGATACCCTTAGAAATCAAACTATAAATCCCTTTTAATATAAGGAAGAAGGAATCGGTATTTCTAGGATCTTTGCTTGTTTTAGCTTTTTTGGTTAAAATTGTTGGTTCTATAAAGAAGGATAAATTATTTAATTTTGACTCGTATGTTTCATTTACTATTTGAAATTACACACAAAATTATGATTGGATTAGAACGAGTCCTTTCATTATAAATATGCCCTTAGAAGGGTCAAACAACCATTAAATAGGCCATATAAATCCAATGAAAGAACATAATAGTGGACTTCTCATGAGATGGTTGGATTTATCCACAAGTAGGCCAATCTAGGACCCCCTTCATGAGCTTATTGGACTTACCCAAAATTAGGTCATTCTAAGCCTCTATTTATGAGCTAATTATATGGAAATAAGGTGTCAAATTGTAATAAAATAAATAGGTAATCATTGCATACATCATCATTAGTTCTCTCTTCTATAGCACATGAGATGCAACATATCAGCGCTATCATAGATTTAGAAAAGTAGAAAATTTGATTGTTAAGGATGATGACTTATTCATAAATCCAACACATTACTTGAGATCCTTCTAAACCTTAGCACCTTTTTAACATTATTTATATATGCATACAACCTCCTAAAAATATAACAAGTTGTTTAAACAAAATATTATGTTTTCATGAGAATTATAACTTTTTTTTGTCATGATTGGTTATTTGTAATTGAGTATTTATATATATGAACAATGGACTATGATATTATCATTCATCATAGAGTGCATTATATTTGTATCTGCTTATATAAGTTAGAAACTTTTATATATACCTAGTTGTTATAAATTGTACTTGTTATGCTTATTATTATGTGATAAATAATATGGTAGAGATGCATTCATATGTTTAACAAACTAAATGTATGCATTTTGATTATTTATGTATTTAGTATGTTTTATGCTTGCTAGTAGGAAGTAATAAGTATGAATCTATTGGTTATATTTATATTAACCAAATATCGTATTGTTGTTAATAATTAAGTAGTGAGACAAACTTCATGAGATTAATAGTATCACCAATGTTAGATGAAGGTAATTTGATCAAGTGTTGTGTATGAATTTGGCTAATCCTATAAATCAATAACTATTGAAAACTTTGGCCAAAGTAATGTTTAGTTAAACATTTTTATTTCATATGTATGATTTACATGTTTGTGTGATATCATATTAGAATGTGTTTTCTATATGGTACACATCATGTATTATAAATATTACAACACATAGGTGCTAACTTGTCTCTTAGAATTCCTGCAACATCACTATCTACTCATCCATGAAGGGAGGGTGATTCCCTAATGGAGGATTATGATGGGGATCAATAGTCTATGGTTGGTGTGTAAAAGTGCTCAGATGATGTTCTCCATCCCCATAATAGTACTTATTTAGAGACTACACTTGAGATTACCATAGATACTAGAGTTCAGAGAACTCATGCTCCATAGAGCCTTATATCTTGTATCTTGTAGTTTATTTATTATTATTGAAACATTATCCATGATGAATTATAATTATTTACTCATTTATACATTGATAGTAGTGGTTGTATTATTGTACCAATCATGGCTAGAAAATATATAATTACTTTCATTATTTAGTTATGTTTTGTTTCATATGATGCTAGTGATTTGCAATAGGTAGATGTTACATGCTTATTTTATAGTTGGAATACTTAGAGTGTTATACTTGGTTCATTAATTAGATTCTAGTGGTGAAATATAATAAAATAATACATTGTTTAAATTTAAAAAAATTACATTAGTCTAAGTCAATCTCAGTGGGATGTTACACTATGGCTTCTAGACCTTTGAACAAGCTGAGATTGAGGTTATTCTTCATATACCTCCTCTTAAAAAGATTCAGATATTGATGATCTCTACTCAACTTATTATATCTATCATGGCCTCAACTCAACTTTCTCAGGTGTAAAAGGAAGTTTAATCACTTCTTTATTGTATGTTTATCTTGGATACTAAATGGAACAACAAGGCTTAGTTTCTTTAGAAATAACACTTGTAGAATATAATACCTTCTGTGTTATAAGATCCTAAATCTTATGTCCTTTCACACCATAACTATAATTGATGAAGATACATTTCATAGCCTTGTTCTCCAATTTTTTTGCTTCACCTTTGGACATGTTCATATGCCTCACAACCAAAAACTCTAAGATGTCTCAATAAAGGATTATGACCAAACCATGCCTCCATAATCATATTATCAACAAGTGTTGATGTAGGAGACCTATTGATTAGGTATCAAGTAGTGGCTATAGCATTGACCTAAAACCTTTATTCTGGTCTAGAACCACCAAGCATACTCCTAACCTTCTCCATTAGTGTCCTAGTCATTCTTTTTGCAACTCTATTTTTTTGAGGTGAATATGGAGTTGTCTTTTGTCTCTGTATACCATAATATTTATAGAATATATCAAAATTATTAAATCAAAATTCACTACCATTGTTAGTCTTCAAACATTTAATTTTCTTTCTAGTCTGCAACTCGACCATTGCTTTAAACTCTTTAAAATGATTGAAAACTTTATATTTACTCTTTATAAATTAAACCCATGTACTTATATCATAATCATAAATAAATGAAACATAATATGTGGATTTTGAAATTGAAGGAACATTAATAGGATCAAATACATCAGAATGAATAAGATCTAAAACACCACAAGATTTATGAGAACTCAAGTAAAATTGAATGCAATTTTGTTTACCATAAACACAATGCTCATAGAAATCAAATTAAAGATTTCAATCTGTTAAACCTTTAATAATATTTTTATTCTTCAAGGCCCTAAGACCTTTTTCTCCAATGTGGCCAAGTCTCTAGTGCCATAACATAGTCTTCTTTGTAGGTAATTTTAACTCCTTAGAATGAGCACCTTTAGGTACCCAAAAACCATAGACATCCATAAAAATAGTAGTTACCTCTTTATCTAACAGAGTAGTCTCAGATTTAGTCTTCACAAAAGTATTATTTTACTCCATTATGCATGCATCAAGCTTATGCAAAGTGCTTATCCTGACACCTTTAGATATCACCATAATAGCTCTAACCATATTACAACCTACTTTAGAAAAGATAACCTACACACCCACATCTATTAGTTTTCTCACAGATAATAAGTTATGAGCTAGCCCAGGGATATACAACACACCATTAAATAATTTAATCCTTCCATCTAAAAATCTAATTTTAACTCTACCATGGCTAACAATGGTTAGAAAAGAATCCATAAAATTATGTATACTTAGAAAACCAATTTATATTAGAGGTTATATGAAAATATGCACCTGAATCAATTAACCATGCATCATTACATGCATGGGTTGGTAAGGCTACAATGAATGCATCACTATCTTCCTTCTTGGATTCAGAATTAAAATCATGCTTCTTTTTTTTCTTCTTCTTTTATTTATAATCCATTCTATACTGACCAAATTTGCCACAATTCCAACATCTCACCTTAGACTTTCTAGGAGATTTAGATCTCCCCTTGTAATTAGATCTAGACTTCTCATGCTTCTCATTCTTCTTGCCTCTTTATTTATATATTCCTTGAACATTCTTATCTTCTTTGGCACTAATGAGAACTTTTCTTCTCATTTCTTCAAAAATCAAAGAACCTAAAACATCCTCATATTTCAAGGTTATATAATTACTTCCAATAGCCATAACAAGAGAATTCCATGAGTCAAGCAAAGAACAAAGCAAAATTTTACATCTCTCTTCCTCATCCATTTTCACACCAA
This sequence comes from Torreya grandis, assembly GCA_037957365.1. Taxonomy (NCBI): domain Eukaryota; kingdom Viridiplantae; phylum Streptophyta; class Pinopsida; order Cupressales; family Taxaceae; genus Torreya; species Torreya grandis. The sequence goes on along the minus strand of JARHVA010001981.1, from coordinate 1,396,143 downwards.
CTGATACCAATTAAGCCACCAACATATTAAATGATTCCAAATGGTCTAAAAATTTTCCACCTTCTTCCATTCTCAAATAATATAACTTATTTCTTAGGAAAATTTTATTAACAAGAGATAGCTTGGTAGATCTCACCGTTTATTCCATAACTTATTTGATGTGGTCTCTTCATGGACATTAATCAATAAAGAATCTACTAGGCATAATTTGATGAGACCTTTGTCTTTTTGGTCCATCACATCATACTTAGATGCTTCAACTAGATCTACAGGTTTCTAAACATTTCATCAATGGCATCCCATAGATCTCAATCAAATAACAAATCTTCTATTTTCAATTTCCACATCTCAAAATTGCCCCCTGGAAATTTTTTAAACTCAATTCTCTCTAATGTGTTTGCCATCTTAAAATTATTATAATAAAGGACTCCAAATATCTATTGCATAAGCTCCCACTCAAAATTAGATTAATTAAAAAAATTCATCAAACCCACAACTAGAACCAAAACTAACCAGGATCTAATACCACTTGAAAGGAATATAAGATAGTGGAAATAATTCATTACACTAAACCTTAAGAGGAGAATATGCAAACAAAATTGAAATTTTTATAAAATTATAAGAAAACACATACAACTAAAAATAACATCATACCATAATGAGTGATTACATGGGAACAACCTTTTCAAGAGAAAAACCCCACACTCTAAAGCAGCTTAATATATTACTTAAATTAACAAGATTACACCATATACTTGTAGAGAAAGACTTTATAGGTGTATCACCAGTATCTAACTAGGAGAAGAACTAGTTTAGAGCTTCAATATCTTGCACAACTCTCTAGTTTACTTAGCTTACAAAGCTTAGCTACTACTAGCTTACACCTCTTTACAAAGGAGAGAAGTCTTACTTATAAAATTTATAAAGTGCAAAGTAAAAAGGAATGAGGGAGAAACTTCATGAACAAGGAAAAAATGTGCCACCGTTAGTGGAATCATTATTGATGAGTAGTGGCATGATTTTTTGTCTTATGTATAGTTGAAAAGTGGATCCTCCACTTTGAAAAATCATCCTCCACTTTCACATGCTTCCAAAACTAGTGTTCTACTCACTTTTCTGAATTATCCCCCACTCAAGGTCACGAGTCCAACTAATAAATGTGCCCTATATCTATCCTTGTCAATTTTCACTAAAATTAAATCATGTGAATCACTAAAGACACCCAACTTGTACCTTTAGTGCAGTGGGATTCCCGACTCCATTCACATTAGCTTTATCTCATGTAGATTCCTCCATGGGCCATGCCAACTCATTTACAATACACATCCTCACCTGCATCACCTACCACATCACCTATATAATCATTGTCAACTCATCACTACCACCTCATCACATGAATAGTGACTATGAATAGTAGCTTGTGAATAGTGATTTGTGAATAGTAACTCATGAATAGTGGCCTGATTTATCAAGGTTGAGACACCTCAATACCCAACATGTTCTACTCCTTGATTAGAATTACCTCTACATTGACTTGAGTATAGTTTTACTTTGTATGTTATGTTTTATTTTAACTATCCCCTTTTTTTGTGACACAAGCTTTATTAATAATTTATTAGATTTTCTTTTATTTCATGTATTCTAGGCCTAACTAGGGTTATTTTGCAATGCTACTTGACTAGAGGCTTTTGAACCCTCTATAGTGGTGTTGTATGATAAGATTTCTCTTAAGTAGGTTCATCAGTAATTGGTTATGTCCAAATATAAATAGCTATGGAATGAGTTATTGGTAAGATTACCTTCTCTAAGCTTGGAATACACTAAGTAGGATAGGTTGTAAATCAATATTAATTCATTACATATATATACCACTACAACTATTACACATATATATATATATGAAAATGGTGAGTCAAGAAAGACTAAGAAGAAAGAGCCAACTATATGTGCATTAATCCAACAAGAAGAAAATATACCAAAGATTCCTTTAGTATTTAATTCTAAGAACCTAGATCATACATCTATGAAATAAGATTATATTGGTGATAATGAAGATGAGGCTCTACTAAACATTGATATTTATTTATGTAGTCTCAATTTTACACCTATCAGTCCAAGGGAATATCAACATGATTATAAATTGGTAGTTAAGAATGAGTTGGATAAGAGAAAAGTACCTTTATTAGGCATGCCTAAGGATGAAATTCAAAACCCTTATTGTAATATAAGTTCACAACAACATAAATTAATACTAGGTGCTCCATTAAAACAATTCTTTGTAAAATCTAACATCATTATAGAGCAAGATAGAGAGGATATTACAAAATATATCATGGAACCACATTCAATGAATAATATGCAAATTTTTGATATGAAGTCATCCACACCATTACATGTAACAAGTCTCTAAGAGAAAACAATCAAAATATTACAAATGTTACTTGATCATGATTTACTTGCATTACCATTTACTAGACACTAAGTAATGGGATGCCTACCACATCAAGAAGGCAAACCATATTGTGATTACCATATAATCACAGGGCGTAACACAAATCATTGAAAAACTCTACAAAAAAATATTAAAAAATACAAGAATGAGGGCATCATCGAGGTAATATAAGATCACCAAAAACAACTCCAATGAAGTTATTAAATGATACAATTTACAAAATCAAGAAGTAGAGATTATAAGTGTCCATGATAAGAGGTTGTGACTATTATAGCATACATTGAGGGTGATTTTTAGAAACACATTTTGATCGATTGAGAAAAGTGGGAAACCATGTGTAGTATTACAACATTATGATAATTAGGACATGACATCAATGAATTACAACATAGTACATAATGGAATAAATCCCTTGGATATATTATTTTACCAATTGTTTGTGGGTCAAAGGTGGTTGATACAAATATATGGGTCATGCCTTGTACTCATTATTTGACACTTAAATTGGGATAGTTATGGTTACAATAAATGAAGGCCATAATGGATCAAAAAAATCAGTACATTACTTTCTTGCATGCAATAAAGACAATCAAAATTTGACATTATATTAATAACAATATCAATATCAGAAAGCAAAATATTTAAAGTAACAACAAGCAAAGAATATGAATAATCCTCATTGCTCAATTAAGAACTAGCTCTCATAGGTTCTAATGTGAGATAAGGAGATGGATGACTCCTAAGGAGTAGTTGGGTGAGAGGGTTTGTGTTTTTTACACCATAAGGGTGTTCAAAATGGATGAACACTTCATCCTTTAATGTCTTGTTGACAATTTTGCCCCATAATTCAAATTGTCACCTCTAAGATTTGAAACTTTGCATATCATGCCAGTTTGTCTTGTGAGTCAGTTATTGGTCCTGAAAATCCCTTGAAATAATCCACGATTAACAGGCCTTTTTAAGGCATTCACTTTTGTTTTTAGAGGATTTTTGTGAGAAAATAATTATGGAGGATTCTTTGGGTCCAAAAAGGGGTCATTTTCAAGAAGTTCAAAGGGTTCTTTCCTTTTTGAAAAGGTCCATCTTTAAAAAATATAACGGTCCATTTCAAAAATTTGAAGGATTCTTTCATTTTGAGAAAGTGGCTAAATAATAAAAGTCAATGAATTCTTTCAAAGGAAAGGTTCTTTTTCAAAGTTTTGAAGGGTTCTTTTTCTCTCAGAAAAGGTTAGTTGCAATTTTCCCAAAGGATATCTTTTCGAAGGGATTGTTTCAAACATTTTATCTGAAATAACTTTTTTGAAGCGCACTTCATTTTTTCCAAATGGTCCAGTTAGAAAATTCTAAAGGAATTGGTCCTTTTTAAAAATCTAAAGGGTCACTTTCCCTTCAGAAATGGTTCTTTTCAAAAACTTGAAGGGTCACTTTCTCTTTGTAAAAGGTTATTTTGAAAAAGTTTCGAGGACCATTTCAAAAGCTCTGAAGGGGTTATTTCAAAAGTTCTAAAGGGTTCATTCAAAGTTTTGAGGACAATTTCAAAAGTTTTTAAGGGTTCATTCAAATTTTTGAGGGCCATTTCAACTTTTTTGAAAGGTCATTTTCAGAAGTCTGAAGGGTTATTTCAGTGTTTTCGAAGGGCATTTGCAAAACCTCTAAAAAGTAATTTCCTTTTACAAAGGTCCAATTCAAGGTTTTTGAAGGGTAGACAAATTATCTAAAAAAAAAGACCATTTTAAAAATGCTAAAAGAATTCTTTCAGAGAAATAAGTCCATGAAAAAGAGGAAAGCAAAAAGCCCAAAAGATTTTTTTTTAGGAAAAAGCTCGAAAGAATTCTTTCAGGGAAATAAGGTCAAAGAAAAGGAATGATTTCTTTCATATAAATAAGTTATAAAGTAAAAATCCCAAAAACATTCCTCTGAAGGAATAAGATGCAGACAAATAGCCTGAAGGAATACATGTAGAAACCAAAGGCCACAAAGAAATAGCCCAAAGGAATACATGTCGAAAGAAAAGTCCTGAAGACCAATTCCCATGGAAAAGTGACAAAACAAAGAGACTAAGAGAAAAATACTAAGGAATTTCAAGGAGCTAACATGGAGTTTCAACACTGCATATTTGATCTTAACATGGAATTTCATGCATGCTCTAGTTTTCAAAGCCCATTTTCATGTAAGTGGAGGCCATTTGGAGTTGATTGGTCTTGAGTTTGAGTTGACTTTTGTCAAAGTGTCACATTTATTATAATTTATCTTATTAATTGAAGGATTTCAACACTTTCAACCTATTCAAACTAAATTTTTTCACCTAAGGATTGGCGTAGCATCTTCTCATATAAGATGGATTTACTTGGAGTTGACTAGACAAGACTTATCCTGCATCTTCCTTGATTTCCATGCAAAGAAGGACTTTCTTTTGTTTCAACCCACCTTCCAAACGTATCAAGTAGAGTTTATCTTTTAATATTTGGTATAACTTTCATGCATGGAATAGATTAGTCCAAGATGGGCCCACTATCCTTTTCTAATGCCAAAGAGCTTTTTCATGTAAGATAGAAGACAAAGATATTATTTGAAGGATTTGTTATCTTTTGATAGCTCAAGTTTGACTTATGTGATGTGGGAGTTGATCTCCTCTCCTATTTTCAATGCCAATCTCTTGGATTTTGTATGTTTTTTCTATATAAGTTGGTTTTTCAACCTTGAAATGGATCCCTTTTTTGGCAAGACTAGACTCTGCCAAAATTTGAGTTTTGTAACCTTTTTTAGATAAATAAAAGGACTATTTTTAGATTTTAAAATGTTTGCATTGTGTATTTATATCAGTGATTTGCATATGTGATAAAATTTTCTTCCTTGTCAAGTCTTGATTCTTACCTAGTTATTAGTTGATTAGATTATGCAAGTCATGTTATGTGTTTGATGTCTTTGGGCTGAAGTTACAAAGGATGTAAGTGGTTTTTTAGTGTCTTAAATCAATCCTATTCCATCATTTCCCTCAATATTTGATCACCAAATAAAACCTTTTCATGAAATAATGATGCATAAGAGTCAATTAGAGTTGAAATTTCAGTCTTTTTCTTATCTAATCAGTGTTTTTAGAAGCTCAAATTAAGTGGATGAACCAAAATATAGGTGTATCACCATAATTAGATAGGATTTTTCTTAAATTTTATTTCTTACCTTTTCCCTCTTCCCTTTTCTCTGATATTTCATAACATAGAGTAGGGATCCTAATTGATACACCAAAGGGAGATAGCCCTTATAATCTAGAGATTCAATCCACTGATTAGGCCACCCATAGCCTAGGATTGTTTCCATGTTTTAGTAGACTATGAAGGTATGAAACTACCTTCATAAAGGTGTGAGTCTAATTGAAAACAATTTTTGGCATGCCTGGTGGGACACTTACTCCTTGGCATAGCTAAATTTTAGAGCTAAGGATAAGCATTTGTAGTAGAGGAGAATATTTATCTTCATCATGAGCTAAAGATTTTTCAAGTTGTAGAGTTCATAGCATCATTCAGGCAATTCTTTCATGCCAAAGGTTACTATGAGGTTAAATAAAAAAGGTATTCATTTTGAATTCATTGAGTTTTATTATACATCATATAAAATTTCAAGGTTTATTAGGACAAACCCATATCCTCAAAAACAATATTTGTCTCCTAGTTATCCTACTATTCTAATCACTACAACCCCCACTATCCAAATGACTATCAGAAACTAGGTGTTTATTCCATTCAATAGAGGTAGCCCACTAAATTTAACCCAATTTGATTACATTTTGATGTCTACCCTCAATAGCATCACATTCTTCTTAGGAGAAAATCAAACAATCCCTATTGAGCATATCTAAGATGTAGCTAATCTCTATTTAGTCCATAATGTTGTTGAGGATAATGTTGTTATTAGATTGCATGTTGCTTCCTTCAAAGGAAAAGCATTGTAGTGTTATATAAACCTATCAATAAACTCCATTTCTATTGGGATGAACTAGGTGCATCCTTAGTCAAGCAATTTGAACACAAATATGATCACCTCTCTTTGGTTGAATAGTTAACTACCATAACAAGAGTTCCTCATGAGTTCATGTCTAATTTTAATCTCAAATTCTAAAATACATGGAATATAATACCTATGTTTATTAGGTCATCCCCTAAATATACATTCCTATACTATTTGAAAGCCCTTAGCTTTGACATTAGTGTGATGATTCAGTAATGGGTGGTACTACCTTACCAGATGCTTATGAGGTTGCAATAAGGGTAGTGAATAGTTTGATGCAATATGGTAAGCTTCTTATAATGCCTCCAATGCCTATATTCATATAATTTAATTCTATATTAGCCCCTCAAGTTCTTCAAATTCCTCAAATTCCATCCTTAGCTCCTATTCCATCACCTCAAGCTCAAATTACAGCCCCTATTAGTCAAGATAGTGAAATAGGAGAGTTGAAAATCTTGTTTCAATCCTTTGGGAATTAAATAGTGAAACTCAAGAGGAAATAATTTTAAGCTAGTAGGCCTTATCAATAAAAAAATTAGACCACCTATCAGCCCTTCAAAGATCAAAGGCCTCCTTATTAGGGTTTTAGAGAGAACATACCACCTTACCAAGCACAAGGATCCATAACTCCAACTAATCCATATTCTACCCTTGATCCTAATGCTCCTTCCACTTCAAATTCCATTGTTCCCACCCCACCTCAAAATAACTTGATGCAGGATTTAGGTTGGTAGTCCTTAAATCTCAATGATGCTCAAAACTAAGCCTTGGTATCACAAAACATCACTATGCCACATATGACACAAGAAAAAATTTATTTTCAAGGAGGTCAGTACCAAGATACAAGTTTGGCATCACAAAAAGAGACTTAACAAGTTCAAAGGAAGCTTGATGCCATTAATGTAAATTGGCAAGTGGATGATCATGTTGCTTTTAGTCAAGGTGTTGAAACTAACTATACAAGTGGTCAAGTTATAGTTGTAACTAGAGATAAAAGAAGATCCATTTATTAGGATCAAGAGGTTAAAAATGATTCAAGTACTCCTAATGTTTTTTCTAAGAGTAAAAAATAACAACTTTCTACCCCTACAACTCATAAAAATCAACGTATATAGGTTAGTAAAGTTCATCAAATACCTCTAGTTCGTGAGCAGTCAGTGCTTCAAAAAGTTCAACCAAAGGTTGGTGGATCTCATTTCATTATAGTGGATCATATGAATAATTATAATATAATAATTATCATGTGGTATTCTCTTTCCATCCTAATACAAAAATATATGCTCATCTAAGAGCTTTCAGCTCTCAAATTACCTCCAAAACTAGTTGAAGAAGAAGGTGTTGTCTTAACTAATTCAGATCAGCTAACTAAGAAACAAGTACATCAAGTAAATAAGATGGAAAATATGGAAAAAACTTAGGTAAAATCAAATAAAACTTCTCCTTTATACCTTTCTTTTATAGTGGGTGATAATTTGGTTCATAACTGTATAGTGGATAGTGGAGCTAGTAGTATATTCATGCCTAAATAGATTGCAGACAAGCTTAGCCTTATTTATGATATAAACACTGAGGGGGTATTTAAATTGTATGGGTCACCAAAAAATAATTAGGAGTCATCAAATATCTTAAATTGACATTACGTGCTTGTCCCAATGTTATTATTCAGTAGGATGTTGTTATGGTAGACTTACCTCCTTACTTTACTATGTGCCTTTCAAAGGACTTCACCTCAAATATTGGGGGATATTTATCAAATAATTAGACTTATTTGATGTTCATAAATATTTATTATACCAATTTAATGATTCATTTTTAACCTATTTCATGTTTTCATATGGATCCATATATTCCAAGTGTTGTGAACATTAATTGTATCATCTCAGATGATGTACTAGAAACTAGTGGAGTAGAAAATGGATCACCTTTGGATGGAGTTTCAGATTTGTTTATTAATTATTGGACTTCCAATTTTCATTATAATTATCTTATAATATTATTGAAGAATAATTACTTGGTGTGTATTGCCTTCATGAGAATAATGCACTAATTCTGGCCATGGTTAAGGATGATGGATCTAGTGAAGGTTTATCGCAATTGTGCTTTGATGGATCAATGAATAAACATAGTACTAGAGCTATAATTATGTTTGTTTCTCCAAAAAATTATAGATATTCCTTTTCTATTAAGTTTTATTTTGGTTTTTCAAACAATGTTGCAGAGTATGAGGCACTAGTTCACGATTTGCAGTGGGCTAGGAAGATGAAAGTCAACACCTTGCAAGTTTTTGGTGATAGTGAACTGATAGTTCACCAATTAAAAGGTTTAAATGTATGAAAAATTTTGTTTCTTAAATTTTACAATCATATAATATGGGACTTACTTGAATATTTCCAAGCTATTAACATTCAGGCAATACCAAGAGGTGAGAATAAACATAGGTTGGCTGTAATTGGGGAACAATTTAGTATCCCAACTGATATAAAAAGTGATAAAATTAAATCACATATAAATTTGGTTATAAGGCCTTATATTCTATATAATCATGATAATTTTCAAGTGTTCAAAGATGATAATCAAATTATGAGATTCTTGCAAGAGGAGGCTGATTTTTCTTCAAGAAACCAATCAAAGTATTTGCAATAGTATGGTGATCAGGTTATGAAACTAAAACCAAATAAGTTTCCTAAGGGATTGGTCACACTTGATAACATTTTTAGAGGTTATGATGAGTTAAAGAATAATAAGTCATCCTTATCAACAAAAGAAGAGCATTATGCCAATGTAGAGATTGCAGCTGGTAAGAATTTGAAGCTGGGAAAGGTATGCACTCCTTCATAAAAGGAAGCTTTCAATGAGTTATGCTCAAATTTTTTTGATGTATTTTCATGTAAATATAGTGATCTCAATGGATTTGATCCAATTTTATCTCAACACACCATTGAGTTAGAGGCTGAAACTAAACTAGTGAGACAAAGACAAAGGCCCATCAATCCTAAACTTGAGCCTTTAATGAGAGTTGAACTTCACAAGCTCATAGAGTCATCTATTATATTTCCAATCAAGCACTCAACTTTGGTGGAAAATATTTTTCCAGTATGGAAGAATAATGGTGAGATTAGATTGTGTGTTGACTTTCATGATTTGAACAGGGCTTCACTTAAAGATCACTATCCATTGCCATTAATGGAACAAATTTTATAGCTAGTTATAGGTTTAGAGAGGTTTTCTTTGTTGGATGGATATAGTGGCTACAATCAAATTTTGGTCAATGAAGAGGACCAATTTAATATATACTTCAAAATAAAGTGGGGGACATTTGCATACAGAAAGATGCCCTTCATTTTATCTAATGTTGGAGCAACATATCAGAGAGCCATGGATATGGCATTCCAAGGCCTTCTTAACAAGTTTTTAATTATTTATTTGGATGATATAATAGTGTTTCAAAAAATGTATATGATCACATGGTTCATCTCAAGCAAGTGTTTGAAATGTGTAGGCAATTTGGGGTATCTTTAAATCTCAAGAAGTGTGTCTTCTCGATTCATGAAGGTAAGCTCCTTGGACATGTGGTTTCAAATTATGGTTTAAGAATAGATTATGAAAGGGTAGAATCCATTATTTCACTCTCCTTTGCTAAGAACAAAAAGGCTATGCAAATCTTCTTTGGGAAAATCAACTTCATAAGGAGATATATTTTATATTTTTGCCATTTTAGCTAAGCCACTTACAACCATGCTAAAGAAAAATTAGAGCTTTAGATGGTCCAAATAAGGATTAAAGATTTTCAAAGAGATTAATAAGGCCATAGCTAGTGTTACTACACTTATAAATCTATATTTCCTAAAGGATTTCATTTTGTATACAAATGCTAACATGGACACCATTTCAGACATTCTTATGAAACAAAATCATGAGGCTTTAGAGCAGCCAATAGACTTCTTTAGTCAAGGCTTGGAAGAGTATGAAACAAGGTACTATTTTATTTAAAAACATGTGCTTTTAGTTATAAGGTCTCTTAAAAAATTTAGATACTTATTTTCTAATAATAAAACACACCTAATGGTTTCTCATCCAAGCATCAAGGAGTTCCTTTTGAATAAAGATATAAATGAGAAGAGAGCTGGTTGGATAACCAAGGTAATAGAATATGATGTGAAAATTAAGGTCACAAAGCTAATTAGAGGCAAAGGAATTTGTGAGCATCTATCTCAAGACTTGTAAGAGACTAATGAGGTCATTTTGGTGTCAAATGATGAAGAGGATGCAAGTGGTCATAGCTTACGTTCTAGTTGGTTTCATGACTTGGTAAGCTATCTCCAAGATGGTATTTATCTCTCTCATCTAAGTGCTTCAAAAATAATATATTTTAGGTTTTAATCAATTCCATTTTTTCTTATTGGTGGTGTTTTGTTTAAGAAATATATCAATGGCATGTTACTAAGATGTATAGAGCCAAGCCAAACTCAGAGATTGCTTGAAGAATTACATGATCAACATGGTGGAGGACATTTTTTTCATAGGAACTATAGACCTTAAGATCATGAAAGGTGGGTACTATTGGCCTAGTATATCTAGTGATTGCCATGCATGGGTTAGGAAGTGCAAACAGTGTGCTATGTTTGTAAGAAAAGTGAAACTTGCAGCCTTACCTCTTCAACCAATTGTAGTGGATCAGTCCTTTGTCCAATGGGGATTGGACTTCATTGGTCTCATAGATCCTCCTTCAATTTTAGGACAAATGGATTCTAACTTCTATATATTACTTCACACATTGGATAGAAGTAGTGGCATTGAAAGAAGCAAACAAAATCAATGTTCTATATTTCTATGAAGGTTTGCTTACTAGATTTGGAGTTCCTTAAAACTATTATTTCTGATAATGTAATGGATTTTGTGGGAACTAGGATCAGCCAATGGCTTTTCCAACATGGAATTTATCTTACCACTTCATCAAACTATTATCCACAAGGCAATGGCCTTGCTGAATCTATGAGTAAGAACCTGTTGAAGATCATAAGAAGGACTATTGAAGACAATCAAAGGTCATGGCATCTTAGGTTGAAGTCAACTTTTTGGGTTGATAGGATCACCTAAAAAATATCAATAGCCAACTCTCCATACAAGATATTATATGGTAAGGAAGCAAGGTTACTCGTTTCTCTTGAGTTTGTTGCTTTAGAACTAATGCTTCAACTTGAGTTGTTGGAGAATGAGCCTGTAGAGATTAGGTATGTTGAGCTTATGTAGTTGGAAAAGGTAAGAAATTAGTCCATGATAGCCATGGAAATTCATCAAGCAAAAGTGAAGAGAGCTTTTGACTAAGGAGCTTCTTCATGAAGTTTTAAATAAGGAGATTTGGTCCTCAAGTGGGATGAAGATAGAGCTAAACCAGGAAGTCACACAAAGTTTGACTCCATTTGGAGTGGCCCATACATAATTTATAACTACAAATCCCACAATGCCTTCCAACTTACAAAGATGGATGGTGAGGAGCTTCCAATCCCAATCAATAAGATACATCTAAAACATTGCTACTAAAGAGCTAGGTTCCTTGTTTGTTTGTTTTCTTCCAAGTGTTATTCAAGAACATTAGTTTAGTTCTATTTTATCCCAAATAAGTGCTTATTTGCACATTTTCTTTGTTTAGTTAGTTTTCTTTGCTTTGTGTGTTTCCCTTCTTATTTTGGAGGATGAAGGTTGTCTTATTTCAAATCAAAGGTTGTACTTGCAGTCATGGACCAAATTTACCATTGTTTTATGAGTTCAAATGTCATGTATATGGTCTGGTTCTCAAGTATAGCAGGCATACTTCCCAGTTGAGTCACCAAAATGTTGACAATTTTTCCCCATAGGTCAAATTGTCACCCCTACCATTCAAAACTTTGCATATCATCCCAGTTTGTCTTGTGAGTTAGTTATTTATCCTAAAAATCCCTTGAAATAATCCATGATTAACAGACCTTTTTAAGGCATTCACTTTGGTTTTCAGAGGATTTTTGTGAGAAAATCAATATAAAGGCTTCTATGGGTCCAAAAAGGGGTCATTTTCAAGAAGTTCAAAGGGTTCTTTCCTTTTCAAAAAGATCCATCTTCAAAAAATACAATGGTCCATTTCAAAAATTTGAAGGATTCTTTTCTTTCAAGAAAGTGACCGAAGAATAAAATTCAATGAATTATTTCAAAGGAAAGGTTCTTTTTCAAAGTTCTGAAGGGTTCTTTTTCTTTGGGTAAAGGTTATTTGCAATTTTCCTGAAGGATATCTTTTTGAAGGGATTATTTCAAATATTTTGTCTGAAATAACTTTTTCAAAGGGCACTTCATTTTTTTCAAATGGTCCAGTTAGAAAATTCTGAAGGAATTGGTCCTTTTCAAAAATCTAAAGGGTCACTTTCCCTTCAAAAATGGTCCTTTTCAAAAATTTGAAGGGTCACTTTCTCTTTGTAAAAGGTCATTTTCAAAAAGTTTTGAGGACCATTTCAAAAGTTTTGAAGGGGTCATTTCAAAAGTTTCGAAGGGTTAATTAAAAATTCTAAGGACCATTTCAAAAGTTTTGAAGGGTTCATTCAAATTTTTGAGGGCCATTTCAACTTTTTCAAAAGGTCATTTTCAGAAGTTTGAAGGGGTATTTTAGTGTTTCTGAAGGGCATTTACAAAACCTTTAAAAGGTAATATCCTTTCAGGAAGGTCCAATTTAAGGTTTCTAAAGGGAAGACAAATTGTTTGAAAGAAAAGACCATTTTAAAAATGCCAAAATAATTCTTTTAGAGAAATAAGTCTGTGGAAAAGAGGAAAGCAAAAATCCTGAAAGAATTCTTTAGGGGAAAAAGCTCAAAATAATTCTTTCAGGGAAATAAGTTTAAAGAAAAGGAATGATTTATTTTAGAGAAATAAGTCCATGAAAATAATTTATGAAAGAAAAAGCCTGAAAAAATTCCTTCGAAGGAATAAGCCATGGACACATAGCTTGAAGGAATACATGCAGAAACAAAAGGCCACAAAGAAATAGCTTGAAGGAATACATGCCAAAAGAAAAGTCCCGAAGACCAATTCCCATGGAAAAGTGACCAAATGAAGAGCCCAAGAGAAAAATACTAAGGAATTTCAAGGAACTAACATGGAGTTTCAACACTGCATATCTGATCTTAACATGGAATTCCATGCATGCTCTAGTTTTCAAAGCCCTTTTTCATGCAATTGGAGGCCATTTGGAGTTGATTGGTCTTGAGTTTGAGTTTACTTTTATCAAAGTGTCACATTTATTCTAATTTATCTTGTTAATTAAAGGCCTTCAAAACTTCCAATGTGTTCAAATTGAAATTCTTCACCTAAGGATTGGCGTAACATCTTCTCATACAGGATGGACTTACTTGGAGTTGACTAAACAAGGCTTATCATGCATCTTCCTTGATTTCCATGCAAAAAAGGACTTTCTTTTGTTTCAACCCAACTTCCAAATGTATCAAGTAGAGTTTCTCTTTGAATATTTGGCATAACTTTCATGCATGTAGTAGATTAGTCCAAGATGGGCCCACCATCCTTTTCCAATGCCAAAGACCTTTTTCATGCAAGATAGAAGACAAAAGGATATTATTTGAAGGCTTGGTTATCTTTTGACAGCTCAAGTTGGAATTGTGTGATGTGGGAGTTGATATCCTCTCCTATTTTCAATGCTAATCTCTTGGATTTAATATTTTTTTTCTATATAATTTAGTTTTTTAGGCTTGAAATGGATCCCTTTTTTGGCGAGACTAGACTCTACCAAAATGAGTTTTGTAACCTTTTTCAGATAAATAGGACTATTTTTAGACTCCAAAATGATGGTATAGTGTATTTATATTAGTGATTTACATATGTGATAGAATTTTCTTCCTTTTCAAGTCCTAATTCTTACCTAGTTATTAGTTGATCAGATTATGTAGGTCATGTTCTATGTTTGATATCTTTTGGCTGAAGTTACAACGAATGTAAGTGGATTGTTAGTGCCTTGAATTAAGCCTATTCCATCATTTCCCTCAAGCTTTAATCACCAAATAAAACCTTTTCATGAAATACTGATGCATAGGAGTCAATTGGAGTTGAAATTTTAGTCTTTTTCTTGTCTAATCAGTGTTTTTAGAAGCTCAAATTGAGTGGATGAACCAAAATATAGGTGTATCACCATAGTTACATAGGATTTTCCTTAAATTTTATTTTTGACCTTTTCCCTCATCCATTTTCCTTGAAAGTTTGTAGCATATTATAGGGATACTAATTGATACACCAAAGGGAGCTAGCCCTTATAATCTAGAGATTTAATCTATTGATTAGGCCACTCACAGTCTAGGATTATTTCCATGTTTCAGCAGACTATGAAGGCCTAAAACTACCTTCACAAGGGTGTGAGTTTGATTGACAACATGTCCTCAGTATACAGAAATATGACCCATATAGGTGTAAATTTTAATATTTAGCTGCATGGTGGATATATTTGAGGATAAAAGATTAAATATGTTGGGGAAGATGTTAATCCAATTCAGCAAAAGATGAAATAACATTCTAAAAGATATATCAAGTATTAGGAATATCAGAGTCATTAGATTAATCTATGGTCCCATAGACCATTCAATATTGTGGATGTAATTAAACCCAATTCATTTTATTTCCCAAAGAGAAATGCCTCTGATGTAAAAAAAACACAAGGACAAGGGTGGATAGCAGAATAGATAAGTTTTGACAATTTCACTTATATAGAGCAAGGGGATCAGGAGTAGGGGTCAGGGGTTAGGTAATTTCCTAAAAACACATTAAATATAGATAACTATAAGCCTAATTTGATAATATATTAGTTATTAAGGTCATGAAAAAGCAAATCATGTTGAATATGATGTACATTTTATCAGGCGAATAAAAAGATTTTTTTTTCATTATCACAATACAAAATGATAAAAGTTTTCACATAATTTGAATTAATTCAATTAACATAACATAAATTAATATATGTTAAAATGTCAATCTTATTTTTTTTTTTAAACTTGCATGATATTATGTGTTTGCCATCTCACTAATTTTATAGCTTTCAGGATAAATTCAATAAAAAAATGTATCATAATTTATTAGAATATTAATTTATAACTAGAATATAAATATTTTATTATAGGTTGTCCTTAACATTAATATATATTTTTACCTTGTCATCTTGTCATCTTTATCATATGAATATTTGTACCAAAAGTTTGCCATTATATAATGAATACATTAAGTAGTTGCAATAAATAACACACCAAAATTTCTTGCATATTAACATGAATATTGTGAAATTAATTTTAAATTTTCAAAAGTGTTTTTTAATTCAAATTAAAGATAAAACAATTGGCTAAAATTTAGAGATTGTCAGGGTAATAAAAAGTTCTTTCCCATTCTCGATTTTGGATGTAAACTTAATAGTGGTATCGGAGTCAAAGATAAAGTTGCAAAGGTCATTTTAAAGTTTGAATATAGTGAATGTTTGAAAAACATGTCTTATTAAATCTTTAAAGAGGTTGGATGCATATTAAACAAGGCCATGAAATGGAAAATTCTCCCAAATATGATATACATTGTACTAGGAGAATAAATAAAAGTTATTTTCATTCTCACGAGATAAGATGGGAAAAGTTTTTGGTGAATTTTTGAAAAACATGTCTTATTAAATGTTTTAAGGGGTGGATGCATATAAAACAAGGACATGAAATGGAAAATTCTCCCAAATATGATGTGCATTATAGCAGGAGAATAAAGAAAAGTTGTTTTCATTCTCACAATACAAGATGGGAAAAGTTTTGGGGGCCTATATTACCAAATTTGGTGTTAATATAAAATAAATGAATTAAATTAATATGTATATCAAAAGGCCAAGTTCATTTTAATTTTTATCTCTCATGATATTATTTGTTTTCCATTACACTAATTTTATGTCATTCAAGACAAATTGAATTAAAATGTATATCAAAACCTCTTTGAATGTTAATTTATAAGTATAATATAAAGACTTTATTATGCGATATCATTAACATTAACATGTGTGAGTTAGGATTGAATTATTTAGAACTTCAATTTATAGGAAACTTTGCAATCCAGGACATTCTTGCCTTATCTCACTATCTTATCACATAAACATATATACCAAATTTTTTCCTTTAGATAATGAATACATTAGGTAGTTGCAATAAAAAATACACCAAATTTTATTGCATATTAACTCAATAATGTGTGAAATTAATTTTGGCTCATCAACTTGTAATTTAATTTAAATTAAAGATAAACCAGACAACTTAAAAAATTAGATATCGATAGGATTTCTCAATTAAGCCTAGTAGTAGTATTAAAGCCAAAGATAAATTTGAAAAGGTCATTTTAAAGTTTTAATATAATTTGAATTTTTAGCCATGTTTGAAAAATAAGTCTTATTAAATATTCTAATGGGTTGAATGCATAAAAAACAAGCATTGGTTAGTTCCTACCATAATTGTTGAAAAATATTTTTTTGTAAACTAAATGAGCTGACATTTATCATCACTATAAATTATTTCAAGAACAAAAAATGCATAACATAATAAAAAAATTAATGAGTGCATGTCACTAATTGAAACAAAAAAAGTGAAGGTTTTAAGAGAAGTGTAATAAGATAGAGAAGAAGTAAAATAAATATCTTAAAATCTAATTTAGATGCAAGTTTGAATCAAAATAAGATATAGGTACTATAAATTCAAGTGCTAAACTATTTAATTATGAAGAATTATCTCGTAATGATTTGAATATGGTGATCAATGATATATTGTCATAATGGTTATATAATTATGATTACTTTTGTTGAAGCAACATTATATTAGACACTTAAGATATTCATGATTGAAAATTTTCCTTATAAATATGTGAATAGGTGGTCCCAGACAAATGAAAATTTAAGTTAATAGTAAAATATAAAATCTTATCCACAAAATCAATAGTAATGAATGTGTAGGAGGACCATTTTAAATGAAGTTGTTGTAATGCATTATTTAATACCATGTTTCATGATTTTAAGATTTTCAAGTTTAGTTCACATGCTAACCTAGCTTAGGTTTGAATTTAATTGGACATGCAAATAATAATGTGTCAAACGTTAATTTTATCATGACCCCCTTTCATGCCTAAAGTTCACTTTATTTTATTTGAAAAAAATTATAAGAATTTAGTCCAAGTTTGAAAATTATAATAATGAAGGGCACATAATGGTGGGCCCAAGAATGTATGATAAAGGCACCCATGCCATTATGTCCTTATAACCCATGAGCAAGGGCTTAAAAACATAACATCTCATATTTAAGAAGTTATTTTTACATGTGTGCACTTAATAGGCCCCCTGTCCCTTTTGCAACTCCATGATAACTGTCTTAGGTAGATCATGTGGTTAATTTTCCTAATGTTAGTGATATTTATTCATCACCCATAAATTGTAAATTGATGAGATATATGTTGGAATTATCTATATAGAGCTTAAGTTGAAACCATTTATCCATATTTAGATAGATCATTTTATATTAGTGGCATGTCCTTGTCATCATAAAATTTGGAGTTTCTTAATTTATTAAAATTAATCAAAGTTTATAGGATTGGAAAACCAAGACTAAGATTGAGTTTTATAGTAAAACTTCTTATAAGCTATATTGTGTGATGTTTCGTTCACTCATATTACATAGGCCTTATATATATATATATATATATATATATATATATATATATATATATATATATATATATATATATATATATATATATATATATATATATATATATATATATATATATATATATATATATATATATATATATATATAATAGCCCTTAATATCTATATATTTAGACATTATTTTATATTGACACATGTTAGGCCTAAATAAAAAAATTTTATGTAATATATCTATATATTAACAAAATATATAATATACAAATAATTAACAAAAAAATAGGTGGTATGAAAGCATGCCTCAAAATTAGACTAGGCCAAGCCTAGGAATAGGAAATAGCAAAAACAAAAAATAACACTAGGCCCTGCCTAGAAATGAGTCATAATAACATCATAAAAGAGAACATTAAGCTGCCATAACAAGGTTGGAAATTGGAGGATCTATATCTTCTGGACCCTAACCTGAGTTAGGCAAGTCATTTCTATCTAGAATTAGCTCCCAACTAGAATCCTGAGTAGTGTCCTTGTCATCTTCTTGTGGTTGAGTAGGAGAAATGGTCAGAGAGAGTCTGGGAAACTTGTCCATCATGTATGTCTAACCTCCAAGTGTCACCCCCCAAGCATTTGGATGCAAAAAAGGAGGATGATCACCCCAACCATCTTTCCCAACAAGGGAAGGAGGCAAGGGTTGCCACCCTCACTATTATCTAGGAGGGGACATGCACTGATACAAATTGTCACTATGAGAGTGGTGTCAAGACTGGTTGCATTGATGCCCACCTCAAGGTAGACTAGAAATTCATACATCAATTTTGTTATCCTTGTGTGGAGAAGGATGAATCCATGTCATAGCATAAGGAGCATCTCCCCAATGAGTGAGAAGGTCCTGAAGATGGCCAAGCTCTATGGAAATTTTATTTGTCTACACTTGAATCTACAAAAGTATATTGGAAATAATAGAGGATTTATTGGGAGTAAAAAATTTATAATCTAAAGAAACATTGCTAAATATTGCATTATTTCTTTCTTTCCATAGCCAAAATAAAATATCCACTCTGAAAGTATGCCAGACTTGGGTGTATTTAAAAGGCAAGGTAGGTTTATCTCCAAGAAAGATATGTTACCATTGAAAAAACTTGGGCGAGAAAGGCTTGAAAATGTCATAATCCATGTCTGGACCCTTTTATCTTTGCAGTAGTACCAAAAAATATGAGGGAGCCTTTCCAGATGGCCACATAAAGGAAATTTAAGAATGGAAATTCCTAAATGCACAAGCCATCTACCTATAGGTAGGCCCTAATATAGAACACACTAAGTGAAGTGATCTAACGTAGGCTCCAAGAAAGCCTCTCAAATAGTATGAAAATAGAAGTACCAAGTGCAAATTGAAGAATGCAGACCCCAGTGAGAGTTATGCTTGTTTACCATAGGCATTTGGGGAGTAAGCCACCTATAGCCAAGCTAGGGGGTGTAATTATGAAATGGAATTTCAAAATACCAATTCTAGTCCTTCCACCAAGGATGATCATAATTAACCAATATTTGATGAAGCATTGAAGTTGGAACAATGTTAAGGATTTATTCATAAGATTCTCTATTAGCATTGGCTAACCAAAATTTGGTTTTCACCTCCTCCTAGGATAGCCAAGAGTGAGACTACTTACAAAAGATGTCTTGGATATTATTAATGCCTCTACAAAACAACTTGAGAGCATTGATCTAAGGAACTTCAGCCAGAGGGAATTCATTGAAATTGATAACAAGTGACCACCATAGCAAGTGTGAGTTAATATACAACCCATCTCAGAACCTTGAGACATTCTAGAGAAGTCATGGTTTGATTTTTTCCCATGATTTCTAGATACTTTTAGCCATAAAGGAACCTGTAATTTGAATAAGGTTTTTGATGATGATCAAAATGGAGAGGCCAAGCCCATTCTAGGCTCTTTTACCTTTAAGAAGGCCTGAAGATATGCAGCATCAAAACAACACCTTCCAATCTTCTTTTCCATCAATAGCCAATAATATCTATTTGACACATAAAGAAACTCCTTGATGAGCCATGTCAATGAGCCCCATACCTTTGACATCGTGCATGAGATAATATTATTCCCAAAAAACCTTGTAGAAACCATGGACATGTGAATAATTGGCCCAAAAAAAGTCCCTGAGAAGTTTTTCAAGTTCCTAATAAGAATTCTTCAAAAGCACCTAATATGAAGAGTAGTAAACATGGGTGGTCATAAGCACTTTCAAATAGATTTGAAATTTTCTTGTTAAGGGCTTAATCACCCAATATTCCAATTTCTTTGCTACTTTGTCAACAATATATTACCACAACATGGGCAGAGAGGCATCAAATCCAAAAGGTATTCTAAGAAACTTGAAGATTTCATCATGTTGGATCCAGGCCCACCCATACTTGGCATCCCACATCAATCAGGGGAGGTATGATTTCTTATAGAAATAAGTTTTTTCCCATTAGATGCTTGAGCCAAATGCAAGGCAAAAGGTGTTGAGATACTGTAAGGCATTATCCATGTTATCCTCTTCTTTAATAATAGTAAGGAAAGAATCATCATCAAAGTGACCATTCAATAATTGCATATCTTTTTTAGGGTTTAATTTATCTAAAAGAAGATAAATTCCTTTAATAATGCCCCTAGCTTGAGCATTTCTAAAAATATATCCAAAAATCTCATCTATAAGCACATACAGGGTAGGTGCCAATGGGCATCCTTGGTGAATAGAATGAAATAAACCAAATTGTTCATAGGTGACTCCATTAATAGAGAAGATGACCAAGGCATATGAAAAAATCATCTGGATGGTTTGAATTAAATTTGGCCCAAAGCCTAGGGCTTTAAGCATGTCCAAGATGAAAGGCCACTCAATACGGTCATAAGCTTTTTCAAAGTCAATTTTTAAGAACATAACTTTTTGCCTACATCTCCTAGCCCAGTCCATTCCTTCCCAAATCACAATGATATTGTCTAATATATATCTACTTATAATGAATCCTATTTTCTAAGGGAAAATTATGTGTGGCAATATATTATGTAATCGGATCATTAGAGCTTTAGCAATGATTTTGTAGGAAACATTCAAGAGGGTGATCAGCCACCAATTACATATCAACTTAGGATCCCCTTGTTTAGGTATGAATTTAATTTTTCCTTTATTTATATTCTTCCCTAGAGAATGTTTATGAAAGGCCTCTTGATAAATATGGTATAAGTCAACACCCACAAGATCCTAGAGGGCTTTATGGAATTTATAGGGGAAACCATCAATGCCTAGAGCTTTGTCATTTTCCATATGAACCACTACCTCATACAGATCATCCATAATGAGGAGCCTATCATAATCCACTTGATGAGTGAGAGTGAGTTTTCAAGGCACCACTATGATACATTGTTGAAGGGCTATGTCACACTCTATGGAGGATTCTTGATATTTCAACACCTATTGATAATGGTGGACAAAGGTTGAATAATTTACGATGTCTCTAATAATCCACTACCATCATCAAAGATAGCCTAAATTTTCTACTTCAAGTTTTTAGCTCAAAGCATTTGAAAGAATTATTTGGAGGCTTTGTCCCCTATCTTGAGCTAGTGGAGTTTTTCTTTGATGTGAGCTCCTTGAGTATTTAATTATCTACAGTCTAAATGTGATGTTGTAAATAAGAGACTCTAACCTTTAATATCTCATTAAATGGATCTTTTTTTAGGGCTAAAGCCACATGACTAAGCTCTGAAGAAGTATCAGAGTAAGAGTGTCATCAAATTTTAGCAAGTTGGTGGCCATATATTCTTAGAAAGTGAGAAGTCCTTTTGATGGAATCATTCCACCAAATAATCCAACCAGAATCTTGGGATGGATGGGGATATAGATTATAAACTCTATAAATGTGCACCACAATAGTCCAATGCTTGAGTAGGGAGGTATTAAGAGAGAATTAATTTTTATGAACCTTAGGTTTCATGAACTACCATGTCACTTGAAACTGAATGGGGGAGTGATCGAAAAGCCCAAAATCTGGCAATGCCTACACTAGAGGAGAAAAACCATTATCAAAAGAAAAATATGGTTGGGTAGACATCATTGCTCTATTTAAGTGCTTCAGAATCTAGGGGGGTTATCCCTGAGATTGCTCTAGGTGTACCACACTCTGTATACAATTTGGTGGATTAAATTTAGGTCATAAAAGCCCCATTTAGTACACATATAATACCACACCTCCCTTTTTCCAATTGCCCAATGCATTGGTAGGTGGCCCACTTTGTCTTCGAGAGATGCCACCATATTAAAGTCCCCACATATGACCCAATGAGAATTAGGGAGATCATCTACAATCCATAGCCATAAATAAGTATGCTTAATGCCATCATTTGAGGTGTAAATATTAATAAATCCAAAGGAATGACTTTTAATGTTAAAAAGGGCCAAAACTAATCAGTTGGCGGGGTCCATGCTAGATTACACTAAGTGTGGCTGCCACCTTGTAGAAATAAATGTGATCACACCACCATGTCCTACCTCATGATTACTATGTATAATATTACTATTATGCCAAATAGAGTTATTAACCATCATCAATAAAAAATCTGCTACCTTCACTTCTTGTAGACAAAGAATGTCCATCTTGGGAAACTTCCTTCTAAAATCATGCATAAAAAACTTGCATTTTGGGTCTATAAGACTCCAAACATTCCATGAAAATTAATTCATAAATGACAGGTGTCAAGAGACATATCCTCAAATTTTAGGCCTTCTAAGGCATCATAATGATTTTTTTAAAAATGCCTACTATTGGCATTTAAAAATATATCTAATTCTAATTATTTCCTCACAACATATTAAACCTAATACTCTCCTTCCTTTGATACGTCACACCTCCTACGAGGGATACAAGAGTTTTTAGGTGCCTCCCACTAAGCAGAAAGTGGTGGAGAGGTTGGCTATGAGTCTAAAAAAATGGAAGAACTGGGTAGAGAATCCTCGAGACCCTGAGATAAAACATTGGATGTAAGAGGGGTGTTGTATACCCTAGGTTTTCTATCACTTTTGGAGTTTTAACCTAAGAAGGCTTTTTCTAAGGAATATCCTAGTCCTATTGATGGCTTGCCTCCTTTAGTAATTCCTAAATTTGAGCTCATTATTTTTGTGTGATTATTCTTCTTTCCTACCATAGTCCAACCATCCTCACCTAGTTTTTTCCTAGATTTTAGAGAGGGCTTAAGAGAGGGTGAGTGATAGGGTGCATTGTTATAGGCTAACTAAAGGGGATAGTCTTGAATTTTAAGGTGGATGGCTTGCAAGAAAAAATAGGTGCTTGGCAAGTTGATAAATAGGACTCCCTAGGAGTGTCTCACATCCCAAACTTAAATTTATATAACTCTTTAAGCAACTAGGAGTGGTATATTTCTACACAAACCTAATTCTATGATCTAGTAGAGTAGAACTTGCTTTGCTCATGATAAATAACTTGGCCTATGGAGGAAGTGATATGGTGAATAAAATTCCAATAGGGGAGTGGGAGACCTAACAATTCTACCCAAACTAGGACCTTGAGAGCAGTGTGCTTAGAGACTACAAATTCCTATGTCTACAGGAAGAGAACCATGAGTAAGTTCCTAGCATACCATGTGGATGACTTATGGAGGATACCTCCTGCATGGTCAAGGTTAGTAAAATGGAATATAAAAAATCCCTTGGTCATATTTAGGACGCTTTCAAGCTTTATGCCATGCGTAGCCTAGTGGGCTTGAACCCAAGAACTAAGTATACTTTTAGAGTAAATTCAACCCACAAATATCCTATCAAATAGAATTATTCTAGCCATTAACAAGCAAAGTTAAATTTTGGAATGGGTAAAATAACATTAGGTTCTAAAGAGTTACCTTGTGGTAGACCTTCAGTATAAACTTCCTTGAGTGCTTGTACGGGGTCATTACTTGATGCTCTACCATTCTTCTCCATAGTTGAATCAACCAGGAGAGAATGAGGAGAATTAATTAAATGGGGTAGCCTTGCCCAAAGGAGAGAAACCCTAAAAGGCAATAAATGTTAGTCCCACAGGTAACCTAACAAGGGTTGCAATATGTAGATAATCTAGAATGATAAAAAATTAATGGATGACTCTATGACATGCATGGAGGAAGCCCTAGCAGAGCCTTTTCCCCTTCAATGTCAAATTTTAAACAATATTTTCTAATAAATCTAGGCATAAATAACTTTAATGTACAAAAGATAACTAACATATTTTAGATCTCTTAATTGTAATGTCATGTGTGACTATTATGTTAGATCAAAGTAGAGGCTAAATTTGATGGTTGTATGACCGTATTTACATTTTTTAGTTGTAAAATGTAATCAATTATTTTGGGAGATCATATCAAATACAAGGTGAAATTTTAGATAGACCATAAAAAAACCTTAAATTATTATAATAAATATATATACAATCTTTAATACTTATTTCTTTTACTATCAACTATATCAACATTTGAAGGGCAATGTTGAATTAATAATTATATTAAAAAAATCATGACAGACATTGTTGACTATCAAATTTAGCCCCCGAATCAAAAGAAGTCACTAACTACTAAAATTTAATGACCCTAATGAGAGGGACTTCAATTTTGGATCCATATGTGGTATTATTTAAAATCCACAATCTTCCTAATTATTGGGAAATAAGCTAAATGAAATAAATGTTTAATTTAAGATTTAAAGGACACAAAAACAAATATACAAAATAAAATTGGGCAATGAAAATAAGAGCCCAAGATGGTCAATCAATAGTCACTTCCCCAAATAATTATTTGTCATATATTTGTGTTTTTTAATCAGTTCGAGTGATGTCATCAACATAGTTAAAATGTCCTTTAAACAATCCCAACTTTCCATCTATAGGGGAACATTGAATTTGTTTAAAATTGCATCTTAGAATTTTTTTCTTGCCTACACATGTTACCAATATTAATTAATTGGCACTTCATAATTTAATTTTCTACACACATGTTATTTGTAGAATTTTTGTTTTAAAAAGTTTTAAAAAAATGTACTGCAATAAGACCCAAAACTTGTCATATGGGGTGCTATTAATCTATTTTTTTAGATTTATTTTATGGTCAAAAAATCACCAAATAAACATTTGAAACTTCAACAATGATGAAAAATTCCTACTTTTCATTGGTTTATTGACCAAGAGTATTGTCACAAGTGATTCATGTAGCATCTTGCTATGTCATGAACTAACAAAGCTACAAAATAGAAAATCCTATTGAATATGATGTATGTTGGACTAGGATAATAAATAAAATTTTATTTCATTCCATTGACACAAGATGGAAAAGTTTTCAAAGCCTATACTACTTAATTTGAAGTAAATTAGTTAGCATAAAATAAAATAACTAAATTAATATAGATTAATACATATGTTAAGTAGTAGTTTTCCTTTGAACCCGTATGATATTATCTATTTTCCATTGCATTTATTTAATGACATTCAAGGCAAATTCAATTAAAAAATATATTATAACCTATTAGAATCATAATTTATAAGTAGAATATAAAAATTTTATTAGATGTTGTCATCAACATTAACATGTGTGAACCAAGGTTTAATCATTTGGACCTTCAATTTCCAAGAAAATTTATAGGTAGGGAAATACTTGCCTTACCTCCCCATCTTATCACACAAACATTTACACCAAAAAATTTCTATTAGATAACGCATACATTAAGTATTTACAATAAATAGTACACCAAAATTTATTGCATGTTAACATGAGAATATTATGCAATTAATGAGGTCTCATCAAAGTGTCATTTAATTAAAATTAAATATAAAAATAATGGCTTAAAAAATTTAGAGGTCGATAGGATAATAAAGTGCTCTTTTCCCTTCTCAATTTTTGGCTCTAAATCTATTAGTGGTAACGAAGTCAAAGATGAAGTTGTAAAGGTCATTTTTAAGTTTTAATATAGTTAATGTTTCAAAATCAAATCTTATTAAATCTTTGAAGAGGGTAAGTGCATATAAAATAAACATCCTTCACTTGCCAAATTCACATCCTAGTTTTTATTTGAAATATTAAATAGATGAAAAACTCCATATTACTAGAAAGTTGCAATAATGGGATATTGCAGAATATCATTGATGTACACTCATAATTCATGATCGTACCATTATTTATTCTCCTATAGATACTAAAAATTGGTCTTTAGTACATGACAATGGCAAGCTTGATACACATTTACCACACATGACTTGGGCAACCAAATAAGGTCTTAATTCACCATCCTCTCACACTTTCATGTTATTTTATGATTCAACCCTTTTTTTATGTTGTAAAACACCTACATGAGCCTCATTTCTATTTAAAACCTACTAAATATCCTTCACAAACATCTCTAGACTCTCTAAGTAGTCCCCCTATACATGGGTTAGTTCCTCTAGTTATAGTAATTATTTCCAGTTGATAATGACCTCTCTAGTTAGAACTATCCCACTCCTAGAAATATGAAATCCATCCTCAGGGTCAATGCATTAACCTAACATGTTAGTGGTGTAAATAATTATTCAAAAGGATCCATATATAAATAAATCAAGGCCTTTTTTTAAATCTATTTGGTATCTATTTAGCAATCATTTATACATTGTTTCATATTGAGTAAATTTTCCCTATTCTTCCCAATTTACATAACTATCACTAGGATTAGTCACAAGCCAAGTTTGAAGCACTCAAAACTTAAGTCAAAGTAATAATTTTTAAGTACCAAATCCAATTATTATTTGCATTCATATAGCTAAGAATCATAATTCCACAATCAATCTAGGTGGGAGAACCAAAAGTGGCTTGATTTAACTTCTTAGAGTATTGGATACATAGGCAATGGTCAATCACTAAGTAGGAGTGATTAGGATCAACTTAGCCTTACCCCCATTTTTATAGGTTTTTATCCCTCACAAAAATGTCTAGGGTTTCAAGGCAAAGGATGTTGATTTTTGAATATGTGCACATCATTAGGGTTTAGGATCATAGAACATAGAGAAATCAAATATAGTCATAGGTGACCATATAGTCACTTTTCCACATTCCTATACAAGTCAATTTTAACCACCAAGTCAATATTGACCTCAACTATTGACCCGATCCTACGAAACTAAACTAGTATAATAAACAAATCAGTTCCTAAACCAAGCAAACTAGAGGTGTACTTATCTTTATTTTCTAGTTCCAATAATAGTTATAGTTATATATTCAACTATAAATTATAAGTATTATGATCTCTTTGGTACTTTCCATATTTAACACATGCCCTAATCAAATTAAAAAAATAATTATCAATCATTTACATTTAGATTATATGCTTGAATGTCATATCAATTAATTTGAATTCTCTTTCAAAATTATATCTTAATTAGATTAATCTTACCCATTAATCCAAATTAGGGTAAAATATATTTGTGAACTCGTATAAATATCAAACAATACAAAAACTTATTTTTCCTTTAGGGTTTCATATTTTAGCTTAATGTTCATATTTTTTCCCTAATAATACACATTAATCATGGCCATGTTGAATGAACATTATTGGTTCACAAAAATAATGAAATTTATCTTTTCATCTTGTTGTACATTGATAGTATATTTTATTTGGATCAACTATGTAGACAAATGGGTAGCTAAGATCAAGTCTAGATTCACTAATAAGGCTAATTTTACCAATGAACAATCCCAACCCCTTATTTGATCGTATTATTATAACATCTAATCTAATATGCCTATTTTATTTTACTCTTCCTACCATAAAATTAACAATATATCCTATTCTTTTTATTGATGGACTTGTCATGAATATTGAGACTGATGATACAATAACCATAGACTAAGAAAATGCCTTAAAAGATGAATAATTCATTGAATATCTTAATTTGAATCCACATAAAATTAATTATATGTTATATATCATAAGGGCTAAGAAAAACAAGTTAGTTCAAGCCTCTACATCAGGTATTCAGACCACCACTTCTAGTAATATTCCCATGCTTACACCTTTTGTGACTTGTGTGGCATCTACCTATAATTTAAAGGCATTACAAGGGTTCAACATATTTCAATGTTGATTCTTATACAGGTAATATTCACCCCATCTAGGATGGCTTTATACATATCCATTCCAACCTCACCTAATGTGTATTCCCTTGAGCAAATTTTTATAACTCTACATAACAATGTGTTGCAATTAGAGTAAGGTGCAACAAGAGTTAGTCACACCATGGATTGGCATGCCTTGATTCATAATCTATTAAATCCTAAGATATCAACCTACCCTATGCCTACAAGCTTCATAGCTCTAAATTTCCCATTGTACGAAGGTAAAGGTGATCCTGAACAATACCTTAAATCATTAAACACAACTTGTTTGGACTATGCACATAATGATAAGTTATTGACTGAGTTATTTCCAAGAAGTCTTAAGGACTATACATTAAGATGGTTTTATGATCTCCCTCTTCAATCTGTAAGAGCATTCAACCCCTTTTCCAACAAATTCTTATCACACTTTTCCATCAACATTGATGAGAAGTTGTTCAGTGCACAAATTGCTAAGCTAAAATAAGGATCTAATAAACTAGTCAATGAATATGTGATTTGATACAAGACCATGCTAGCCAAGATGACCAATGTTATACATGATAATTAATTTTGATATATTATCAAATAATTTCTTTTGCCACCACTTGATGAATATATTGTATTCAATAGAATCAAATCATTTTATGATATATGCCATATAGTGAAGGATCAAGAATTCAAACTAATTAATTTGAACAAACTTAAGTATACATCAACTCCTATGACTACTTCAATAAATAATTTTCAAATCAAACCAAATTATAAGGTCAAACCAAGTAATAACAAGAATTGAGTGGACAAGCTCGAATAGGAAATGAATTCCCATCTTAACTTGTTGAATAAGTTGGTTAGTGAGTTCAAGGAGGTGAAAAATGAATTTTTATAGCAGTAGATTAAGTTGGAATATTAAAATAGAGAATCCAAGGAGTTATAAGATGTTTTGAAATCTAATTAGGATTTTAGTCAACTAAAGGAGGAGATGGTTAGAATGGGATCCAAATTAAATAAGATGGAGGAATAATTGGGGAAGGAAAAATAGATTGGGAGAGAGAGAAACAAGTATAAAATTTAAAGCATCAAAGTGAATCAAGAGTAAACCAAGAAAATATATATCAAGGAAAGTATTGATGACCCTAGCAAGAGAACTAGGGACAAAAAGAAGTAAAATGAAGTCAAGGATTTGGAAACAAAATAATATACCCTCACCACCAAGATTAAAGCTTTAAGGGATGAGATGGAAGTGGCCAAATGCTTGGAGGGTTTGGCCAAGAAATAAGTTTTTTGTTTTGGTTTTTACTATTTAGTTGTCTATTGGTTGATTTTTTGTTAAAGTATTGCTGAAATAAGTTATAATTCATTAGCCTAGTTTTAGTAGGCTAGTCAGTAGTCTATGTTTTTTAGATTTAATGTTATATTTTTAAGTATTTATAAAATTTTATGGGAGCCTTTCAAAACCCACATATTTACCCCTAAAAAAAATGAGGTGAAGGCTATAATTAATGCACTATCACAACCTATGATTCACTTATAATTGATAGCTCCACTAAAGGGGTAGTTTTCATGATTACCATCACCTCCTCATGTGCTTATAAAGAAGTTTATAGAGTGTAACCTTATCACAATCCTTCATCCACAAGATTTTGATACAAGCAAGTCTAGACCAAGGAACTATGATGGCAATGCATATTGTGAGTATCATCAGACTGCAGGGCATTCAATAAACATGTGCTTCAAGTTAAGACATAAGATATAGGTTCTAATTGATGAAAAAATTATTGATTTGGGTACCTCTACCTATGAATCTCAACCACATCACAATAGAAACCAAAAGTTTTATATTTTTAGTGATCCCTTCCCTAAACATGAGCCAACAAAGACCAAGGATACTCTAAAAATACATCATGCATATACCATGCATCCTTCACCAATGACATATGGTCATCCACTAGATAATATCATTGGTACCATAAATAATATCCTACCTTAACAACCTATGATTAAATTTTATGATAGTAATATAGTTAATGATTACTCATATTTTCATGCATTTTTCATAGCCAACCAAATTAAGGAACAACTTATATATAATTTTGTGATTGATAATGGCTCAAGTGAGAATGTGTTCATAATGGAACTTATCCAATCTCTTGGATACACATGACTTGATTTAGAAGATACAATAAAAATAGTTAAGGGATTCTATTAGAAAGTACACAGTACATTAGGACATATAATATTACCTCTTCAAGTAAGATCAACCATATTAGCCATACAATTCCTAGTACTATATAGTAATGGGGTCTATAATATGTTTTTAGAATGCCCATGGATGGATATACTTCATACAATTAAATCCATAATACACCAATGCCTAAAGTACATATACTGCAACAAAATAGTTATAGTTTAATAAGTAAGGTATGAGTATCCCCTTAGTGATATCTCCTCTTCCACCCCCACCACCACCATAATTGGTTAAGATACATATTCAAGATCATTATTTAGAGAGATTTTACACATGTTCAAGATAATTATTTAGAGGCAAATATGATACCTATTCATGATCAACATATAGGGTTGATTATTACACATGTACATGATCTATTTATACAACCATTTTTTTCATAAATTACATCAAAAATTACTCAAAGATCATAGAGGGCACCATATTTTACAACACATACTGAGTCACCATAACACATAATCTCATGTGTTATATAGTGACCATAGGTAATGGGATACCTTATTATTATATAGTAGACACAACATATTCCTTGACCTTATAGAGGTACCCATCATACCCTAACTTTCACTAGCATTGAATATGATAGGCATGATACACCTAATGACCTTATATCATATTCTGACCCATCTAGAATTGATAAATCCCATCCATAATATAATACCCCTCTACCACCTGATAAAATCACTCCTTATGACCCTTCCATTAATAACATAATTGGTTGTTCTTTCTAAATTTCAAATATTCCATAAACACAAAAAAATCAAATAATATAAAA
This sequence comes from Torreya grandis, assembly GCA_037957365.1. NCBI lineage: Eukaryota > Viridiplantae > Streptophyta > Pinopsida > Cupressales > Taxaceae > Torreya > Torreya grandis. The sequence continues at coordinate 1,364,826 of JARHVA010001981.1, read as the reverse complement.
ACATTCAAAAATATGAAAATCTAAAATCATGACCTAAACTTGAGATGATGGCTAATTTACACTTTTATATATGTTATTTATCACATGTTTCAGTAGATGGTATATTCCTTACATATACACATGTATTTCACAGTATCTGAGTGTTATGCAAGACTTACAAGTTACAAAAGGACATACAAATGTTGGTTTTCCCTCTACCCAATGGTCACATTGGAGGCATATTATTTAATAAGTTTCATTATTAAAATCTATATTTTTATATGACCTTTATACCATGTTGAGCCACATATATTGCTTACACATTCCTTGTTAGTTACTCATTTCTTACATAATGATACATGGTATGCCATTTTACTATGATATGACATTGATACATATGGATGACGTAGACTAGTTACTTATCCTATAATCCATTGATGTTGTTACTCATTTTACATGATAGATCACTTTGTGTAAGGCTATTATGTGTGGCCTTTAGGCTTGTTTATTGTGACATCCATTGATGTCCCTTATTTTCAACATTTTTTATGTTATTCTATGTGTGGCCTTTAGTATTGACTATTGTGAAATTTTTATGTCCCTTGTAGGTATCCTTTTAGCCGATGTGTGATAATTAACACTTGTGTTTGATAAGCTTATTGACATTGAGGGGTGCCATTATTTATATATGTCACTAGTACCATGTAGTTTTATTTATAGATACATTTAATACATGATTCATTGATATACCTATCTAGACATGACACTTACATGCCTTGCATTCCATACATTACATGCATGCCTTGATTGAGATATACATTACTATGATGATATACTCTCCACATGGTCAAGCTATATTGTATGATGTTATATTTATATGTGACATTATAAAATTATTTATTATTTAAGATGAGTGACTTATAAGATACATCACTCATCTCAAAAAGGGGCATTCTAGTGGGCTTGTCTTAGATACATAAGCCTCCATGAGCATAAAATCAAAACATAGTAGAGGTATCACAAATTTTAGAGATTCAGATGGTTCATATATAAAAATGTTTCAAATACATGACAAACATTGGCATATTAATACATAGTATATGGTAATATGATATGCATATGCATTTAATTTACAAAAACTTGAGCATAGATTCATACACACTTGACTGCATATGCATGGGCATGTGCACAATAGTTTATAGGAATAAAATTTTAGAGTTACACATTCACATTACAATTAGGATATAGATTCTCAAATTCAGCATATAGATTCAAGGGGCACAATATTTGTTCATGCACATATATAGTATAGTTACAATTAAATGGAAAATGGTTATCATTTCACTTCTCATTTATCAAAACTTATGTACATGATGAAGGCATGAGCATTTCTCATTCTTTAATGACCATGATTTATTCTTTTTACATAGACCAAATTGGAGTGGAAAATTATGTTTGAATATATAATCCATCTACATTAGTTGATTCATTTATGGGCAAACCTTACCTGATCGATTATCTCATTTACATGCACAATGTTTTCTTTTGGAGTTGAATCTAGCTAGATAGTTCTATCTAAATTTTTCTTACATAGTTACATAGGTTAGTACATTTCATACTTTTCCCCACATATATGATATTTGGGGCATGTTTATTTATCAATTTAAGATCTTGCATAGTTACATAAGTTTGTGACATAATCACCCCAACTCTCCAATGATTCAATTAGGAAGCATCATCTATAACAATCTATGAAGGCAACATGGTTTGCACCAAGACATGGGTGTACTCTAACCCTTACTCTTTCATTTTTTAGATTTTGTATTTCACATATGGACATTAACTACTTCATTCTCATTTTAGGTATCTATGAAATGAAACCACACATTCAAAGCTATCTCCAGAAAAGGCCAAGTGTATTTTACACACTCAATTATATCTTATCATTTTAATCTATAATTTTCATTACTATAATAAAATGGGGGCATTTTTAGATACTAAAATATACTATTCAGTATTTGACAATGGCAAGCTTGACACACATTACCATACATGACTTGGGCAACCAAAAAATATTATAATTCATCATCCTCTCACACTTGTATGCTATCTTATGATTCAACCATTGCATTATGATTTCAAACACCTAAAATAACCTCACTGTATAATTTAAACCTACTAAATATCCTACAAAGACATCTCTAAACTTTTAGAATAGTCCACATATTCATGGGTTAGTTCCACTAGTTATAGATGTTATTGCTAGTCGATAATGACATGGTTGGTTGGAACCATCCCTCTCCCAGCAAGGACTATTTTATATTCCATCTTTAGGGTTGTCCTATTAACCTAGCATGTTAGTGGCATGATTAATTATTTTAAAAAATCCATATATAAATAAATCAAGGTTTCATTTCAAATCCATCAAGTATTTATTTGGCACTTATCTATACACTATTACACATTCAACAGATGTACCATGTTCTTCCTAATTTTCATACCTATCACTAGGAGTAATCACAATCCAAGTCATAATTACTCAAAATCTAGGTCAAATCAAGCATTTTCAAGTACCAAATCTAATCATTAGTTGCATTCATATAGTGAAGGATCATAATTTCACAATCATGTTAGGTGGGAAAATTATGTGTAGCTTAATTTCCATACTTAAGAGTATTGGATATGTATTTAGGGTCCAATCACTATACAAGAGTGATTGGGGTCAACTCAACACATTCCACTTCCCCCACTTTTGTAGGGTTCTAGTCCTCATAATCATACCTAGTGTTTTAAGGAAAATGACATTGATGTATGGATCTACATGCATCATCAAGATTCAAGTTTTCAAAATAGGAAGCAAGTAAAGACAGTCACAGGTTACCCTAAAATCACTATGTTTCATTTCCACATAAGTTAATTCTAACCAATAGGTCAGTATCAACCTATGATACTGACTTGATCTTACGAAATGGACCCAATGCAAGAATCCAATCAATTCTTGAACCAAGAGAACTAGAGTAATGATTATACCTATTTTACCCTTTTAGAATATAATCGTATCTAGATCATCAACCATGGAAGCTAAGGATCATGATGTCTTTGATACTTTCCATATTTAGTGCATACCCTAATCAAATTGAAAGAAATCAATTTTAAATCATTTACATTCATATTATATGCTTGAATGTCATATCTATTAATTTGAATTATCTTTTAAATTTATATCATAATTATATTAATCATACCCATTAATCCAAATTAGGGTAAAACATCTCCTTGTTGTATCTGATAAGACATGTCCAATCATGATGACTATTAAAGATTTATTTAGCAACTTTATAGTAATCACATCAAAAAAAATTGTTCAAACTATAGTGTGAAGGAACAATACTATTTACCTTAATTTTAGTGAACAATAAAGGTAAAATCCAACCATCCAATCAAATTCCACATAAGTATCATTTACAACCAAATGTAAAATATGTATTTTTTTTTAAACTATGAGATAAACATTAGAATATGAAAATGGTGGGTTATGATTGGCTAGTAATAAAGAGTTTATTTTAAAAGGTGATTACTATATACCTACTTAGACAAGATAAAAAAACCCTTCACTTGTCTCAAACATACATCTTAATTTTTATGTGAAATAAAAAATAGATGAAATATTCCATATTACTAGATAGTTGTGGAAATAAGATATTACAGACTGTCATCATTGTACACTCATAATTCAAAATCATACCATTATTTATTCTTCTTGTTGTATTTGATAAGGCTTGTCCAATAATGATGGTTGCTAAGGATTTATGTAGAAGATTCACACTAGCCACACTAATTTTTTTTGAAACCATATTTTGAGGGAACAATTTATTTTACCTAAATTTTAGTGAACAATAAAGGAAAAATTTAACCATCCAGTCAAATGCCACATAAATATCATTTACAACCAAATATAAACTATGTATTTTTCAAAAACTATAAGCTAAACATTAAAATATGAAAATGGTGGGTTATGATTGGTTAGGAACAAAGAGTTTATTTGAAAAGGTGAAGACTCAACAGGATAAAAAGGACAAGTGAAAATAAATGATGGGAAACTTAAAATTAATGAATTAATATGGAATCATGACTAGGGGAAAATTCACTATAGTTTTTTACTTACTCATAAAGCTAATAAAAAATAACTCTAGATCTAGGTAGAGATAATGAAGTATTGTAACCAATTCTCATTGTATTAAATAAAAATATGCTAATAGAAAGGTGTTTTAAGGGATTGGTCATTAAAAAACTTTAGTAATTTACACCTAGTCCTTCTTTCTCATATATTTCAACAATGACATTATTATCTTGGCCTTGCTTGGTAGCGAGTTTTCCCAGATCTTCTCCAACCTCATTTTATAAAAATGTTGTTGTGTGTAACAATAAACTTGTGGAAGGTTGTTAACTAAAGAATTAGTATGTCAGGAATAGGTTCCACCTTCCAATGGTACCTACCTCTTATTTTCATTTTTAAAGGGTCATTTCTATGTTTATTTCCACTCTTTCAAATGACGTTGATGTAAAAATCTAATTTCAATACAAGGTTTATTATTGAAATGTTTTAAGTGTGGTTTATGCATTTAGATTATTGGTTCAAAATAAGATTTATTAGTGCCTATTTTATGTTATATCCCCTCTATTATTCTATGTGAAGTCTTATGCTTTTATTATTATTATATGTTCTATCTCCTTTGTGTTTATTTGTACTTGGAGACATCCACTTATATATCCTATCATTTTTGCATATGGATTATGATTAACAGTCCATTAATTTTGACTTGATTACTATCCACCAATTATGACTAGATCACAATTGGTGGTCACCAATTTTGACCTATACATAATTGGAAATCTGCTAATTCTAGGCCAAACATAATTGGTGCCCTACCAATTATGTTCAATCTATCTATTTGGGCCCTTTTCCCCCTCTTATTTTGTTTGTCAATGTTTGGACTTGTGATTCTAAATTTTTCATCTTTCTTCGTGTTGGTTTAGGTACTAATACATCCTTAATTCAATTTTAAGAAGTGCATATATATAAAGGATGTTAAAACATTTCAATAACATATAACAATCAAATAAAAAGTAATAAGGTATTTGACAATTCTTGGATGCACTATCAAATTTATAATTCTAGTATTCAAAATTTTAAGTGATTCAAAGGATTTATATTTATGCATACTTGGGCCAAAAAATCTAAGAAAAATTTATATAGTTTCACTTTCTTATTTGGGGAGAAAAAGTGAAGTCTATCTCTCATCTTGGGTTGGGATTCACTTATAAAGAACTAGAAATACATTGAGCCTTGATTCCAAGCATACGGGATATGTAGTTACAACTCTTCAAAAAGTTTCCCAACTAGCTAGTTTGCATATTTTTATTCCATTTGTGACATTATGGAGAATCAGGTCAAAGTCAAGGGAGAAAAAAGTAGATAATTTTTCTCATCAATTCTACAAAGTGAAGCTAGGATCTTATTCATTTAGCTCTGTTAAAGTGATCTAGAAAGTTAAATAATTCAAAAATCAATACTGGTCAAAATAAACAACACATGATCAAAATTATCCACTTCGTGATTCTTACCTAGTCAAAATTAGTGGTTTGTTGATTTTATCACTTTCACAAATTATAACCAAATCTCAGAGTTTGCATGTTTCTAGTCTCAAAATCTAGATATAGTCATAAGTGTGTTATTTTCAGTGTTATTTTTTTATCTTTTTATTTACATTCATAGTTATTTCCTATCTAGTTATTTATTAGTACTCTCAATTACTATTTTAGGCAATGGATCAAATTTGAATATTGTTATTAACCATATTTCCATAGATATCTCTTGTTCCATAGTTATAACCCTATGTGAATTAAGCACACAACCTTATGGTCTTTTTTTCTATGAGGTAGATGTTGTAACAACCCAATAATTCATGGCACACAATGCTTCTATCCCCCTTCCTTCCTCTCAAGTTCAATGTGGGGTTAACCAACACATATCTCTTCAAGCTTCTAATCTTCCCCTAGATCCTAATATAATTATAATCCAAGTGCCTAACAATTATGATATTTTGGATTAACTTAATAATACACATGCCAAAATGTATATCTTAGAGTTACTCAAAAGATAAAATGTTTACAAAGATTGACTTTATGAGGCCTTATGCGACTCTACTTTGCCACATGTTATTCAACCTAATTATTTTACCTGTATTGTCAATACTTTACAAGATAATGAGACTCTTATCTATTTCAATTTTGAGGACTTACCCTCTAAGGAGATTATTGATCAATACTTGCATTTGTACATTCAATTTATTATCAATAATAAGGGATCTAAAATGGTCCTCATAGATAATGTATTGGGATTGAATATTTTTAGAAAATATTTTCTTAATTAAATTAGATTTTATTGCACTTATATTATAAATTTGGATATGGTCTTAAATGGGATTTAAAACCAACTAAGAATATACCTAGGAACTATTACATTGAACATTATTGTTGGGCCTAAAATTTTAGCTACAAAATGTCAAGTGATATCTAATGAAGTAGGCTATAATATTTTTCTTGGTAGACCATGGATCCATGATATGAATTTATTTTCATACACATTACATAGATGCATAAAATGTGTACATGAGGTTTATATTTATACTTATCCTATGGATGATGACCCTCTCCAATTTTAAAAATTTGTCAAACCTACCAAATATGTTATTTCACACCTTAATACACCACAACCAAAGATCATAGCATGTCAAAAATATATTCCCATGGAGAAAATGCATGAATTTTATTTAGGTGAAAGTAATAAGACCAAGGAGGATAGTGATACTTGGATTGATAGAATAGACAAACATTTGTCTAAGTTCCACTTACTCCTATCAGTCCTAGGGAATATAGAGATGGTATGCACACATTTGGTATTGGACAATTATATTGTACTCACTATGATTTTGGAATAAAATTTCCATATTATGTGCTTAACGATATACCATCTTCCAAGGATAAACATAAACCACCTATTATATACACTTGCTTCAATACAAATAAATCAAAACAACCTCTTGGCCTAGATCAAACTATTTTGGAATAATATGGATTAGGATACACATGTGAAAATAATATGGGATAAAATGGTAAAGCATTAAGATGAAATGAAAAAGGTTTTAAATAACCCATCATCCCCATTATTCATGAATTCAAACAAGGTGTTGGATATACTAAGGATATGCTGAAGAGATACCCTTCTAATTGGATCATATGACTCTTAATGCTTATAATCAGTATTGTGCCTCAATGTATAAACCTTTAGATACTCACTTTTCCAAATCTAGCACATCACATCAAATTGAATTAAACATTATTACATCTTTAGAATATATAAATCCTAAGTTAATTAGCAAGCTTTCTTTACCTGAGATACCAACTCTTGATAATTTTACTAATGATGAAAATATTCAATAATATGTGGGATCTTATGCATATTTACCTTATTTACATCATAAATTAAGATTCCTCCATCAATTAAGTCACCATATATATTTTGGAAATTTTGAGCCTTTGATGTAATCATGGTTGGGGGTCAAATAAGGGATGACCTTAGACATAACTTCAACACAAACATAGACTAACTCACTATCCATGCACAATGATGCATTATGTACAAGTGCACTAACAATGTTCTTTATTGATTAAAATGAGGAATTGAATATTACACATGTACACCTACAATCTTATCACATGCATTGAAATATAATGCCAAATTATAGTAATCTCTAATGAAATGAATTATATCATATCTTATTTTGGATTTAGTGGTCTAAAAAAGATAGAACTTGAGACTAATTCAGATTGTATAATATAAGTCTAAATTAAGCAAATGTGAATGTAACTATCAGTATGATAGATTTATCACACTTGTTGTAAATAGAAGTGACCAAGAGGATATGGTACTTAGCTCATTTATTTTTAGTTCTAGTCTGTGATAGTGTATTATAATCAACATTTTTTTAGAATGGATATGTGATTGTTCAAATCAGGAAAGTGACTATATGATATTTTTAGGATAGATCTGATAATTCCTAGATGTAAGTGGTCACTAGAATAGTTTACTCTCTATTGGATTTATCCCTATGAAAAGTGTCAGATTGTTTCATTAGAGATCATTATGCTTTCTTATAAATAATTATTATATGTAATATCAGATGCTTGATCTAAAGCATAGGTTTAGATTCATCATCATTCACCTTGAAACCCTAGATCCACTTTTGATACTTGATTCACCTATAAAAAAAGGTTATAAATGATTAATTGAGTTGACTTCAACCACCCCCACTAAGTGGTTAAGTGTTTCATACATTCTATTTTATCTAAAGAGTGATCAAAATTCTTGTAGTTCTCCCACTTAATAGTCTATGTCCTTAATCAATGATATACTAGTATGCAATGCAATCATGTGTGGCTTGTAACACTTGAAAACCTATGATTTTAACCTTGATATAGTATTCAAACTTGTCTTCATGGTTTTTCCTAAGGGTTTACAGATTTGGATGCTTCAAGGTAGTGCCTCAAGAATGTGTGGATGCATTCATCAGTGTGCAATTACTTCTCTAGGTAGATGATAGCTAGGAATAAGCTTAGGCTTGATGTGTATAAATAGCTAACTATTTGGGTAATTTTCCTCTGAACCAACATGTAAAATGTGTTGTTTGACCCAAAGGAAGATTTGAATTTTGGAAAATAGCCATTGGAGAGTCTGAATATGGGTGTCATAAAGGCAAACACCTCTATTAATTGGATCCATTTGACCATGGCCAGAGGCATCTAAGAAATATGAAAAAATTATTTGGAATCATAGAATAATTTGTTTAAAATGATTAATTTTTTAAGCATAGAGTAGGGAAACCTTGTTTGTGAATAATGGCAAATTTGGAAGCCCAAACCCATAGGTAAGTGAATGTCTAGGAGAGATTGTTATAAATATTCAGTTGTGTACATATAAGTCATGTATACTAAGGTTTGGTCAAAACTAACATTTTCACATGTTTATTACCACGTTTATGTGTCTACATTTTCCCTCCTTTTGTTTTAGTATTGAAAGTGCTCAAGTAAAATGATATAGTGATAAATTTGGTGCTGAGAGTAACTGCAGTGGGTGTCTTTAGGTATGTGCTAAGTACTAAACTTGCTCCATGTAAAAACCTATAATGAAACATGTATATACAGTTTCCACTTATGATATAAAATTTTAAGTAATAATTTAACATATTTAAAATTTAAAAATCAAGGAATGAATACACTTATAGGTGCAAAAACCAACCTGTCATCGAGAGTCAATGGAGAATAGGGTGATTATGCCCCATGGAGATATTAGTGTTAAATCCATGGATTGGGAAGAAGATGCCCAACCCTCATTATATATGGATAAGAGATTATAATTTAAGTCACATAGAACCTCAAACACACTATTCATTATATTTTTTTAATAATGGGACCCAAAATGGGTTCTAATAAGTTTAAGGAAACCAAAGTATGCCTAAGTATTGCCTAAGTAAGTCTTTGTAGTTTTAAATCATCTACTACAGACAAATTTTATGATTTAATTTGATTATGTCTAAATATAATAGAGTATAATTTGATTAAAACTTGAGTAAATAATCTTGTAGAATGTCCACATATGCCTTACATATGTCCCCAATATAATAACCTTTGCAACCTGAGTCATGTAATCTATTTCAAAATATCATAATATATGTGAATTATCAACATATATTGTGTATATACTTCTAATCAAATAATTTTTGCAATATGAGTCATGCAATCTGTGTATTAGTATCATAATATCTATGAACTATGACTTATAATCCTATATAATATCTTACATGTGCCTCACATGTGTCCACAATCTATGCTAGTTTGTAATTATGTGTAAAATTGTGGTAATATGAAATGATCTATTCCAAAATATGAATTTATTCTGCATGAAGGATTAAGTCTCTAATAAAATCCACTATGTATTCCCCCATTTTTAAGTGAATAATGCAGCATGTGAATTACTCATATCAAAAGTAAATATTTATACACATCTTGTTATAAAAAAAATTCAAGCATGTAAATCATGTCCTAACATGATTAGATTATGTCAACATAAAAATATTAGATTGTCTAAACATATATTTAAAAATAATCGTAAGGCATATTATTTTCATGTCAAGTAGATATAAAAATGAGTCATGCAGTAAATAGTCATCATAATAACCATCATACACTAAGTAATAACCAAACAAAATATCGCATAACATATTAGTCTAAGAATACATGATATGAATCATGATATCACAAAATCAACAGATAATTTTATATGTATTCACACATCAAACATAATTTTAAGGCCATGATACACATAATAAATCACAACAACATGCATGATAACACATAATGTAACATAAAGTAAGAGTCAAAGATAAAAAGAGTAAAACAATGAACACTTAATGTCATGTAGTGGCAAAGAGAAAGAGTCAAACATAAAATGAGTCACACAATGAACACCCAATATCACATAGAGAAAGAGTCACATAATGAAATACACATTTAAGCATAACACCATGCAACACATAACAACATTTATCATATATAGAACATGCAAGAGTTATCTCCATAATAAATGTATACAAACATCGCATGTAGTAAAATATATTATCCATAGAATATAACACTCTAAGTAGTATATGTAAGATAAATTCATGTGTAAGCAGTGTGAATAGATCAATATGATCATTGAAATGGTCATATAAAGATGTAACCTATGTAAATTTACTAAAATTACCCTAATGTAAGCCTGCCCCCAATATAGGAAAGGCAACCTCTAGGTTTAGGAATGTCTTGCATATGAATATCCATGTTATAAATAATATGTATATCCTACATCCCACTCATTCATACTATGAAGCATATGTACATATAAAAATTGGATATAAAATATATTTTTTTAGCCCTAAATTTAGATATGTGAGGGTATATAGGGTCAAGGAGATTAAATTAGATTTTACATAAGTGTGGTAAACTAACCTAATGAGTAGGCCATTTAATAGAAAACTTAGATAAATAATATTATGGATTTATACAATTGAGATTACTAAAAATAGTAAATTAAAACCATTGATAGATATTGTAATGAATAGGAAACTTTTTTATACTTATTTGGTTTATTGTGTGCATGTAGGTCTAATCTAGAATAGGCTAAAAGTGGACTAGGAGGTGACCCCAAAAAAAAATTTGATTCAAGAAATATTCTTTATGTGGCCTCAGATGCTTATATCGGATCTCGAGAGTTGCATCAATGCAAGTGTCTAACCTTATTTTAGGTGTCTTGTACAAAACACAAATTGGATATGGATGTGACCAACTAGAGTCTTCTAAATTTCTTGTCACTTTTCTTAGGATGTCCTCAGATCATGCTCATAGGCTATCGTTCTTTGTCATATGATCAAATCCTACTCTTTACCCTTGGAGTGACTGTGGTAAAATGGGTTAGTGGGCTCAGATATCAAGCTAACCTAAAGACCCCTATATCAATGGGCATTGCTTACATAGCTAATACTCTGAAGAGGGCCTCAAAATTATATATTTTTCCCTTACGTGTTGGATTGTGTGTGCACAAAGATGCAATGTGTGATAAGTAAAGACATGCAGTGACTTAGCTTACAACTTGGAAAATATGGTTCATGGTTTTCTCTTTGAATGATTTAGACCTGTGGAAATATTTTTCATATTAATAATATGGAAATAAGGATGAATAGGGTAGGTTTTCCCACTTTAATGCTTGATTGATTGCTTCTTGGTATATTGCCTTGTGAGTTGTATGTGATTTCTAGGTGTTTGATAGGTGAGGAATGAATGAGGGTAGATCTTGTATCTATACCAATCAATTTTAGAAATATCTCACATTAAATCACTTATACCAACCTTAAGGATACGTATATTTTTAAAATTAGATGACTTTTGGGCACTGGACAATTGGTATGGAAAGTGGATACTTGCGTTGACACATGTGTCTACCTAAAACACAAGTGTCCAAGAAGATATAAAATGTGTACAGGTCCAAAACTGGTAGTGAAGAATAAGAATCAGGTTTAGAATTATGTATATGGTATAAAAGGCTTGGTCATCAGAATAATAATGATTATACAAAGAGATAATTAATTAGGCACAAAGAGATAGTGAACATGAGCCTTTTGGTAATGGGTATGTCTATAACTTAAACGTACAACCATGGTAGGTATTTTCCAAGTATATAAGATTTGTGTACTATATAAATCATATTTTAGTATCTACATTTTCTCCCCTTTAATTTAGTAATGAAATTACTAGTTTAAATGAAATAAATGTGTACCTAGATGTGTATAACACACCTTATCTTTGCAGGAGCCCAATTTGAGTACTTTACTAGTGACTAATGTACAACCAAGAGCATGTTACAGTATATAATTAGTGTATGAAATATGAAATTTAAATAATTTGAAATTTTTGAAAGTAGAAAAAGCAAGGTTAAGAGTACACTTATGTGTCAATGCAACCATCTTACCTTTTTGGCTATTTTTATGACAATATACCTCATTATGAAACATTGAAGTTGAGATTAGGAAACTTATAAACCTCCAAGTGCATATATATATATATATATATATATATATATATATATATATATATATATATATATATATATATTGGAGGACACATGCCCCCAACCTTGGTATAAAGGTGAGTAGCAACACGACCATTAAGCTTGTTTCATCTAAATTATGCAACCTAAATATGTGCATAATCTAGTGGGTGTGAGTGATTTAATCAACTCACACTATGTATTTGGTGAGGGTGGATGATTTAATCAAATACAACCTATAATTATGGTAAATTTAGATGATTTAATCAAATCTAACTGTTGGGGATCAACCAACAATGATTACACTTGTGAAAGCAATAAACGTGGAAATAAATCAGATAGATAAGTAACTAGAATGATAAATAGCACAGAACAAGAGATACAAGAAACCACCCTAAAAACTTGTATTAAAACTCTTTACAAAAGGAATACAATTGAAGAAACTTCTTTCTTCCACACCTCTCTCAGATGCACAAGATCTCTCACTAGATCTCTATTCCTTAAGAGCTCTCTCTCTCAAGTACAATCAATTCCAACAACCTGGATTGATTACAACTCTGTACTGTCCTTCAAACATTCACAATGTTCTACTCATACAATTCAACTTGCTAAGCTAGGAAGATCTTTCCTACATATAGAATTAGGAAACTTGAGCATGCACTTACAACAAACAGTTAAGCCTCTTAAACAAGGGCTCTAAAAACAATCTTGCTAATAATAGAAATGCGAACTTAAGACTAAGACTTAAACTCATCATGCAAACACTCGTTTTTATCCTCGAAAATAGCATTCTGGACACACAGGTAACCGACGCCGGTTCCTGCCTATTTGCCTGTGACCGTCATCGACTGATCCTCTACCGACGTCGGTGCCTCTGCAACTGCAACTGACCAACGTTGGTCACTCCTGATCGACGCCGGTGTTTTTGTAGACCCGAACCTACTAAAGTGTGCTCCTTGGTGAAGCTTTTAGATCCACACCCTAACAACCTCCCACTTGGAGATAAACAGCTGCACCAGTACCTGTACAGCAACATCTTCTAGCTCCTCCATCTTCAACTTAATCTTGAAGACCAACAGAAGTTGAATGAAGATTCAACTTCTCCTTTGTAACCGGCTTGGTTAACATATCAGCAGGATTCCTATCTGTATGGATCTTCTCTAGCTTCAACCACCATCTTCCAATACCTGCCATATGAAGTGGTACCTTGGCTATATGTGCTTGGTTCTTGAGTGAAAGGCTGAGTTCTTAGCCAAATGGATTGCACTCTGACTGTCACTATACAATCTGCAACTTCCATGCTCCCTTCCAAGCTCTTCCATGAACCGTGTCATCCATATCATCTCTTTGCTAGCTTCTGTGGCTGCAATATACTCTGCTTCTGTAGTTGACAAGGCAACAACCTTCTGCAACTTAGATATCCAGCTAACTGTCGTTCCACCTACAGTAAAAACATAACCTGTGGTGCTCCTCCTACCATCCAAATCACCTGCCATATCTGAATCTACATAACCATGTAGAAAAGTATCTGAACCTCCATAGCACAAGTGTCTACTGCTGGTTCCTCTCAGATATCTAAGGATCCATTGAACTGCTTTCCAATGTTCCTTCCCTGGATTGGCCATATACTTACTTACTACTCCCACTGCTTGGGCAATATCCGGTCTAGTACACACCATTACATACATCAAACTTCCTACAGCAGAAGAATATGGAACCTTACTCATGTACTCTACCTCATCATGTGAATTAGGACATTGTTCTTTACTCAACTTAAAATGTCCAGCCAAAGGTGTGCTTACCAGTTTAGCATCCTGCATATTGAACCGTTTCAACACCTTGTCCACATAATCCTCTTGAGACAATATCAACCTGTGATTTTTATTGTCTCTCTTAATGCTCATGCCAAGGATTTTCTTAGCTGCTCCCAAATCCTTCATAGCAAATGTTTGAGCTAATTTCATCTTAAGCTCAGAGATATCCTGCATGTGAGATCCTACAACTAGCATATCATCTACATACAACAATAGAATAATATATCTACCATTATCAAATCTCTTAAAATATACACAATGGTCAGATTAACACCTACTGTAGCCATGCTCAGTCATAAACCTATCAAATTTCAAATACCATTGTCTAGGAGCTTGCTTGAGGCCATACAAGCTTTTCTTCAACCTGCACACTAACTTCTCCTTACCCTTGACCTCAAATCCTTCTGGCTGTTCCATGTATATTTCTTCATCCAAATCTCCATGAAGAAATGTTGTCTTAACATCTAGCTGCTCAAGATACAAATCCTCAAAAGCAACCAAAGACAATACAACCCGTATAGAAGTCATCTTAACAACAAGAGAAAAAATCTTGCCAAAATCAATACCTGGTTTTTGTGCAAATCCTTTCACTACCAATCTGGCCTTATATCTCATCTATCCATCCTCACCTTCCTTCAACCTGTAGGTCCATCTATTCTTCAGTGTTCTCTTACCAGCTGGCAACTCGACCAAATCCCATCTTTGGTTCTCTCTTAAGGACTTCATCTCCTCAACCATGCCACGCTCCCACTGACTCTTGGACTCCACCTGTAATGCTTCTTCAAAACTCTCTGGTTCTCCACCATCAGTTAGCAATAAATAGTATAAGGAAGGAGAATATCTAATTGGAGGCTTACTTACCCTTTCTGACCTCCTGATGGGTGTCTTGGACTCATTCTCAACACGCTGTCCACCCAAATTTTCTGACAGTGACCGACCTCGGCCACCTGTAGACCTGTTACTGGCCGACGCCGGTTCTTCCTGGCCGACGTCGGTGCCTACTCTGCCTATGTCGGTCTCTATATGACCGACATCAGTTTCTATACTGTCGACGCCGGTTCTTAAGCTGTAGACGTCGGTCTTTGTGTTTTCCTGTAAGTGATTATTTCTTTTTCCCGCGAGCTCATTTTGGACCATAACTTCATCCAATTCTCCATTGCTCTACCCAGATTGATTCAGCTTCCTTATCTGATCACTATACATCACTTTTTCATTGAAAACAACATCACGGCTCCTAATTACCTTGTTAGTTCCTAGATTCCAAAATTTGAAACCAAAATCATCTGAGCCATAGCTAATAAACGTGCACCTCAGAGACTTAGCATCAAGCTTCTTTCTATTTTCCTTATCTACGTGCACAAAGGCTTCACAACCAAAAACTTTGAGATATGAGAGATCTACCTTTTTACCTGTCCATGCCTCTTCTGGAATTCCACCATCTAGAGCTGTATAGGGTCCTCTGTTAATCAGGTACACTGCGGTGTCAACTGCTTCTACCCAAAACTCTAAGGGCAACCCAGCATGCAATCTCATACATCTTGCATGCTCCATGATTGTTCTATTCATCCTTTCAGCAATACCATTCTGTTGAGGTGTCCTTGGAACCATCCTTTGCCTACGGATTCTGTGTGTGTAACAATACCAGTTAAACTTAAGACTGCAAAACTCACCGCCATTGTCGGATCTCAAGCACTTCAATCTTCTACTTGTTTCATTCTCAACCATAGCTTTCCAAATCTTAAAAGTCTCAAAAACATCATATTTCTTTTTAATATAGTAGATCCATACCTTTCTTGTAGCATCATCTATGAACGTAACATAGTACCGTGATCCTCCAATAGAGGCTACCTGAGCCGGTCCCCACACGTCTGTGTGAACAAGCTGCAACTTATGCCTTTTCTTAGTAGACCCAGTCTTGAGAAAACTAACCCTTTTCTATTTTCCAAATACACAATGCTCACAAAATTTTAGATCCATACTTTTCAAATCTGAAAGCATACCTTTAGACTTAAGAATTGACATCCCCTTCTCACTCATGTGGCCAAGCCTTGAGTGCCACAATTTAGCATCCACATCTGAAGGAGATTTGTTAGTAACACAATTACACAAATAGAGAGTACCTTCTCTCTTACCTCTGGCCATAACAAGTGCACCCTTGGTCACCTTCCAAGAATCTGCTGTGAGAGTTACTGTACAACCCTCATCCCCTAGCTTTCCTGTAGAAATCAAATTTCTCTTCAAACTAAGGACATGCATCACATCTCTCAACACCCATGTGTTGCCATTTTGCATCTTCAACTGCACTTTACCTTTGCCAATAATCTTACAAGGCTCATCATCCCCTAAGTACACTATTCCAAAATCTCCATGGATATAGTCACTGAAATATTCTCTGTTAGGGGTAGCATGGAAAGATGCACCAGAATCTAATACCCAAGATTCTATGTTATTATGCAAAGAGAAAATTAAAGCATCTTATGCAATACCTGCAACCTTTGCCTCTTCCTTTCCTTCATGTTGATTGTCCTCCTTAGGCTTTGACCAACAATCTCTGCTTATGTGCCCCAACTTTCCACAGTTCCAGCATTGTGGCCTTCTGCCATTTCTGGATTTGGATCTGCCTCTTCCCTTAGACTTAGATCTTGATCTCCTCTTGCTCCTTTCTTTTTGCCTTCCCCTGCTCTCGAGATTTAAAGCATTCCCAGATGTCTCTTCTGTGCTTTTCCTACGAATTTCCTCATTCAAGATAACACTAACAACATCCTCTACTTTTAAAATATTCGAAGCAGATGCAGTATTAGAAACTGCCATTACCAAGCCATGCCAGCTTTCAGGCAAAGAACATAATATTAAAAGAGCTTTTATTTCATCATCAAATACAATATTGACTGAAATTAACTGATTAACAATACCATGGAAATCATTCAGGTGATTAGATACAGATCCACCTTCTTGCATATGCAAATTAAATAACTGCTTCATAAGATATACCTTATTAGAAGCGGAGGGTTTTTCATACAAATTTGCTAACGTAGTCATTAACTCTACCATTGTTTTTGCCTGTGATAAATTATATATCACAGTGGATGCAAGACTCAGTCTTATAGACCCCAGAGCCTTTCTGTCAAGAACTTCCCATTCTTCATCCTCCATGTCCTTGGGCTTCTTTGCAATCCCACCTAACGGTAAGTAAAGATCTTTCTGATATAAATAGTCCTCTATCTGCATTCTCCAATGTTGATAGTTCTTGCCATTAAAATATTTCCATTCTCAATTTACTTTCTTCTGCCATTGCTTCTCCCACTCAAACATAAATCCCTCTAGAAACCCCTGTGAGCAACCTATAATCCAAACACACTACACAGATCTGAACCACCTGTTAGTGAACCTGAGCTCTGATACCACTTGTTGGGGATCAACCAACAATGATTACACTTGTGAAAGCAATAAACATGGAAATAAATTAGATAGATAAGTAACTAGAATGATAAATAGCACAGAACAAGAGATACAAGAAACCACCCTGAAAACTTGTATTAAAACTCTTTACAAAAGGAATACAATTGAAGAAACTTCTTTCTTCCACACCTCTCTTAGATGCACAAGATCTCTCACTAGATCTCTATTCCTTAAGAGCTCTCTCTCTCAAGTACAATCAATTCCAACAACTTGGATTGATTACAACTCTGTACTATCCTTCAAACATTCACAATGTTCTACTCATACAATTCAACTTGCTAAGCTAGGAAGATCTTTCCTACATATAGAATTAGGAAACTTGAGCATGCACTTACAAAAAATAGTTAAGCCTCTTTAACAAGGGCTCTAAAAACAATCTTGCTAATAATAGAAACGTGAACTTAAGACTAAGACTTAAACTTATCATGCAAACACTCACTTCTGTCCTCGGAAATAGCATTCTGGACACACAGGTAATTGATGCCAGTTCCTGCCTGTTTGCCTGTGACCATCGTCGGTTGATCCTCTACCGACATCAGCGCCTCTACAACTGCAACTGACTGACGTTATTCGCTCCTGACCGACGCCGGTGTCTGTGTAGACCCGAGCCTGCTAAAGTGTGCTCCTTGGTGAAGCTTTTAGCTCCACACCCTAACACTAACTTATAAATTTAATAAGATCGAGTGATTTAATCAACTCAACCTTTCAAAGGTGAACCAATTAATTTAATAAATTGACTCAATAATATTCCATAATAATATTTAAAATATGTAAAATGATTTGATTTTGTAATTTTAGGTGCTCTTTGCATGGAATATGCACCTCATATATGTCTCAAGTTTAAATCTATATATAATAACAATATCAATGTGTAGAATGTTTCCACAAATATTTATTTGAATCATATAACTATGAAATATGGTAACTTAAAATTAGTGCAAGTGTGAAGGACATGTTTTTATGACATGCTCCCACTAAATCTCAAGAATTTCAGAACTAGTGCAAATGTGGAGAACATGTTTTCATAGCATTCCCCACTATAATCTGTAGATGTTGAGTATTGAATAAATGTAGAGGTCATGTCTTTTTGGCATGCTCCCACTAAAATCTAAAGTTTGAAAATGTGTAAGTCATGCCTCTATGACATGTTATCCATTGGTATTACCCCTTTTAAAGGTGAGAGGAAGTAGAATCTAGTAGTTATCTTACCTTAAAAGGATAAAATAAATTTATGAGTTATGTTTGGATCTTGTAACATGTCTAGGTAGATATAGCATTGAATCACATAGTATGTAATCAAATCAAGTCTTAAGATGCATGATGTAAATCATGGAAATGTCTATGAGTAAAAATACAAGTTCAATAATTAATCAAGCACACACATAAGATCACTCAAAAATAAAGCAAAAATAAATGGTCCAGGGAGACCTCATACAAGGGGCATATTCAAATGTCGCATAATCTAAGGGACATGACTTAATCAAATTTATAAATAACATAAAATTAACATACTCAAATGTCCACATACAACATAGGATTCCATATTCAAATGCATAAATAGTATAGCAAAGGCACACCCCCCAATCAATGGAGCATATTCAAATGCTTAAATAGGTAATACAATACAAGACAATAGTAAGTAATATAGGCAACCAACATGAACATAACATACTAGTTCTTAAAATTATGTGTTTGTAAAACATTAATTACATAGAATATCAAGTACACTATGAAATTTATAAGCATGGATATAGGCATGTGTAAATATATAAGCTCAAACATGATAATGGAAAGTGATCATAAAATAATATAACATAGGTGTATCATGATTAGAGAAGTAGATGCCCCCAATGTACTTATGATGTGAGTGGAGGGAAAGCCCAACATTTTTATGTGCATATATCATATATCTAGGAATGCATGTATCACACTAAAATGAAGCATGAAACATATGAGTATATATGTAATAAATGATATGTTATCTATTAACATGGAATAAACAACATATTATAAGAAATAGTACAATTAGGAACATGCTAAAAAAAATGGTATTTTTGAATGTTTTTGTATTTACTTGAATATTTGATTTTTTTTTTTTAATTTTTGAATATTTAAAAAAGGCAAAGTCTATCTAGCATATCAAACTAGTGGTACTACTGAGGATCATGTATATGTGTAATATTTACCATTATAGGCTCAATGATGCTTTGGATATGTGTCATAGGATTTTGTGGTCTCAAGGAGGTAATGGAAGGAGTAGCGATTCATGGAACCCATATTTTTATGATATATAGTGTATTTAAAGTAAAAATAATAGGAACATGTTTATTTGCTCTGGATAACTAAGTATGTTTCATAGTAGTAAATGAGGATTTTGTATAACCCACTATGTATCTCTAATGCAATGGTCTTTCAAGTATGGGTCACTTAGAAAAGGGGATTGCCTATTGATTACCCTTTTATAGAGGATTAACCTTAGTAGGTTTTTTTTATTAATTATGTTGTAATATAATTCTTTTATTCAAGTGGATGTTTATATGGAATTCTAAAAACTATGACTACTCTATTGGTATGAATGTATTTAATACACCCATGCATTTTGGAAGGTACTGTGCAGAGTTTATGTATCCGAGGTCATCCCAATAAAATATCAAAGACTCCTATGTATGGTATAACTAAAAAATTAGTAACCACATGCGTTGGGCCAACATGTAAGGGTGATTCAATCTCTTTAATAATGTATTGTAAAGTCCCATCGAATGCTTTGACCATTTTGGATGAAGGTCACAAATCATCATGGTTATATCTCAAATGTGTAAGTAATGTCATGGTGAAAACATTTTCACTAGAATTATTATCAATCATTTCATTTTGAATATGTTGTTGATTAAGTTATGTGTGAATAACTAATAAATGAATATCTGAGTCATCATCCACAATCTTGTTATCATCAAAAGTAATAGAGGGTCTCTGAACCATATGAGGTATATGTCATGTATAACTACTAATAATACCATACAATGGGAGTCCATAATGTGGTGGAAGAGGATGTACATTATATTCCATTTACACTTTTAGATTCTTCTAATAATTATATTGTATTGGATCACTAATCATCTTTTGGTTTTGATGGTCACCAAATTGTGACCTTGAATCTTTGGGAGGATCATCAATTGTAAGTTGTTGGTTATTGAGGAGGTCTTAATTTTTTTGATTTAAGGTATAACATTAGTTCAGGTCCCTAATGATAGTCATAATAAGCATTGGTATCATATCCAAGAGGTATAGGTCTAATCATATCAAACTCTATGGGAGGAGGGAGAGATATGAGATGACAATTTACAAACTTCTTAAGTGGTGACGTTGGAGACTTAGGTAATTGTGTAAATTGTCTCCTTGGTGCATTGGATAATACAAGCCAATTAGATTTTTATGACACTACATTAACAATTTTATTTTATTTTGTTTTTATTTTTATGCAGGTTTTACCTTATAACTTGGTTTTATATAAAACTTGGTATTGGATGTAATCAGTGTGTTGGATACATACTTAAGTTTGTTCAATGAAATAAGTTTCATTTCACAATCTCTAACAATATGGCATAAGTCATCAAAAGATTTGAAATTTTTGAAAACAATGGAATCATGTAATTGGGAAAGAAAACTTTTCTTGAATATGTATTGAAGCTCTTTATCTGCCATTTGAATTGTCATTTTGGCCAACATTGTCTTGTATCTCAAGACATATTCATTGATATTTTCATTGGTTCCTTATTTTATTTTTGAAATTTGGGCATAAGATACCTTTTTAGTAATGTTTATAGATAAGTTTTCTAAAAATTTATTCATAAGAGGTTTTAATGATTTTACATATTGGATTGGTAAATTATAGAACCACCTTAGAGCATAGTCCTTTAGGTTACTTGGAAAAAATTTGGTCAAAAGTTTATCATTGAAGGCATAATCAAGGCATGCTGCATAAAAATATCAAATATGTTGTTTAGTATTACCATTTCCATCATAAAATTTCAACTTAGGTGCAAAAAAAATAGTTGTCAAGGGGTGAAGATATATCTTGGGTGCAAGAGGGTTATGCAACACCTATTTTGGATCAAGAGCATAAGGTAGCTTCATAGATTTTTTCTCAATATTAGTAGCCTTAGCTTGCAAAAGTTTTATAGTTTGGATAAGATCTTGCACATTTTTATTTCTAAGAGTGGAAATTTAGAAGTCACCAAAGGAGGTGTACCCATAGTTTGAGTTAAAATAGGCATTAAAACTGATAACTTGGTTGAAGTGCCAATATTTCCCATGGAGGATGTAGCAATAATATTATTTAGTTATGAGAAGAATGGTGTCAATAGATAACCCATGCTCCCATTATATGTATAAAGATATGATGTGCTCAAGGGGAGGGTGATTTGTATGGAATCAATTGTAGTACCACCTAAGGATTCACCATCACTAGGGGAGGATGCATTAGCCTTGGCATGTTTACTGATTTCATCCCTTATAACATACAAAATACATCCATTGAGTCCTTGTTTATATTAAGATGAGTTACTAATGCTTATTATCTTCCATTTGAAAACAATTTTTTTCATTAACATTTTTCATTGCTTATAAATTCAAAATTTGAAATTTGAAACAACAATATGAAAAAAATCAAAAAGCCAAAAACCTTAGGTCAATCTAGGGTTTTGAGACCAAAGGTTGAGTTCACCAAATGTTTAACCCTAAAATTTAGATATGTGAGGGCATCCAGGGTTAATGGGATTAGATTAAATTTTACACAAGGGTGGTAAACTAACTTAATGAATGGGCCAATTAATAGAAAACTCAGATAAATAATATTTTGAATTTATACAACTAAGATTGCTAAAAATAGTAAAGTAAAACCATTCATAGATATTGAAATGGACGGGAAATAAATGATACTTTACCAGTTTACTATGTGCGTATAGGCATGATCTAAAATAGG
This sequence comes from Torreya grandis, assembly GCA_037957365.1. Lineage (NCBI taxonomy): Eukaryota > Viridiplantae > Streptophyta > Pinopsida > Cupressales > Taxaceae > Torreya > Torreya grandis. The sequence goes on along the minus strand of JARHVA010001981.1, from coordinate 1,341,893 downwards.
TTGAAGTGGACTAGAAGGTGATCCTAGAAAAATCATTGAATTCTATAAATATTCATTTTATGGGCTCAAATGCTTACATTAGATCTAGATAGTTGCATTGATGCAAGTGTTTGACCCTACTATAAGTGTCCTATACATAATACTAATTAGATCTATATGCAACCAACTTGATCATTTTAGGTTTTATGTCACATTTCTTCTTATGTCTTCAGATCATGTACATAGGCTATCGATATTTATCAAATGATCAAACCCTATATCTTCACCCTTGGAGTGATTGGGAAAAATGTGTTAGTGGGATCATGGTGTCAACATGCCTTGAGGACTTATATATTAGTGGGCACTACCTACATATCCAATACTTTAAAGAGGGGCTCAGACTTATGTAGTTATCCCCTACATGTTGTCTTGTGTGTGCATAAGGATGTAATGTGTGATAAATAAAGACATGTAATTACTTAGATTGTAACTTAGAAAATATGGATCATGGATCACTCTTTGAATGCTTCTAACATATGGAAATATTTCTCTTATGAATAATATGGAAATATGGATGAATAAGGTAGGTTTTATCACTTGAAGTTTTGATTGAGTTATTTTTGGTATATTTCCTTGTGACTTGTATGTGATTTCTAGGTGTTTTATAGGTGAAGAATGAATGAGTTTTCATTTGAAAATTGGATGACTTTTGGGCACTTGACACTTTGTATTAAAAGTGGACACTTACATCAATGCATATGTCTTCTTAGGATGCTAGTATTTAGGAAGCTAGATAATAGGTACAAGTCTAGAACTGATAGTGAAGGATAATAATCAGGTTTAGAGCTTTTTTCATAGTATAAAAGACATATTCATCATAATAAAAATGGTCAAACTAAGAGACAAGAAATTATATATATAGAGATAGTGAACGTGATCCTTTTAGCAACAAAAAAGTCTATAACTAAAAGGTACAACCATGATAGGTATTTTCCAAGTGTATAAGATTGAGGTACTATATAAATCAAATTTTAGTATCTACACTACCATGTATGTGATAAATCATAAATGATTCATGTAAATTACCAACACATCTCATGCATAGGTTTTTTTTTTGTTTTTTGTTTTTTTTGTTTTTTTGCATTTTGGAATATGAATTATGTGAAGTTTAGAGGCCAAAAATGGTAGTCAAATGGATGCACTAACTCATGTGGAGACTCTAAATTAAAGTAATTAACTATGGGTGTAGTATCTCATCAAATTCCCATATGTCATCATTAGAATTTTCATTATACTTGTTTGCATCAATCAACTTTGCCTTTTCATTTTCTCTTCCTTAGATGTTATGCACATGTATTACATTTTCTGCAACTATTTATGAGGTCTCACTATCTATCATATGAGATAATCCTTTCTCATTTATCTTTGAGTCCTTTATTTTTATATGCTCATTATTTCCATCATGTTGAAGCTTTCTTGTATGTTCTTTATAGAATGAGGCTATGTTTATATTTAGCATGTCAATTGTAGCATGCATCTATTTTAACCATTGTTATCCAAGTGTAGTCCATAATTGGTCACCATGGCACATAAAAAATATCAATATATCAAAACCCTTAGGTGCATAAGTGATTGGTAATGTAATATTTTTTATCAATCTAACGCAATGTATATTTTGTTGTAATTCAGCTATGTTATGATCTTATTACTATAATAATGCAATGTTACATGTGTTTGGCCCTTATTCCTAATCAATCTGAATCTCTCACGACTAATTCTCCTTAATGTATATTATAATAATAAATATGTATTGTTATGGATGATTAAACTCTTTACATGATCTATTTTTGGATTGGCTCTTATTGAAACCACTAATGGTGGCTTATGTTGTATATAAGTTACTATGATAATCCTTTCATCCTTATACTTCCAAATATTTTGTGCTAATGCCACACAAGTGTCTGTTTCATGTAATGTTATTCTATGAAAACTAAGAAATTGATTTTCCTTCCTGGGTTGATAATTTACCCATAACTCTATGTTGAGTCATTGGTAGATCCATCAAATGTTTATTAACATTTGTAGTATAATACTCAGTTTATCTTGTGTAATATTAATTTATAATCTTATAGCTTATTCTATATGCATGAGTGTTATATTGTTTATTTAATCTATCATAAATGCTTGTTACTTATATTTGATTAATTGTGAAATGTGTTGTGCCTTTTGTTCTCTAGTTATGTTAGATTTGTCAAAGAATTGCTTCAATGGAGCACATATTATTGAAGTATGTTGTCATGAACTTATATTTCAACAAGTATTTTCACTTCTATCCTTGTTACTATTTGGAAGGTATGTATTTCCCTTATCCTATTTAGTATTGCTTACTATCTTAGATTCATCTAAGTACTCTCTTGGACATATGGGTGTAAATTTTAGATGAGACAAATACTCAACTAAGTTTGTTGGGATATCATTCTTATCATCACCACTATCATATTCTTCCATGAAAATCTAATTTGGATCCTCTAAATTAAATAGTAAGGGAATATGTGCTATTTTCTCTTATTTTATGTCTTTTATTATCTTTTGTTACCTTGATTCATCAAGAGTTAGCCCTTTCTCATTAGCCTTGCTTGAATTTCCAATTTCATATGTATGTATCTATTTTAGTGGTATGATCTATGATTGGGGTATTATCATTGACTAAAAACATCAAATTTTGGATTGTATCTATCACTAGATTCCACTACTTTATAATATTTGAAAGTTTGATTATTTTGTTATGGATAAACTTTATGCACCGATGCAAAGTAGATGGTATAACTTTCATTGCTTGAATCCATGGTGTACCTAAGATTAGGGACATAGTATCACATGAAACATAGTAGATAATGTCTTAGGACCTATTTTGATATCCAAAGTGATCAATCCTAGCACTTAGCAAGGAACATTGTCAAAACCTTTGATGTTCTTATTTGATTTATTAATAGAGTACATATTGACACTCAATGTTTTTAAAAATGTGATGTTTCATATATTTAGTCCTGATACATTATCTATTAAGACATATTTGAATCATGTATTTGAGATTTTGACTTGAATCAACAATGGGATATTTTGATATATAGTATGTTGAGTAGGCAAGTCATATTTTTCAAAAGTTATCATGTCTTCATTATTATTTAAAATATCAACAATGGATGTAAATTAGGTTCGTTATGCATCATTTGGTATAGTTTCATCATGCAATGTTGTGTATTTGATATCCTTATAGATAGTTGACCTCTTTATTATCTCTAATATAGAAATACTAGCTTGAGTATTCTTAAGTTGATCAATGATATCATATCATTTAGTTGAATTAGTTGGAATCATGGGAGGTGGAGGGGGATGAGGAGGAACATTATGACTACCTTTATTTTATTGTGCATAGTGGGGGAACCCTACCTCATCTAGTTTTATTAACATGGACCGTATAATACAATATAACTCTAGGGTGAATACTGTGAGTGGTATAATAGCTAGCATGACCTTGAGGTCTAGGGGGAGGAATAATAAAAGGAGTCATGCATGCCCTCTAATTTCCAATAGTAATTAGGAACATCTTGGATTGGATATTTAAACAATAGGAGTTATTAAAAATAGATAATGATTCTTACTCATTAATTTCAACCTTGGTTTTATTGCATGAGTTTGACCCATTTAATTACATGGTTGTGAAATATATTACATATTGAAGGAAAGAAACATGTATTTATGACATTCACAAATTGAATTGGAAAGTTAAAGACTATGTATATCTATTATAACCAAGATTATTTTTGTGAATAAGGGGAAATCAAAACTCAAATCTAAAACTTTAATGTTGAAATATGAAACATTTAGAAGGTATAATGAAACCCTAAGAGAAACCTAGGTTTTATGTGATTGAGGAATGAAGGGTTCATCAATATGTTTTATATTATTTTGGATATAGTGTTCTAAACAAGATAGAACTTGAGACTAAATCAGATTGTATGATATATGTCTAAATTAAACAATTTTAAATGTAAATAGAAGAGTATGATACATTTATTACACTTTCTATAAATATAAATGACCAAGAGGATAGGGTATTTAACTTATTTTAGTTATGTTCTAGACTGTGACAGTGTACAATTTTAACTAGTGGTTTGGAATGGATATGTGGTTGCTTAGATATGGAAAGTGACTATTTACACCTGATAAGATGAATTAATTAATGATTGGATGCATGTGGTAACCAGAATAGTCTATTCTTTATTGGATTTATACTTGTGAAAATTTTTAAATTGGTTTGTCACATATTATTATGTCTACTTGTAAATACGTAAATAGAAGAGTATGATACTTTTATTACACTTTATATAAATATAAATGACCAAGAGGATAGGGTATTTAACTTATTTTATTTATGTTCTAGTCTGTGACAGTGTACAATTTTAACTAGTGGTTTGGAATGGATATGTGGTTGCTTAGATATGGAAAGTGACTATTTGCACCTAATAGGATGAATTAATTAATGATTGGATGCATGTGGTAACCAGAATAGTCTATTATTTATTGGATTTATACTTGTGAAAAGTTTCAAATTGGTTTGTCGAATATTATTATGTCTACTTGTAAATACGTATTATATGTTTTTATTATAAGCTTATTCATGTGCATAGGTTTAGATTTGTCTTCCTTCAAATTGAAACCCTAGATCCACTTTCAACACTTACTTCACGTATAAAAAGGGATATAAAGGATGGGTTAAATGAGCTCAACCACCCCCCACTAAATGGTTGAGCATTACCTACATTCCAATACTCCAAATAGGGCTCAAATTTGTTGTGACCAAAACACCCCATTATTTTATGAATAGGGATTCACACTTATAACAATAAAATGTGAAAATAATTCAAGATCCTATGAGAATAATTGTTTGAGTTTGATTTTTTTTGTATAATAACCCTTGTCATTTTAAAGATTTTTCTAATATATGCTAAAGATTATCTTAAATATTATTTCAAGTTGGATGTATGAAAATGCTACGCCCCTAACCTATCTCATGTATGAAGATAGGAATAGCTGAATTATGGCTTACTTATCCCTCTTTGATGCTTTATCACATTTACCTATGCATTCATTTGGTTAGTAGGTTGGCTTATGGAGTAACCATGGCCTAGATAGACTATATATAGGAGGTAGTGGGTAATTGTTTATCATCATATATTGTGAATTATGTTCTTATTGAAGCTTGTAAAGGTTGCCCCCTCAAAGTGGCTTGTCTATTATCATATATTTTGGTATATTTCAGCCATATTTGGATCTATTTCTGCTATTCTACTTTATTGTTGAAGTAATTTCATTACAAGTGGTATCAGAGTTGTGATTTGGGCAATTTTGTGGGTGAAAACCAAACTTTTTAAATTTGGATATATATAAAAAAATGTTGATAATTTATCTTCAATTTTTTTACTAGAGGTGAGAAATAATTAAATTAAGCTTCCATTAAAATTTAAGCTCATTTGGATCTGTTTTACAAAATTTATCGCCATTTTATGGTTTTTCATAAAATTGCTCTATAGTGTGTAATTCAAAGAATTTTTTTGAGTTATTTACATTTTTGGAAATATTATAAAAATTTGGAAAAGGTATGTTCTTTGTATTTTCCTATTTGAGGCTGAAATAATTCCAAAATTGCTTGGTCAAAGTTGGGTCAAAAGTGCCAATAAGGGTCGACATCGTAAAGCCCTTTTATGGCAGTTCCACAAACTCGGGGCCAAGGAAAGGGTGCTGAAACTCTAGGTAAAACTCCTAAAAATGAAGAGATGGAATCATAAGGGGGATGTACTAGACCCTTTCTACCAGGGTTTTCTGACATAGATCACAAAGTGAGCCAGCTTGACTATAGTGTGCAAGGCATTCAGAGTGAGGTGCAAGGCATACAATCTAATATGAAATCCATAAAAGATAGTTTGGGAGATATCATGACAAATTTTAAAATTAATCAGTCAAATAATCTAACTAATGTTATTTCACAACCCCACTAGGGTAGTTCTCCTAACCAGTCTACTTCAAATCTAACTACATTGCCACAGAGGATCCTATTACCAAAGGTGGATATCCACAAATTTGATGGAAAAGATCCACTCAATTGGATCAACCAAATGGAGAATTTTTTCAATCTACATCAGATCCCAGGTAGATATAAGGTTACCATGGCATCCTTGTATCTTAAACCTGATTAATTCATTTGGTATTGATGGTTGTGTGCTCAAAATAAAAAGATGACTCTCAATGTCACTTGGTCAGTTTTTATAGAGGAGTTGCCATTACACTATGGCAATAGTGTGATAGAGAATTACTTTAGCCAACTAAAAAAATTGTGATAGACTGGCTCTGTCAAGGATTATATTCATCATTTTTAGAACTTATCCTTAAAATAAGTTCTGGAGATAATTTTTGAGGAGAACTTGAATGACCTATTTTTGGGTGGACTCAAGGACCACATTCAACATGAGGTACACATGTTTAATCCACTTAAGATTTATAATTCTATTATCATTGCACGCAGAGCTAAGGAAAAATTCACAGCCAATGAGAAGTAGTCATTCACTCACTTCAAATATCATAGCATATCGACACCAACATTTCCTTCACCTACCAGATTGACCCCACAACAAATTGAAAGAAGCGTGTAAAAGGATTATGTTTCAATTTTGATAGCAAGTGGAGCAAAGGACATAGATGTGCTAAGAAGAAGTTATTCTACATTGAGGGATCTAATGAAGATGAAGAAGAAGATGATGCTTCCAATGATGACGAGGAAGAGATAGAGGAAGTACCTAAAAATTCCCAACCTACAATATTTTGTCATGCACTTTCAAGTATTAGCACTCCAAAAACTCTTAAGGTGGTGGGTTTCCTCAAGAAACAGAAGGTGACCATGTTGATTGATTCAGGGAGCACACATAAATTCATCAACCATAAGTTGGCCTCTTGATTGAACTGTTTCATCTACCCAACACCATAATTTTAAGTCATGATTACAGATGGTGGCACAATTAATTGTTTAGGAAAATTACATAGTATTAAGCTTGTTATGGGTAAGTACAATCTCAATTATCCTATGTTTACTATTCCCATGGATAACACAGACATTTTTCTAGGAGTCCAATGGCTCACAACCTTGGGTACCATTGAGATGAACTTCCAAGAACTATTCATGTGCTTTCATTTTGAAGGTAGGAAAATTAAACTACGTGGATTACAAACAAAATCTCCACAATTGGTTATTTCACATCAGATGACCAAGATACTAAAAAAGGGGGTAGAGGTAATTATTGCATGATTATGTTCCATAAAATTTCAACCCACACAAGCATCTACACATCCTGATCTACAGATGATTATTAATGACCACCCATCTATTTTTGGGGCCATGCCAAAAGGACTACCACCAAAAAGAGAACATGATCATGTCATTCAACTACTTCTAGGGAGTCAACCACCAAATATCAGACCATATAGATATCCATATGAACAAAAGAGTGAAATTGAAAAGATGGTCCATGAGATGCTAGAGGTAGGGATCATCAAGCATGCCCAAAGTGCATATTCATCACCAGTGGTCATGGTGTGAAAGAAAGATGACACATGGAGGATGTGCCCAGATTATAGGGAACTCAACAAGTACACCATTAAATATAAGTTTCCTATTCCAGTAATTGATGATTTACATGGTGCTAATTATTTCACAAAATTAGATCTTCAATTAGGGTACCATCAAATTAGAATCAAGGATGAAGATGTTCATAAAACTAATTTTAGAACACATGAGGCCATTATGAGTCTTTGGTAATGCCCTTTAGTCTTACAAATTCACCATCTACTTTTTAGATCTTGATGAACACTATTTTTAGGCCTTTTGTAAGGAATTTTGTGTTGGTTTTCTTTGATGACATGTTGATTTATAGTCAAACATGGGAAGCACATATGTAACATGTGAAATAGGTGTTGATAGTTTTGGAGAAGCTCCTGCTTTATGCAAAGAAATCCAAATGTGATTTTGGAGTACAAGAGGTAGAGTACCTAGGTCACATTATTTCCCATGAAGGTGTCAAAGTTGATCCCTAGAAGATCAAAGCTATGATGGAATGGCCCATGCCAAAAACTCTCAAAAACCTCAGAGGTTTCCTTGGACTAAATAGTTACTATCGAAGATTTGTGAAAGGTTATGGTAGCATAGTGGCTCCACTCACTACATTGATAAATAATGATGCCTTCCATTGGAATGATGCCACCACCAAAGCATTTGATAAACTAAAAGTAGTTATGTGCACCACTCCAGTTTTGGCTACTCCAGACTTCTCAAAGATATTCACTGTTGAATGTGATGCTTCTGGATTTGGGTTGGGAGCAGTACTAATGCAGGAAGGAAGACCCATTGCATTTGAGATTCATCAATTCAAAGGCAAGAATATACAAAAACATGTATATGAGAAATAAATGATAGCTATTCTTCATGCAGTTAAACAATGGAGGCCCTATTTGATGGGTATACACTTTAAGGTGAAAATTGCTCATGATAATCTCAAATTATTTTTGGAGCAAAGATTATCATCTAAAGAACAACAAAAGTGGGTAACCAAAATGTTGGGTTATGATTTTGAAATCATATATAAGAAGGGTAAAGATAATGTAGTAGAAGATGCACTATCCAGATGAGATACATCCACAGAAGCATTACTTTGTGCAATGTCCATATTGCAAGTAGATTGGGTGGATGAAGCTAGGTTAGAATGGGAGCAAGACAAGGATACATAGGTTCTGATTCAAAATCTTCAGCAAGGTACTTTATCCTCTGACAAATTTGAATGGAAAGGTAATGTCTTATGGTATAAGGGTAGGTTATACTTGTGCAAAAATTCACAGCTTAAGCATAAGATTCTTGCAGAGTTACATGCATCTCCAATTGGGGGACACTCAAGGTTATTGAAAACATATCACAGAATTAAGAAAGAATTATTTTGGGAAGGACTCAAGGGATATGTACAAAATTTTGTGGTAGAATGCTTGATATGCCAATAGAAGAAAGGTGAGACAATTAAGACCCTAGGTCTGTTACAACCATTAGCAATTCCTAGTCAAAGGTGGGAGGAGGTTTCCATGGATTTCATCACAAGGTTGCCTTGTTCTGAAGATAAGAATGTTATCTTGTTCATTGTGGATAGGCTTACAAAATATGCCCATTTTTGTGCTCTCTCACACCCATTTTCAGTAAGCACAGTAGCAATTATTTTTATGGAAGCAGTTCTAAAATTACATGGAACCCCAAAAATAATTGTAAGTGATCATGATCCTATTTTCACTAGTAATTTTTGGACTAAACTATTTTCCTATTTGGGTACTCAGCTAGCTCATAGCTCATCTTACCACCCCCAATCTGATGGACAAATAGAAGTGGTTAACAAATGTTTAGAGGGGTATCTCCATTGTTTTGTATCAGATAAACAAGAACATTAGGTTAAATGGCTACCACTTGCAAAATGGTGGTATAACACATATTTCCATACCTCTTCTAAAATGTCTCCATTTATACCACTATATGGCTACCATCCACCTTCCATCACTTTTTCACTAAAGGTGCAAACCAAGGTTCGAGATGTTGAGGAGCACATTCAACATCAACAAGAGGTTTTGGCTAGTTTGAGAGAGAATTTGGCCTTGGCACAAAATAGGATGAAGCAACAAGCAAATAAACACCATAGTGAGCAAAATTTTGAGGTGGGTGACTAGGTATTTGTGCTTTTATATCCTTACAAGTAGATGTCCTTAAAGCAACAGAAGAAAAAAACAACAAACTTGCTCCTAAGTATTATGGCCCTTATCAGGTTCTATAAAAAATTGGAAGTGTGGCTTATAAGCTTGAGTTACCTCATTCATCTCGCATACAACCAGTATTTCATGTTTCCTATTTGAAGAAGGTCATTGGACAGACAGTTTCAGCCCAGACAGAACTCCCAGAACTAGATGAAGAAGGATGATTCATTTTGGAACCAGAGAAGATCCTCTAAGCATGTACCAAGAGGTTTAAAACCAAAGAGATTATGGAATATCTGATCAAATGGAAGAACCTGAGCAGTGAAGATGCAACTTGGGAAGGTGAATATTTTTTGCAACAACATCCAGAGTTGTTCAACATTGAGAACAACATTGGTTTGAAGGGGAAGGGCATGCTACACCCCTAACCTATCTCATGTATGAGGATAAGAATAGCTGACTTGTGGCTTACTTATCCCTCTTTGATGGTTTATCACATTTCTCTATGCATTCATTTGGTTAGTAGGTCAGCCTATGGAGTAACCATGGCCTAGATAGACTATATATAGGAGGTAGTGGATAATTGTTTATCATCATATATTTTGAATTATGCTCATATTGAAGCTTGTGGAGGTTGCCCCCTCAAAGTGGCTTGTCTATTATCATATATTTTGGTATATTTCAGTCATATTTAGATGTATTTCTGCTATTCTACTTTATTGTTGAAGTAATTTCATTACAGAAAATAAATTAGGTTTTTTAGAACTTATTCATGTAGGTTTTCACTATGTTTTGAGATGCTTTTGCATTATTTGGGTAGTTTTTTACTAAAGGATTTATAAGGATTTATGATAGACTTATTTATTTCCTTTTCACTTTTTTGCAATTAATCTCTTTATTTAATTTATTTCATGAATTTTTTTCCACTACATTATTTTTTAGAGGCTTATTTTCATTATTTTAAGGCATTTGCACTCAATCACATCAATTTCCACTTGTCACATTTTTGCATAGTCACAGCATTTAGACTTATCACATGTTTTTTCTTGTTTGTAGTTTGTTTGAGCTTATCAAGTGTCATAATTTCAGCTTCTTATCTTATTGAAACTTTTCAAAGGCAAGTTTGACATGGATCCTCTATGCCAATCGACATGTTTTTTCAACATCACATCTTCATAATATGAAAAAAGAAGTTCACGTAAGGCTAAAGTCTAAAGGGCTATGAAGCAATCTTAACTTGCCACTTGTTAGTAGTGCATTCAATTTTGGATTCATGATTTATTAACCAACTCATTTTAAATATGGTATATGGGTATACAATCCTATCGCATTCCACCATGTGTCATTGCTCATTATCACTTCACACATTTTCACAACATCATAGTTTAAAAGGAATACATAGTGTGTTGATGTTCATGCCCATGCAGGAATACAACACTGTTAAAACATGCCACGTGTCTTCACTTCATGGGTCTTAATAGTAAAATCCTACACTATGTATAATTTAAATTAATTATAAGATGACATTTTTCATCATCATAAGTTTTTTCAAAGGGAATTAGGCTTTGTGTTCAAAGGCTCAAATTAAGTCCATGATTATGTGATATGGTGCCATGTAGTATGAATATAAGTAAAAGGGAACACAATTGCACCTATCTATCAAATATAACAACCACATAAACTCATAAGGACATAATTAAATTTGGTGTTCATCACCTCTTGTCAAAGCATCAGGTCTAAAGACATAGAAACATGTTGATACGAGTTTATGTCTCACCTAGAGATAGCCATGGGATTGGCTATCCTACAAGAAACCCAAAGATGCACATCACATGGGATAAACATCCCCTATAATTTAGGAACATCTAGATTGGTCTAAGGGAAAGATCATCCTAATTCAATTCTAGCATGGGTGAGTTGTATCTATTTCCATTGAAAGCTCACACTAGGTGATTGCTAACTAGTTATCTAAGTCTGATTCATATTTAATTCAAATAATGAATCCATACATTTAGTTTCATTGCAATTCATTTCAATCCTACACTAATGTAAATGTGTCATCAACTAAAAAATGAGAGAGATGTCAAGGCATAAAATAAATTGGTTATATTTGATCACACATGCCATCAAAATTCTTTGAGCTATGAATAAACTTGGCCATAATTGTACCACTGTGTGCATGATCTATTTGTTACACAAACTCAAGACACACTACAATAAATATCTTAAGGGGACATTGTGAACACCATTTATTCATCCAACCTATCGATAATCATGTCAATGACATGTATTTATTACACATATTGGTCATAAGATAACTTCTTGATAAGCAAAGCTAAGCATTATGGAGTGAGTAAAACTAGCTATGATCACAATCTAATTCTAGCATTGACACACATATATAGGATAGTCATTCATCTGCTAAGTTATTAAAAATAAATCATAATTCACAACTTGAAACTATTTCAAACCTTGGTTGTGGAAAAGCCTAGATAAAATAAGAATAACTCTAATAAACTCATTTAATCAGTTATTGCATAATTAAATTGAGACTATCTTTGATGTAATAAATTCTCCTTTATAGTTCTTATCACTTAATGACAAGTATAAATCAAATACATGAATACTTGAATTAAATAGAGCATTGCAAATGGACCAAACAACAACTCAAATTGTGTACTCAACATCTAATAGGGTGTTTATTATAATTCACCTCTTTAGGAAAGAAAATTGGGCAACTAACAGTGAAAGAATGGTTTGTAGGCCAATTCTATAAAATATTCACAACTTATAATGCTCCCCCTTCTTACAAACAAATATTGGAACATAAAAAAGCAAAGCAACAAGCCCTAGGCAGTAATTGCATTCAACTTTAGGTAGTTAGAAAAATCCAATTTGAAACTCAGATTATAAGGCTCTCCTACTTGATCACACTCTAATCTGATCATGTTATCATTATTATAGCTAGTTTAGACATGACATTATCCTTATTTTGGAGGCAATTTTCAATTTAATGTCTTCTCCAAATATTTCTCCAAAAAACTATACGTATTCAGTTGATTTCTCTCAATTCCAATTCCTTCTCTCTCTACTACTTGGCTTCTCCACAAACTTTCCATGTTCTCAAATTGATTGAATAATGATTATGAATATATTTTCAATAACCACCTACCTTGGTCTTTGAAGTAGCTCTATATTAGTGTTCATTTACTAGGCACAAGGAAGCAATCGGGATTGCACTAGGACTACCATCTACCCATGCTTCTATGCAATTGATTACCATTCCTTATTAAGGATGATTTTGTCTTTTATGCTCTTCCTATGATCTCAATATGCACACCATGATAACTATTCCCACTTTATTCATGGTCCAAGTAATATATGATTTGATTTTATAAATCAAATTAAATATTCACTTCATTATCGACCTTTTGACAATTTTGATGACTAGATAGGCCATCAAATTTGAGCTCATGCCTTACTAGTTATGCAACTAGTGTGTCCTTTGATCTAACAAGTTACTACCATGTGGCTTCTTCTTGTCCTCTACTTTGATTTGATTTATGATCTATTGGCCCACTATAATCATGCCACATGTTGCCTTCCACTTGGTTAGACTTTCTTGAGATCTAAAAAATTGAGATACTAACATTTTTGATAATTGAGGCTATGTGGCATGTGCTCATTCAATCTCTCTTTCTGTCTCAATGATAATTATGATAGCCTAGGATTAAAAAAATCCATGTAGTATGCATCCATAAACTCTAGTCTTTAATAAGTCTAACACTTATGATTTCTTGGGAACCTGATATCAGGACTGATGTATCCAAATAATTCACCCTAATTAGTTCCTATTCTGACACTTCTAATCATTGTGTTAGCCCAGGAGCTTGAATCTAGGACTAACAAGTCCATATGGTGATCGTTGATTAGTTCTTGGCCTCTAGAAAATTTTGATGATTCTAACATCTTGAGAGACTAACTTTGGGAGACCAATGTTAGGAACTTGCCAAAAAGCTAAATATAAACCTTTTATATGTGTTGAGACTCTCTAAGAACTTATCATGTGTCACCAATTTATTGGATCAAGCCTGGTAAATTTATAACAATCTTAGGAAGGTTTAGGAAAGGCTAGGAAGGCAAAAAATATTCTAAGTATCTAAATTCCCATAGGGCCTCCTTTAACACTTAACTGATTTGATCAATTTTACTCTAGCCATAAACCTTAAGATTGAAAGATAGGTCCTTACTACATAGCTTCTCCTTGCATTTTCACTGCTAAGTTGAGTTTTTAAGTGAATCTTAATTGTTCTCCTCATGGTGGAATGATATTTCACCATGTGGCATCATCCCACTCATTTATTGCTCCAACATACTGTTGGGCTTACATAGACTGCCCCAAGGTTACAAAATAATAAGATTTCATCATGTGGCATCATCTCACTTACATGCTTCCTTGAAGGCTCCGCTCTTTATAAGAACATCTCTGGGATAGTGGAGTAATGATAATTTTCCACATGGCATCTTCTCACTTACCCATTATCCCAAAGCATTGCTAACATCATTTCTCGACTAGACAACTTTTTGAAGAATCAACTAAGTGTTAAAAGCCATTTTTAAATGGGTCTAGACTGTCAAGAGTCATGAAAGGTGGGCATGGAATAATAAAAGCATTGGGATGAACTTAGGCACCTATGGGCACAACATGAAATGACATAGTTAATAACCTAAAATTCAAAAGCCAATGACTAGGATAATTTGAATTCAAATGGCTAAGTCTTTTGATATGCAACAAAGGACCATGAAAACTTAGTGAAAGAAAACCATTCAAAATCAACTTTCAAACATTTTAATGAAATAAACTAAGGCACAATATGATTCTAAGGAAATTTATACCCAATTTAGATCAAATTAAAGTAAGAATGGATTAAATTTATAATGAAAAAAGTAATAAAACTCTAAAATAGTCAGATAATTTACATAAACCTAAGGTAAAATAGTCTAAATGAGGTTATAAAATGTGTTTCAAAACATAAATAGATAAATATACCAAGACTTAATAAATCTATGCAGATTCAAATGTTAAAAATCACTAACTCCTAGATGAAAGATTAGACTAAACTTGATAAAATGCAAAGACATTAAATCAAACCCATTTAGTCACTTGTAACTAATCATCTAGTAGATTGTCAAGAAAACTGATTTGAACCAACAACCACAATGTCCTAAAAGGTGCAAGACTAGACTCCAAATTAAAAGAGGGTCCCTATTTTTAACTTAAAAATAGGGTGTGTTGGATCCCAACATAACCCAAAGATAACATATATTATAATTTATAGAATTAGGAGATAAAGACATTTATTGATTCTAGGAGATCCATGCTTTCATGAATTATTTGTAAGAGATTGGCATGGGATTGTAAGATATTTAAATGTGTAAGAGTGTAGACACTAAATCTTAATTATACATCACCTCAGTCTTGTACACTTGAAAAATACCTATCATGATTGTAACCTTTAGTTCTAAGACCTTCATATTTCCAAAAGGCTCACATTCACTATCTCTTTATGCCAAATTGTTTATCTCTTAGTCTGACCACATTTAGGTATGTGTGTGCAACAAAATAGTCAAGAGAGTACTCATGGATAATGGTTCAGGCCTCAACATTTGTAACATATATTTCCTTTACTTACTTGGAATTGGGGCTAAATACTTGGAATCTTCAAGTATGAGCATCAATGGATTTTATAACATTTCATGCCAAGATTTGGGGAAAATAACATTAAATATCTACTTTATGCCAAGTTATGCCAAATTATCTAAATTATAATGTACTTTTTGGATGACCTTGGATACATGAAAAGTATGTGGTCCCCTCTACTTTATATTCATGCCTAAAATTTAGCCGCCATGGATTTATTTACACATGTCCAATGGATATTGATCCCTTCAAACATTGTGTGATGGTCAAGCAAATGAATACTCCTACACCATAATTATATGACCATGCATTTTTTTATTGATATTTACTAAAATATGGGTGTAAATAATAAGGGTTGGATAAAAATGAGCAAGGTATATCCCAACGCATCTCTCTTATAAATAATATAAATCAATATGGCTTGGGATTTTTGAAAAAAATACAAGTCATAAACAAACTACTCACAATGAGCCTTTTTCTAAAAGGCAAAATCATAATATATGCATGTACCTAATTTTACTACATATTTCAATTTGTTAAACCCTCATTTGATTGATAAAAATACTTCACCATAAATTTTGACATTGGATGAGTTTTCAAATGATGAGTCATTATTAGAGTACTTTTAGGTATATGAGGATCTCCCTTCCTTCTATCTTAAGAATAATATTTCCTCATGCCACCTCTACTTGTGCTTGCTTTTGTGAGAATGATGCTACCAATGTCCAACATGATGCACCCAATACTATTCTCACTACACCATTTATCACAGAATGATCCACTATGCTAAATAAATAAATAATACAATATAATTATGGAATAGATAAAGATCCTTGAATGGTATTACTTGCTACAATGATGCAAGAGGATGATAAAAAAATATTAATAGGTTCTACATGATTTCCAATAATTATTTTCTTAGGCTTACTTAGATATGGCTGGGATAAACCCATCAGTTGCAATGCACAATAAGTTCCTCTATCCAAATGCAAAACCAGTAAAACAAAATATTCACAAATTACATCCTATATTTGATTTATTGTTAAAAGATGAGATTCAAAAACTCTTAGATGGAGGACTCATAATATTTATTTGCACATTCCAATTGGGTTTGTAATAATATACCTATTACTAAACATAATGTCAATATCTATGTTGCATTTATTGTTGTGATTTAATAAATCTTGTCTAAAAGATGACTTTCCATAACCTAACATAGATATGATTGTCAATTCTACCACTGGATATGAAACATTTTCATTTATGGATGGTTTTTTTGGATATAACCAAATAAAAATTAACCCAATAGATCAAGAAAAGATGACATTAATTATTCCTTGGGGCACATTTTGTTATATTGTCATGCCTTTTGAACTCAAAAATGCTAGAGCCACCTAACAAAGGACAATGACACACATTTTTCATGATTTCATTCATAAAATTGTTAAATACTATGTCGATGATTTAATCACAAAATAAAAACACCAACTAGATCATGCTACCAATTTACAACAACTATTTTAAAGATTTCACAAATTCAATGTATGATTGAATCCAAAAAATGTGTTTTGGGGTATCCTCCAAAAAAAAATTAGGATACATAATTTCACAATGAGGGATCAAGTATGATCCTGAAAAATAACATTTATTGTTGAAATGCCACCAACAACTAATCTAAAGTATTTATGATGTTTACAAGAAATAATTTAGGCCATTCAAAGTTGTATTGCTCAATTGGCTAATAAAACAATTCCTTTCACATGTTTGCTAAAAAAAGACACAAAATTCATATAAATGACATTTGTCAACAAAACTTTGATAAAATCAAATATTTTTTAGCAAATGCATTGGTGTTCATGATGCATATACTAGATAGACCATTACTCCTTTATATCTTTGCCACTCATGAGGCCCTTGGGGCCCTACTATCATAATATGATGATGATCATAAAGAACATGCAATTTATTACTTTAGTCATCAATTGATTTATTATGAATGAGAATATATAGCAATGGAAATATTATGTCTAGAAAATTAAAACACTACTTGCTCAATAATGAGGTCCATGTTATAATTAAATAAGGTCCATTAAAGTTTCTTATTAACAAAACCCACATAATGGCCTGCATTAAAAAATGGGTGATGCAGCTTACAAAATTTGATCTCTAGTTTATATCTTAAAAATCAATAAAAGGTCAATTTATAGCCAATTATTTAGCTACAGCTCCATTGCCTAATCCTTTTTCCAATTACCATATCTTTTCATGATGAATTTGATGCTTATAATGTATCTATAAATCCATGGATAATGTTTTTCAATGGATCTAGATGTAGGACATGAGCAGGTGTAGGTATCATATTTTTCACCCCGAGGGCAAATATATGTTATTCTCTTACATATTAGATTTCCATTGCACAAATAATATAGCAAAGTATGAGGCCTTAATAATCAAATTATTAATAACAAAAAAGCTTCATGTTAATAACCTTTAATTCTTTGATGACTCATAGTTGATTTTTAATCAAGTTAAAATTCATTACCAAACCAAAGATGAGTATTTACTACCATATAAAGAAATAGTGGATCGACTAAAAAAATCATTTGATACATTCTCTATTGATAGTATTCCATGTAAAGATAATTATAGTGCAAATAAAATGGCTAGTGTGGCATACTTAATGCCTTTTGACCTCAATGATGATTCTATAAACTTTACCATATGATAATTATGAAATCCTTTCATTTATTTAGATCAAATGGATGTCTTAATAGTTTTTGTTATTACTTGCAGTTTTACAAATACATAATGGTATAGTGACATCTATAATTTCCTATACAAGGATTACATACTAGAACACTTTACATAGAATGATAAATGAAAATTACAAAAAGAGGCACTTTATTATGTTATTAGTGGAAATGAATTGTTCAAACAAGGTTTCAATGGGTAATTACTTCGATGTTTAAGCAAAGAGGAAACCTAAACCGCACTCTTAGAAATGCATGATAGTGAGTATGGTGGACATTTCAGTGGCAAGGCCATGTCCCAAAAATTATTATGCCAAGGTTATTATTGATCCACCATATAATTAGAATGTATTGAGCATGCCAAATTATGTTTACAATGTCAAAAATATATTAATTTAAACCATGCACCATCTCACGAGTTACAACCCATTGTCTCTCCATGGCCTTTCTCCTTATGGAGATTTGATCTAACTGGGAAAAGAAACCCCGTATCTATAGGTGGACACAAATTTATAATCACATTTGTGAAATATTTTACAAAGACTCAAGGGATGACATATGCAAGTTTTTTTATGACCAATTTTATTTATCACTTTGGCATACCTTTAATTATTATTACTAATAATAGATCATCATTTAGAAATAAAATAGTGAAACACTTTTATAGCAAATACAAGATAAACATGCCTTTTCTACACCATATTACCCATAGGTAATGGACATGTAGAGGCAACCAATAAAATTATTATCAAAATACTTGGAAAAATGATTGAATGATACAACACAGATTGCAACCAATAAATGGTGTATGATTCTTGGGCACACCACACCAATGTTCATACACCTACTTAGGCTACACCTTATTCTTTGGTTTATGGTACAGAGGTATTTTTACTCATTGAACTTGAAATACCTTCCTTACGTGTTTCTCTCAAAGATATTATAAAATATAATTAATACCATGAAAAGTGATTACATCAATTGGAATAGTTGGGTGCAAAACACAAACAAGTTATTGAACACTTACATTTTTATTAAGGTCGCATCAAGTAAGCATATAAAAAAATATTTGGCCACATGCATTCAATGTGGGTGACCTAGTACTAAAATTAAATCAAAAAAACACCAATGTAGAAAAAGATAAGATAGGAAAGTTCAAACCAAATTGGTTGGGACCATTCACAGTTATAAAAAATGGGAAAGAGTGTGTAATACTTAGTTAAACTTGAAGGAAAACTTAACAAAAATCCAATGAACATTATGCACTTACGTAAATATACTATTTGAAATATTTCAAAAATAACAAAAATAAAACCAAAAAAATAAAACAAAACATTCAAAAATCCAAAAATATTCAACATTTCCATATCTTGTTAGCTCCTTGGCATCTATGTTGTTGGTTCCATGTTGGTAGATAGCATATCATTTTTTTCTATATACACACATATGTTTCACACATTTTTTTAGTGTGATAAATGCATACCTAAGCACATGATATATACACATACATATGTTGGGCCTTCCCTCTACTTACATCATTAGTACATTGGGTACATCCACTTTCTTTGATCATGATATATCCAAGTTATATCATTATATGATCATTTTTTATTATCATGATTTAGATTATGTAATTACACATGTTGTTATGCATGTTTATATCTTTTAAAGTTTACTTGATGTGTTATGTACTTAAAAAATTTAGCTAACACATATATCTAGGAACTAGTATGATAAGCTTATGATTTAATATTTTCCTTTTGCACTTATTTTATTGTGTTTCTTACTTGCCATTGTCTTGTCTTGTGTTACTTGTTCGAGCATTTGAATATGATCCATTGCATCCCCCACACGTATGTTTACCTATTTTGACATTCGAATATTTTTTTGTATGTGGACATTTGAACATGTCATTTTTTGCTTTGTCGACATTTGAATAAGTCATGTCCCTTTGATTGTGTGGCATTTAAACTTGCCCTGTGTATGAGGTATCCTTGGACCATTGCCTTTTGTTCTAATTTTGAGTGTTTTTGTGTGTGTTTTTGATTACTTGATGAGCTTATACTATTAATTTATTAAAAAATTCATGATTCACATCATGCATATTATGACTTGATGTGATCACATACTATGTACCTCATTCGACCATTGGCTTTTGTTTTAATTTTAAGTGATCTTGTGTGTGTGTGTTTTATTAATTTATGAGCTTGTACTGTTAATTTATTAAATAATTCATGATTCACATCATGCATATTAGGACTTGATGTGATCACATACTATGTACCTCATTGTTATATCTACCTAGACATGATACTCATATATGTTATATGATCCATACACAGATTATACAATAATTTTATCCTTTTGAGGTAAGGTAATTATCATTTTCTACTTTCCCTCACCTTAAAAATGGGGGCATATCAGTGGGTGCATGTCATAGAGGCATGGCTTCCACATTTTTAATAGTTTTAGATTTGGGTGGGGCATGTTATGGAAACATGTTCTATACACTTACACTAGTTCTCATATTCTTTAGATTTAGTGTGGGCATGTCATGGGAACATGTCCTCCACACTTGAAAAAATTCCAAATTAGACAAATTTCATAATTATATAATTCAGATATATATTTTTGTAAACATTCTATACAATGGTACCATTATAATACCCAGGTTTCAATTTGAGACATATATGAGGTGCATATGCCATGTAGAGAGCATCTTAAATTTTAAAATCAAATCAGCTTTTAGATTTTAAATAATACTATAGACTATTATCATACCTAAGATGGACTTTCACAAACTTTTATTTATCCAATCTACTATAGTAGTTAGTTCACCTTTTGTCAAGGTTGAGGTGATCAAATCACTCAATCTTACCAAGTTTATAGGTTAGACTTTATTAAATCATCTAAATTCACCATATTTATAGGATGGAGTGATTAAATCATCCACCCTCACTAGATATATAGTGTGATTTGATTTTATTATTCACACTCACTAAGTTATAAGTACAATTGAGATATGCTCAATGGATGTGTAGTAACTCACCTTTTCACCAAGGTTGGGGCACTTTTCCCTCCAATCTCTTTCTATATATATCCACATAAAATTTTCAAAATTGTCCTAATCTCAACTAAAAGGCTTCATAGTGAAGCATCTCTTCAAATCAAATTTCCAAAAGTCAAGATGGTTACATTGATACACAAGTGTACTCCTAACCTTGCTCTCTTTACTTTTAAGCATTTCAAATTCTTTCAATTCCAAATTATATACATTGATTATATAATGTAACAAATTCTTGGTTTCAGGTTAGTCACCAACAAAGCACTCAATTTTGACTCACGTAAAAACAAGGTGTGTTATACACACCTAGATACATATTTATTTTCCTATAAACTAACAATTTCATTACTAGATTAAATTGGGGGTGGGAAAATGTAAACACTAAATTTGAATCACATGGCACCTTAATCTTTTACACTTTAAAAATACCTATCATGATTATACCCTTCAATTTTAATATCTTCTTGTTGTGAAAAGGCTTGCATTCACTATTTCTTTATGCCAAACTACCTATCTCTTAGTCTGACTGTTATTAGTCTAATGATCTGATAGATTTTTCCAAAATTTCTGAATAGCAACCACACGATAAATGTCAAATTACTATAGAGGTAGAATGAGAGCTTTGAAAATAATAAAATTCCACAAAGGAAATGTTTGTATTAGCCACTTTAGGAAAAAATAAAGTACATATAGGGTGAGATTAGGTCACCAAAAAGGTAAAACCCTAACTCATAATTATAACCCACTTAAAGGTAAATGACCCCTAATGACTTAATTAACTAACTTAAGTAAGTTGAAAAGACATGTAGGTAAAACCACTAGGTGGGAAAAAGCCTACACTAACATGATCAGGCCTTATATACTATGAAAAATTATATAGCTATTATCATTATCCTTCACTACTAGTTTTAGACATGTACCTATTTTATAACTTCCCAAGCACTTAAATCCTATCCAAATGCCTATGTCAATTTAAGTATCCATTTTCAAACTAAGTGTCCAATTCAAAAAATTCATATAATTTACATAAATCCTAAAGGTTAGCCTAAGTGATTTAGTGAGATATATTTCCAAAATAGGTTGTTATATATACAAGATCAACCCTCATTCATTCCTTACCTAGCAAATACTTGGAACTCACATGGTAACTTATAAAAACACTCAATCAAGCATTCAAGTGAGTAAATGTACCTTATTCATCCCTATTTATATATCAAGTATAGGATCAATATCCCTACAGGTCTTAAGTATTAAAAGAACATCCCATGAGCCATATTTGTCAAGTTATAAGCTAGGTCACTCTATGTACGTCTTTATCACACATTTCATTCTCATGCACACATAATCCAACACGTGGGATATAAATACATAATTTTGAGGCCCTATTCATAGTATTTGATATGTATTCAATAGTCATTTACAAAGGGATCCTTCGATTAGATCCACACCATGTGCCCACTAATCCAATTTTTGCACAACCACTCCAAGGGTGAGAAAGTTAGGGTTTGATCATTTGATAAAGAGTGACAATCTATGTGTGAGATCTATATACATTAGAAGAAAGGCAAAAAAATATAAAAGACTCCAAGTGATCACATCCAAATTTAGTCATTATCTATACTAGACATTTACATCCAACTCAGACACTAGCGTCAACACAACCACCCAGATTTAATGCAAGCATTTGAGGCCATGGGTGAAAAATTCTAGAATATGATGATTGTTCTTGAATCTTGATCTAGTCCATTTCCAACCTATTTCATCATAGATATACATGCACATAGTAAACCAACTAAGTATTCTTATTTCTAATTAATTGAATTATCAATAAATAAATGTACTTTATATTTTCTTAGCATATCTAAATATAATAAATTCAAAATATTGTTTATCTAGTTTTTAAAATTAATTAGCCTACTATAGATTTGTTTACCACCCTTGTGCTTATTCATTTCTATATCTATAACCCTATAGTACCCTTTTACCAATCAATTAAGGATTAAACAAAGAGTATTTTGAAGTGACAAATAATGTTGGAGTGGTACAAATGGAATGGTCCATTATGTTATTGGCCAGTTGTGCACACTCCCTTATTTTGTCTCTTTTGTGTTTATTTAATGATTGTAGCAAACTTTTCCATCATGGAAATAAGTGAGCAGGGTCTTGTGCTTTATAAAATCACCTTGTGTAAACATTGAAAAAGGTGAGAGGGATAAAGGAAGAAATTTATATGAAATTTAAAGAGAAAAATTTGAAATTGTTTGAAATGTTCATGGGCTCTTCTTTATTTTATGTCAAGTTTATTTTTTTTCTTTCTCACAATTCTAGATTTATACTATGCTTTTTTTTTAACTTTAAATGAAAACCATTGTTATTTATTAGATTATTATGAGTAGGTTAGAATGTGCAATTCTGTTATTATGATCATTTCATTTAGCTAATGTGTGATATGTTTTTACTGTAGATAAATGTGTTGTTATTTTTTACAATAAACTAGGTCTTTATTAAAAAAATCTAATAGAATGTGCTTTTAGATATTTAATATAATTAATTTATATTGCAAAGAGATGTTGAGATTTACTCATAATTAATTAGCCCTCGGACTCTTTCCTCCATATTAATTTAGATTTGAGTGCATACCTAAATTTGATAGATGTTGGTTGTTTTGCATTATATCTTACAAGGTTTTGCTTAAGTAAAATTACTCAGCTAAAATTTGAAACTTATTTTCTGCCCTACCCTTCCCTCATTTTTTCTAGTTTTTATGAGATTTGATTTTTGTATTATAACATCACTATAAATGTGTATTTTTATGTTTTGTTATTATCACTTCGATGAATATCCCTTGATGCATTTTAGGTTGAATGTTTATATTCCAAGCAGGCTACATAGGAGATCTGAAACCTACAACTCATGCCTTAAACAAATTACCAGTAGTCTTAAAATGAGAGGATGAAAACCCATGAGGTATTTGGTGTGTATAAAACCCATATCGACATATTAAAATGGAACTAGGAGGGCCCCTTTGTGATAATTTTCCTCATGTATTTTCATTTCATTTTTTTGTCAATATGTCAAAAAACCATAAAAGTTAGAAAATCAAAAAGAGGTAAAATAATGTCTTAGCTAGGTAAAACAACCATTATCATCCCTAGAGATTGACAAGAAATTCCCACAAATGCTTTCAAGTGCATTCCAAAGTCTCAAAATGATAGAACAACAAAAAATCATGTTCATGCTTTCAAAAATGTTTTGGGATTCTTAAATATTCAATATGAGGATTTAGCTTGTAGGTTATTTCCTCTCATATTAGATGGCCTTGAATATGACTGGGTTTTAAATTTAATGGCTGGTTTAATTCACAACAAAAAAGAATTATAGGATGTATTTATTTTACATTTTTGACAACTAATTGACCCTTTTTATTTTTAGAATCAATTGCTTACACTCAAAATACAATCCAATCAACTAATCAATCATTTCAATCTCATATTTCAAGAGATCTATAGCAACATTCCTAACATCTATAGACCTCAAAAATATTCCATTCTATATGTATACATAAATTATTTAGAACCCATTATATCTATGTTTTTGAAAACATCTTCAACAAATACTTTAGCTCTGACTTATGTAGAGGTTGATACTTTGGATAGAGAGTAATCCTCCAAAGCAACAATGAACTATGATTCTTCTCAGTCGGATCTTATGATTGAATCAACTACATCATGTATTATAGATGAAAATGAATGTAATATAAATGGATGTACTGAAGATGGATGTTTTTATGTGTTTTTTAAATTTTAGTATGATGCAAAATAGATCCATATAATATAATAATCACAAGAAATTGAGGAAGGATCAAGTGAGGAAGAGACAGTGTCTTGTATGGAATTCAATCAACAAGTTATAGTGAATGAAAATAATGATATGGGAGTAGAAATAGAGGTTAACAACAATATATAAATAGAGGATCACATTGAACCTATGCATGATGAAGAAATTGAAACCAATTTTCTAGTTGAATCATATTACAAGGAATTGGTATTCATCGTGTCTTCAATTCCAAAAATCACAAAAGTTAAGGTAAAAGAATTTCATGAATTTATTTGGCCTGACTTTGAGGTATGTTTAACTGATCCCAATTCTTCTATTGATATCATCTTTCATAAGTATCATTATGTGAAACATATGTTTGTGAATATTTCCACATTTATAATTTATAATTTGGATGAATTATAGAAGGAATATAAAGATGTTTTTGTTAGACTGAGAACTGTAAAAATTGAAAGCTTGCTCTTACTAGGCAATTCTAGATGTTTCATCCAAAGTTTTCAAGTCCTTCCTCCAAGCCCTTTTTGTTTTTATTTATTTTAGGAGTAGTGTAGGCTTAGATTAGAATTAGATTAATTTCCTTTTAGTTTGATTTCTTTCTATCCTGATTTATGTTTCTTTGTGTTATTTTTCTTTCTATTGGTTACCTTCCTTTTTTTCTTGATTTTAAAGTTATCTATAACTAGTTTGTGAGAAATATAAAATCCTTTCCTTCCCCTTCCTCACATTATTTTTGATTGGTTGAGTTCACACCTCCTTGAATACCATGAAACTAGATCCCTTGGATGCTTTAAAATTGGTTGAAGAAGCGATGGATCCACTATAGCGAATTGAAAATTTTGAAGCCCTGATTTTATCTTAGATACTCAAATGCCATGGTATACAATTTCACATTTTCCAGACAAAATGAGATAATTGTTTTAAATATCATCATATGAAATAGGAATAATTTTCTTACTGAAAGGGGGTCAACATTACACTTTAATGCATTTCAAACTTATCTTTAGGTCTATAAAACAATAGAAGATAAATCTTTTATGACAAAAAATGTTTTGAATTTACTTTTATACCTTGGTTATATTAGTTCCCAACCTTTTTGGATTAAATAAATACAAGATCAAAAGTAAAAATATAATATGAATATCTAATGAAAATTAAAAAATTTAAATCCTAAAAAATGGTGATTCAAGTAACCTCCATAGGAGTTATGGATGCCCAACAACAAATGGAGTAAGGATTAGATTAGAGCCAAAGGTATATTTGTCGGGGCTATAAATACCTAGCTGGTAGTAGAGCAATGTTGAATTTTCCCCCATTTTATAATGAATGAATAAAATGAAACACCTTTCTAAATTTTAAATCATAAAATTTATCCATATTCTATATGAAAAATCTCAAAGGTAAAGGTATATGAATCACTCTTCACACACGTTGACTTCTTGGATGTATTAAAACTTGATATGTTATGTGTTAAAACTAATCCAAATGCTCCATTTTTATTTAGTAATATAAAATTTTATCTAGTGGTCCATTTGGTTTGCCTAAGGTAAAACCAAAAATTCTAAGTTTAAAACACTTAAAAATGGTTTCCCCATAGAATTTTCTATTTTTTGTGACCAACATGCCCCATTATTTTTTAAATAAGGAACCACACTCAAAAGAAAAAAATATGCAAAACATTCAAGACCTCATAATAATAATTGTTGTAAAATTAATTTTTAAGTTCCAATAGTCCTTTCTATATATCTAAACTTGTTCTAATATATGCTAAAAATTATTTTATGAACTATTTCAAGTTGGACATATGCAAACAAATCAGGGTTTTCAGAACTTATTCATACTTGTTTTCACTATGTTTTGGCATACTTTCACATTATTTGGTTAGATTTTCATTAAAGGATTTTCAAGGATTTATGATAGACTTATTTATTTCCTTTACAATTTATAGCAAGTTGTCTCTTTGCTTAGTCAATTTCATGAAATTTTAGTCACTTACTATACATTATTTTTCATAGGCTTTATTGCATTCTTGTAAGGAATTTATACTCAATTATACCAATTTCCATTTGTTGCTTTTTTGCATAGTTGTAACATTCAAACTTGGTCACATTTTCTTCTACTTGTTAGTAGTTTGCTCGAGCTTTCCAAGTACCATATTCATACCTCATAAGTTGTTATAAATTTTAAAAGGCAAGTATGACTCAGTTCCTTAGTTCCACTTGACACATTTTTGCAACATTACACTTTTGTAGCATGAAAAAATAAGTCACATAGGGATACAGTCTAAAGGATTATGAAGTAAGCACAACTTTCCACTTATTAAAAATGTATTTAATTGTGTATTCAATACTTATTAATCAAGGAATTTTATGCATAGTATATAGGTATGTAATCTTATAAAATGTCACCACATGTCATCACTCAATGCCACTTGGCACATTTTTACAACATCATATTTCAAATGGAATACACAGTGTATTGATGTTCATGCCCCTGTGCGACCCTATCAAAATATCTCATGTGTCTTCATTTTAAGAATCTTCACAGTACAATTTTATACTCTATAAAATGTGAAGAAATTAGAAGAGGACACTTGTCATCACCAAAATCATTTGAAAATAATAGAAAACTATTGTTTCAAAGGTTTAGAGTGAAGCCATGATTACGCGATATGGTTCCCTGTAGCACAAATGTAAGGAAAGGGACACAATGACACCTAGCTATTAAACATGATAATCACATCAACCTGTGAGGACCTAATTAAATTTTATGACCATCACCATGCATTAAACCATAAAGTTTTCAAACATATCAACAACCTACATAGAGCCTTTGATATCATTTATGGAATTGGGATGTGAATAAATTTATTGATCCTATGAGATCCATGCTTTCCCAGATTCTTTATAAGAGGTTGACATGGGATCATAATAAATTTAAATGTGTAGGAGGAATTTTTAAGTGACATATTGTGTTGGGGTGGTGAATTGTACTATCTATTGTGTTGTTGATAAGTTATTCCCACTTGTAGTCGCTCAAACTTGGTCACGAATATTTGATTATGTTAGTTTTTTCCATATTTCTCTTTATTGACTTGAACACTTAATATGGACCTATATCACCACTTCACTCTATTCTAATCACCTATATGGACCTATTTCTTTACTAAATTGTTATATGTCAATGTAGACACTAAAATTAACATTTAATGCTAAAATAATACACTTGTGACCACCCCTTATACACAGTTAACCTATGCTCAATTCCATGATTTTAAACTGATATCCCTCTATTTTTATACAGATGGCCCTCTATCTTAAAAAAACTCTGATACTAAATGTTGTTTTCCCTCATTCTAAGTAGCCTAGTCTCCTTACTTGTTTGACTTATACATCCAATTTGACTATCTTTATTCCTAAGATGAAATCACTCCTTCAGGATAATCCCATAAGCTGATCATGTTTGAAATTACTAATTTTGTCCTCCCATAAATTAATGATTAATTACCCAAATTTAAATTCCTCCTAACATGTTATTCTACATGTTTCACAAGCTTGATTAGAAAAAATACCTAAAGGTCCACTATATAAGCACATTATTTACTCATCTATTCACTAATTGACAAGAGGCTTTTATCATTTTTAATCACTCGAATATCTAACTGCACATTGAGAGGAAAGTACCTATTCTTCCCAATTCATAATCTTAATATCTCAATAATCCCTGAGCTAGGTCTAAATATAAAGGGAAGGTCACAAGTCATTGGTTCAAGAAAATAATCTTACCATGATTGAACCAACACATAGCATTTCACCAATATTATACACACACCACCATCGCATGGGATAACTACATGGAGTTTGATCCCTCTTCAGAGTATTAGTATGTACATAACACTCAACACTTGGAGTATTGAGGTCAAGCACAACTTTATTTCCTTTACATTCCCCCACTTTAGAATATTTGATCCCTCTTATCATTAACATAAGGTTATAATGAATAAGAAGGAATATAGTGACTCCTGTAATGAGGAAAAGGTATCTGAATAGACACACAAGACTTACAAGTGAAGTTACACTTGTCAAAATTTACACAAAATTAAAAACCTTAAAGGATGAATTTGTTCCTTAAAGACATTAACACAGGTTGATGAAGTCCAAACAACATACCTTATCCCTAGATATCATGGATCCTTATTCCTAATTCACAACAACCTCATCTAATTTCACAGTTAGTTTATAGTTGTTGTTTCATTCCTATAAACCCAAGTTCTAACTAAGTTATTTATCTCTTAGTACTTTCCCCTTTTAGCACATTCTTAAAAATAGTAAGTTGCAATCAATTTATGTGTAATCTTTGTATATCTTAAGTATTCTGATTTACTTAATAATTTGTATTAATTAGAACAACCCCCTCATTCAAATTTTGATAAAACATTTTTATAAAATCATTTATTATTGAAATTTGAAAACCCTATTTATTCATGTTACTAGTGTTAATTTCCTTATTTTTATTATTTCTAATTATTGTATTAGCATTTTTAGGTTTAGTAAATTAATTGCTAACAACAATCTTTAAAGTTTCTATTTTACATCTCTTATAATCTAAGAAAGATATTTCTATCTTTCTTAGACAAAATGTTAGACTAAGTGCTCTTGAAGCTAACCATTCTCATATTTTAATTTATAAAAACACAATGGTAGAATCAATTAGAAAATTTGATGTTACTAACAAAAAAGACTCAAAAGTATATATTTCAAAGAATCCAAATATGTAAGCTGTGTTTTTAAATAATTTTAGAGATGAAATAAAGAAAGCATTAAAAGTTAAATCCTCTAAGATATTTACTTTTATGGGTTCATTTCCTTTTTTGCATCAGTAGATAAAAAATTTATACCAACATCTACTATGGGGAAAAGCCAAGGGTTTCAACAAATCACTATGCCAATCTCTACTAAATCACTTTTTACACTGCTTTTGGTTAACACACATTTTATTCATGATGCATGATCCCTTAGGTAAACTATTTTAGCTCTACAAACTAAGGTGTTGTAACTAAAACAAGGTGATTTGAGACCTAATCAAACACTTGACTCATAGACATTTTTGCATACTCAATTGGATCATAATATTTGTTCTTATCTTTTACCAACTATTTTTTTGGTACTTAATCTTACATTTTATGATGAAAAAGGTGACCCCAAGCAACATTTGAAATATTTTCACATAGCATGTTTTGACTAAGCATCCAACAATAGGTTGTTGACCAAGTTGGATCATATAAGTTTAAAAGAGTATGCTTTAAGATGGTTTTATGATCTACCATATCAATTATTTAATGCATTCAATCCTTTGTAAAATTTACTCCTTGCACATTTTTCCATTAACATAAGTGAAAATATTTCATATGTAGATTGCTAAGCTCAAATAAGAATCTAATGAGGCTATTACAGATTATTTATTATGATATAAGACCATGTTATCCATGATGATGAATCCTATGGAAAATAAGGAATTGAAAGACATTCAAACATAGTTTGCTTCCACCTTTACATGAATCTATTATGTTTAATAAGTTTCTATCATTTGATGATTTATTTCACAAAGTTAAGGAAAGAGAGGTTAAGTTGTTGGTAATGGATAAGCTAAAATATGTGACCAACCCAGTTTATACTTCTAATAAAAAGAATCAGAGTAAACCACCATACAAGGTGAAGCCAAATGAAAATAATAATGATCTAAAGACAATAGTTAATACAGTTTCAAAACCTACTCAGTGTATTGGGTTATCAAATCCTCAAAGGAGATAGTTTATCAACTTGATATAAACTCCCTATAAGTAGTTACAAAATTTATTGGAATGTCAACTCATATCTCTCCCTCCCATTAAAGAGGTTGATATGAGTAGACTTCTGCCAAAAGGATTTGATCAATGTATTTTTTGTGATTTTCATAGAACACTAGGCATATTACCAAGAAATACATTATTTTGAGACAATATATATATTATTTGATAGATGAGAACATCATTAATGTGGGTACATCTACCAAAATTACATAGTCATAACCAAATGAGATCAGAAAATTGAAGATATTAATTGATCCTTTCCCTAAGCATGTAGGTCAATAAACATTAGATAATTTATAAGTGCACTTCACATATAAGGCACATCATCCACTAGCTTCTTATCATCCTTATACAGAGGCATAACATCGTTTGAATTACATTATTGGTACATATCACATTTCAGGGCCATCTAGGCTACTTATTACATTCATAGAACATGAGATATTAGATGATGATTTTGATTTACACTCTTTGTACATTCAAGCTTACATTGATCATCAACCTATATAGAGTGTTGTGCTTGATAATGGTTTAAGTGTGAATATGTGCAATATCACACTTATTTAACATTTTGGTTAGACATATAAGGATATAATTTATACAACAATAATAACTAAAGGATTCAATGGAATGTTCAAAGTTATATTTGTGACATGACATTACCACTATAGGTTAGTTTGACACATATGGCCACCAATTTTATAGTAGTACCCAGTGCATGAGTTTTTGATATGTTATTGGGATAATCTTTGGATTCAAAAGCATCATACAGTTCCTTATACAATACATAGAGTTTTAAATACATTTTGATAATGAGGTTATCATAGTTCATGGTATTTCATATGAATACCCCCTACAAACAAAGGTTATTGTTCTTACATAGTTTATATCAGTTAAGCAACCTAAAAATGTTCAACTTATTCAAAGAGTTTAAAATAAAGTGGTCAATTTTAGAAGGTGACCTATCCTTGAAAATCTACTTAATTTATGATTTTTCATAGATCTTAGAGAGCCACTTTCTACTCCAACATGTCTTAGATTGATATTATAAAAAATTAAAAGTTTTCCACAAAAAACATGAACATAGAGTTATTATATGGGTTCTGAAGAGTCACAAATTTAAACATATTAAACCATAGACATGAGATACCACAAATTATTATCATGATATTGGTACTTATGTTATACATCCAAATAAGTTTTTAGATTATGAGTTGATATC
Organism: Torreya grandis; assembly: GCA_037957365.1. NCBI lineage: Eukaryota > Viridiplantae > Streptophyta > Pinopsida > Cupressales > Taxaceae > Torreya > Torreya grandis. Next base: position 1,309,664 of record JARHVA010001981.1, on the reverse strand, counting down.
AAATACTTCATAGTGGCATGATACTTTCCAATCATGAGAGGCATTCAATACAAGACCCATTGATTGTGAGGGTCTTGTGAGAGTCATTAGTTAATATATTCTTTTTTAAGTTATATATTTAAAAATACAAAAACAAAATTGATTATGTCAGAAGTTTCAAAAATTATAACTTATACATGACATGTATTTTGTTTAAATCAGTTGATTTGTGCTTCACTATATACAATGTTTCTATATATTCATTTTTATATCAATTATGATTCAAAAGTGTACTTAAGTGAGTTACAAAACATACATGTTGTCACTTTCAAATGTATTTGCAGGTGATGATACTATCATAGACCTAAAATTTTGACACAGACAAAATTGCACTATTTATGATGGTCATAAAAGTGCCTTTGCCCCATTCCAATGGAAAACTCCTAGTGAACACATGCTCCAATTTATTAGATTAAAAATAGCCACATGCTTTCTATAAATTATTTCCATAACATCAAGTTCACTAGGGGAATATTTTACTTAGGTTTTATCACTCTATGACTATCCATATTGTTCCTACTATAGTACACTACATTGTGTGAATCTTTCATTATTTACTCACTTTAACATTGTTATCTCAATAGATACCTGAGTTGTTCTACATGATGATGTTATAAATTGCTTATGTAGATTAATTAGACTTATTCATGTATGTTTATTATGTTTTACTTCATGTTTGTGTATTAAACTTATATGTATTGTCGACATTTGAGCATGTTCTTGATTACAAATCTAAGCCTTATAATATGTTTTTATGTGTGTGAGTGACATTTGAACATGTCTCTTATATGTGGCCCCTTGGCCTTATTTTATGTTTGTGTTCTTATACGTATACTCTTTATGTGTGAGTCATTATCATGACTCTTGTTTGTTATGTTTTACTTATTCTTTTGATGCATGATAGATATCATGCATCTCCCTAGTTATCTCATGCCATGATGGACAACATGCATTTTCCCTGATTAATTATGTATCAATTTTGAGTATTCATTAAATGATCACTGTTCACTCTATGCCTAATTGCTAACATATATCTAGACATGACACTATGTATGCTTGACTTTACATGTATTATACATTACTATATGCTCAGATTATCACTATGATGTCATGATTTCTAATGTTGTCACTATTACTCTATATTTCAATATTTTTATCACATCATTTGCATAAATTTTATTTTAAACTAAGTTATTTTACATGATTCATAACTCACCTCAAAAGAGGGGGTATACATAGTGTCTTGTTTTAGAGACTAAATTGTAACAGCCCACTACATAGACTAAAAATATCAATTTTTGCTCAATTGATCATAATACATACTTAATTTTTACCCAGAAAGTATATTTAGACAATACCAAACCCTAGTGACAATGGTACAAGTTGGGATTGTCCAAATCAGTTCACTTTTATCTTAAAAATTAGAAACAATATTTTTTAAAATACTTAGAATCATACTCAGATTACAAAATAGTTTTCAGTGGTTACCTAGGAATAATTTAAGATTTATACATAGATTATTATAGATTTTACTCAAATTGGGGGAATCATGTATGACATGTGTTAGATAATTTACATAGGTTTACTAAGAGATCCAGTTGGTATTACTTAGTTATCAAAATTAATAAACTCAGATATTAGATTAGGGTCATGTGTGTAGCACATGATCATTTTCTTTCTCAGTTTTGCTCTAGTTTCCATATAAGGAATGGTAAATCATGTCATTATCTATGTTGTATAAACTAGACACAATTATTATTATATTTCACTAGTTTTATATGAATTATTTCACCAATTTTGCATCATAATAACTCTTATTACATGTGAAATAGTTGATCCAACATTTTGCACCAATGTTTCACCATATTATTCTATTGGGATTCATACAAGGACTCCAAGCTATTTTAATATCTTGAGTTGTGCAATGTTGAAATAAAGTGCATCTTGAATTTCTAATCACATTCTCTTACCAATGAGGATTGGGGCATGCACAGTCCAATCCAAGTGTTTCAACAAAAAATTCTCCAAGGTTTCTATCCTCTCTAGTCACCATTGTTTCACTATGAAACATAATAATTTGTGTACATGAAAAGGTTTATTCACCTTATTATTTGATCTATAAATTTCCTATCTTTACTTTCATATTTTTATCCTAAATAAGGAATGAATTATACATATTTTATTGTAAGTTTGCATGAAACATATATTAGCATGTGGTCTTCATTCAAGACCATTCTTCACAAGTAAGCTCAGGTATAACACTCTTCCTTTTACTATAGTAATTTATCTTTGTTACATTAATGGAATAAAAGGAGAGAAATTTAGACAAATAAATTAACATTTAGTTCTAAATCAATACACTTTTGTCCACCTCTTAGACACACATAACCTATGCTTAATTACATAATTTTAAATCTCTATTCTTTTAATTCTATATGAATGACCCTGTATCTTAAGGTAGCTCTAATACTAAAAGTTCATATTTCTCATTCCAAATAGTCTAGACTCTTTACTTGACTAACTCATACTTTTAGTTTGAATGTCATTATTCCTCAAACAAAATCACTACTTCAGGACAATCAAGAAGGCAAGTCATGTATGAAACTATTGGTTTTATCCTCCTAACAATTAATGGCTAATTTCCCAAATCAAAATTCATCCCAATAGGTCATTTCACATGTTTCACAAGCTTAATTCAAGGAAATACCAAAATGTCCACTATATAAACATATTTTTTACCCATTTGATCACTAGATGATAAGAAACTTATATCATTTACAATCACCAGAATATCAAATTGCACCTTGAGATGAAATTACTTATTCTTCCCAATCCCTATAACCTAAGAATCCTTGAGATAGGTATGAATACAACAACAAGATTACAATTGATTTTTTCAAGCATATAATCACACTAGGATTGCACCAACACTTAACATTTCACCAATATTATACACACACCATAGTAGCATGAGAGAACTACATAGAATTTTATCCCTCTTTAGAGTATTGGTATGTAAGCAACACTCAACATATGGGGTGTTGAGGTCAAGCACAACCCTAACCCTTTGTTTGTTTTAATTAATTTACAATATTTGTTCCCTCTTATCATTGAGCTAAGGTTGGAGTGAATAATAAGGCACACAATGACTCCCACAACAAATTAAAATAATTTGAATAGACACACATAACCTATAGGTGAAGGCACAGCTATCATAATTTACGTAGAGATCAAAAACCCTAAAGGGTAAAATTGCACCCTAGAGAGATTAGCATAGGCTAACAAAGTCCAAACAACATGACCTTATCCTAAGATAACACAAATCCATGTTTATTATTTAAAATAACCTCACACAATCTCACAATCAATTTATAGTCACTATTGTAGTCCTATAGACCCAAGGTCCAGCTAAGTTATTTATCTCTTAGTACGTCCCCTTTTAGTACATTCCTAAAAATAGTAAGTTGCAATCAATTTATGTGTATCATTGTATATATTATATATTATGATTTAATATATAATTTGTCTTAATTATATAAACCCCTAATCCATATTTTTTCATAAAATAGTCCCCTAAAATATTGTTCTAATGACTAAAAACACCCCTAAGCATCTTTACAGATAGATCCAAACCCAAAATTAATGCATTTCCCCCAAGGAAACAAAAATTATTAGGGGACAACGATGGCATATTTTATTTTCCCCTAAGAGATGTTTATGTCATTGATCTTCTAATGGTCATTTTTTTAATTTGAACTCTCCATTACCTTATGATATATGTATTTAGGATTTTATCATGAGGTCTTCACCTTTGGATTGTTATAAAGGCCCATTTAAATCACCTATATTACCACTTGTAAATTTTTAATAAATAGGAATACCTACACTACTACACATAGAGTAGTTTCCCTATTATTCCTAGTTTTGATTCTAATCACTTGATGTTGTCCTTAGCCAAATCAAAATCCTATTTTATCCAAGCCAAAGCAAAGCATGATCAAGTATTCAATTCATCTCTAGATAAATTCATATAATCAAAGGAGCACAATTACAAAAATCACTCTAGGTGTGAAAACTACATGGACTTGAATTCCCTCTTTAGAGTATTGGATAGGTAGGTAACATTCAATCATCATGAAAGTGATTGGGGTCAACTCAGCCAATTATGCTCCCCCCTTTTTATATTTGTAGGTTTTTAATCATTATAATCCCTATTAGTGGTTTTAATTTTGAATAAGTTATTTTCAGGTCTTCCTCACACCTTCGAAGGTCAAATATCCACACACAAACCTAGTTTAAGTTATCTCAAATGATTGTGACATGAGTTCCTAATTTTTAATAGAGGATAATATCAACCAACTCAGGACTATAGTGGCATTTGATCCTATCCCAAGTTGGATGACTATGTCCTTCATTAGTTTCAATCCCAATCTTGGTGTACTTGTAAAACCAATTTTTGTTTTTCAATTGTACATAGTCAAATATCAGATGGAAATAAGTAAGTTTGTCATTTCATTTCATAGTTAGTCTTCCTTCAATCTATCGTATTTTATCAAATTCAGTCTTTTGATTCCATTTTTCTTGTCAAAAGTAAATTTTCAACATTATGTTATATCCCATTCAATTTATCTAAATTAAGGCTAATTAACCTTTTGATTCAAATTCTTATAAAAAATCACTCCCTTATTTTGTCTCTTTTATGTTTGTTTGATGATTGTAATAAACTTTGCCATCATGACCATAAGTGGTTAGGATCTATGCTCTATAAAAACACCTTGTGTAAACATCTTAAAGGTGAAAGGGAGAAGAAAAAATTTATATGAAATGCAAACAGAAAACTTCAAAATTATTTGAAATGTGCATGGGTTCTTCTTTGTTTTATATCAAGCTTCTTTTCTTCTTTTTCACAATTTCATATTGATAATGTGCATTTTTAAGCTTTAAATGATTACCGTGGAGATTTATTTTCCTATTATGAGTAGGTCATAATGTGTAATTTAGATACTATGATAATTTTAGTTAGTTAATCTTTGATCTCTTTTTGATTTAGATAAATTTGTTGTTATTTTCTTCAACAAACTAGATCTTTATAATAATTATTACAGTAGATTGTGATTTTATCTATTTTTTATAATTAATTTACCTTGTAAAGAGATGATGCTAATATTTAATCCTAATGAATTATCCCTCAAATTTTTGCCTTCTTATTAATTCAAATTTGAGGGCATAACTAAATTTGATAAATTTTTATTGTTTTTCATTAAATGTTAGGAGTTTCTTAAGTGAAATAGTTACTCAATTGAAATCCTAATCTTATTTTTCACCCTACCCTTATTTTTTCCTTTTTTTTTGAGATCTAGTTTTGTAAATATGTATCCTAGGGTTTTTTTATGATCACTTGGGTGAATCTCCCTTGATGGGTTGTAGGTTGCATGTTATTATTCTAATCAAGCTACATAGGAGAGCCAAAACCTACAACTCATGCCATAGATAAATTACTAATAGTCCTAAATGAAAGGGTGAAAATCCATGAATTATTTGGTGTGCATTAAACCCACATCAACAAAATAACATGTAGTTCTCCCACCTAGTTGCATATGTGATCAATTAGTGATATACTAGTATGCAGTATAATCATGTGTGGCTTTTAACCATTGACAACCTATGATTTTGACCTTATAATAATGTTTAGACTTGGCTTAATGTTTTTTCCTTTAAGGGTTTGTATATTTTTATGCTTTAGGGTAGTGTCTCAAGGATGTGTTAATGCATTCCTTAGTGTGCAAGTACTTATCTAGGTAAGTGTTAGATAGGAATAAAATTAGGCTTGATGTGTATAAATAGTTGACTCTTTGGATAATTTCCATCCAAAATGACATATGAAAGGTGTTGGTTAACCCAAAAGACGTGTTTGAATTTAATAAAATAGTCATTAGAGAGCACATAGATGGGTCTAACCAAGGAAAATGACTCAAGTAGCCCAATTCATCTGATTGTGGCTAGAGATATCTAAAAAACAAGAAACAATGATATGGGATCATGAAAAATATTGTTTAGGATGATTACCTATTTAGATAGAGACTATGGAAATCATGTGTGAGTAATGGAAAATTTATAAGGTTGGGCCTATGGTGTGATTTAAAGTCAATTGTGTATGCACAAGTCATGTATACTAAGGTTTGGTCAAAACTAACATTTTAAGTGTCTAATACCAAATTTATGTGTTTACACTTGCTACTCATATTTATGATTCACACAAATCTCTCCTATAATTAATATCAACTCTTTGTCCTTATATATCTTTCTAACTCATGGAATTTTAAAAAATTCTTAGTTTTCAACTTCCCGCCTCTAATGCTATCTTGAGCTTCAAACTATCTTATGATATTCCCAACTAATAATTCAAAGCAATACTCATGCCTGATATAAGCATGCAAAAAATAAACAATTATGAACCTTAGGAAGAATCCCTATCCTCATTTTCAAATAATCATCTTCATCATGGAATGCTTCAACTTACATTCATTTACAATCTATTATTTGTCAAGACCATTATTCTCCATTTTGTGACACGTAGATTTAGAAATGGAATGAGAATATGAATGATGTTTTTTATTAGTCTCTTGAAAAAACTAATAACTGGGAGGGTTTGATAATCACTTCCTCTCCTGAAAGTTTCTTACAATAAAAAAAACCTTCCACAAGGTCTTGGTTACCATGTCTTGGTATGTAGGGTAATATACTTGGCTCATTGTGACCATTCCATATCAAGGGTCTTTGGTGAGTATTCCATATTAATCATATACTTTAAAATTGAAGTGCTTATGCCTATAAAAAATCTATATAATGATTTATTTATGAATAAACAATTGATTCTAAGAAACATGTATATTGCATGGATTCAACAATACATAAAAAAAATAATAGATAGAACATGCAATCAAGATAAAAATAAAATCCAAACTATAACTCAGAAGCTAAACTAACATAATCTAACAAACTAATAAAAAGGAGAAAAAGAGATTAGGTTAGGGAAAGAAAATAAAAAAGACCCTATTGGCTTTATTGAGTAGATAAATCCCTGGGTGAACCAATCCTTAGTTGAGTCAGACCTAGCACAACTCTACCTAAGGATGGTGCAAGAGTCTATGTGACAAAGTAGCAGAGCCAATGAGGAAAACAAGGTCACCATATACATATGAATACCAAGTATATTTAATTTAAAATCTTTCATGTAAGTATATTTCCATGAAGGATAATTTTAGATTCATCAAATACTCATGAGAGTTATAGACTGGGCTTCCAAATAGCCTCAAATCAAAAAACTAATCTAGAAAGCAAGAAAATTCATAAAATAAATGGCTGGTCTATTTAACTAATGAGAACCAATCAATTTGGTCCATTAATTTATTTATTCTAAGGGAGCCAACCTAGGTGTAACCTCCTTAATCCTAAAAATACTATCCCTTAATATAGCATAAGAGCTGATCTTATATAGTCATCCAAGTCTGTAGAGTTTCAAATTCATATTTACCCACTAATGGGGCAATTACAAACCTTCAATGTGGTTGGCCTACTTGAGATCTATTGGGAAATAATCCCACTTAATTTCATGATGAAAATATTAGGGACCATGCTTGATTGAATCAAGAATGAATTATTGCAAGAGAATGTGATTGAAATTACATTGGGCTAGTCAGTTGCCTACATCTTGCACTATTTAAACCACGCTTCTTTAAGGTTGAGATTTGTCATTTGTGCTTTGTTTGATCCTAATGCACATGCCATGCTCAATATCTTCTGATATTTTCTTATTTTCACCATTATCTCAACCATTCTACCAATTGGGACCATTATACCATTGATTCTACCCATTGGATTTAATGGGCAGTCAAATCTTGACTTTTGATAGTTTTGACATCCATATGGACTGTCAAATTTATGATAGTGTATTTCTAACATCATCACTACCACGTGTCTCTTTCTTGACTTCTCTTTCCTTTTCCTTTGCTATGTTATTGACTTTACTTTTATGGGTCCCATTTTACCACTTGACAACTTGTCAGTGCCTCCAAGTTCTAGCTTTGTTGTTTGCTTTGTCCTTTTCATGGCCACGTGGCCTATTTTTAGCTTCTTATGCTCTTCACACTTTTAGGTTAATAGTGTAATGCCCATGTACTCTTGGGTTAATGACTCAATGTTATTAAGCTTTTGGGATCTTAAAAAGGTGCCACATGGCATCTTCTCAGATCTCTGAGACCATGAGATGATTAGTGTTCAGCTTAATGGTTTAATAACTCCAAACCCTTGATATTTCAAGCTTCCACACTTCTAGTTCTAATTTTTTTAATCGCTATGAGCTTCTAAGGTTTTAGGTTATTAGGATAATACCACATGGAACCATCTTAGGGCTTGAAATTTTTAAAAAGACTTAGCCATTTTTTAGAAATATTTTGGTCCCAAAGTCATGCAGTGTCAAGTTTTCAACATGTGGAAGTACCTACAAGAAAAGCATAAAAATGACCTAGTAAAAGATTTTAAAAATAAATGAACAAAGAATGCAAAAGGTGAAAAATGACTAAGTATAAATATATAAAAAAGACTGAAATTACATAGTCATTTGTTTGATCGAAAATCCAAATTAGTTCATTTTTATAAAAAATGACTAAGCAAAAGTATAAAATAATATGAACTCCTAGATATTTTGAATCAAAATAAAGTAGAATGTTAGGAAATCATGCTAACCCTTCACTTTATTTTTTTAGTGTAATAGTTTTTATATTTGCATATGCTTTGTAATTCATCCCATGAGCATTTTGTTTTATCCCACATTCATGGGAAGTAGTAGTTACTTAGATTAGACTTAGTATATAAGTAAGTGTTAAGGCCAATGAAGGCATCCATGAATTTATTAAATTGAGCTTGATCATAGGAGTTTTCCCCCTTGAAGAGGCCAATGATTCTATAATTCAGCCATTATAATTCAACTCAGCTTATTTGAGTTAATATATTGATAATTTCATAGTTTATTTCATGTATTTACAATTATTTGCTAACTTGTTTAGGAAGGATCCCTCATCTGGTATCAGAGTGATTTCTAGGGATAATTTTTTTACAAAAATTATAAAATCTATTCTAATACATAATTCATTTAATTATTTTTCTTATAAGGTCTTAACTCTATTTTATTGCATAACTCTGTTCTACATCACAATAATCTACTTCAAATCAGGGTAAAAAAACCCTGTCTGCATAACTATGTGAAGTGCTTGGGTGAACTCCTTAAAACTCATTGTGAGGAGTACCATAGGAACCCCAAATTAGATGGCCCATTAATAATACCTACCAGGCAAATGAGTAATGGCCCTTTCCTAATTGATTAGGTCCCACCCATGAGAAAAACTAAGAGTTGTCATTTAGAGGTAAACCTATGGCTAGAAATTTTCTGGAGAGTAGTACTCACTTAGATGGCATTGGTGGATAGAGATATATTTGTAAAACCTTATAAAACCATTGAAACTTGGGGCACATTCTATTTTTTTAAGAATATTCTTAGTAGACTCTCAAAACATCAATCCACAGAGTATCAAAAGACTCTTAGTGGACTTGCATTTAGACAGTTGACAAAAACTAGAAACTAGAAAATCTTCATCCTATCAATCTCAAAAAAGTATTAGCAGAGTATTAGCAAACTCTTAGAGGACCTACAACCAGACATTTGATAGATAACCTAAATAGGAGCAAAAAACATGGATGATGAAATTATCACCCTCAAGAACCACATCAAAGATCTTGATGAAAAAATTCTTGGCCTTAGTCTTCAACATACCACCATGAACAACAGATGTCATCTAGAGTCCTCTTCAGACACTGGATTTTCTTCTTTCAATAATTTTCATGAGTCAAAGCTTAATTTTTCTTAATTCAATGGTGTAGATCTAACTAGCTTGATCTATCAGGCAAAACAATATTTTAGTCTACATAATACTTTTGATGCCAACAAGGTCCTACTTGCATCATTTCACTAAAAATATGAATCCCTTCAATGGTATCATTGATATACTAAGGCTCATGATGAGCCCATATGGATTGATTTTTTCACCCTCATTTTGTAACAGTTTGGCTCTAGTTCTTTTGATGATTTCACTGGATCACTTATTAAACTTTGCCATGATGGCCCAGTTAACAACGAAAATGATAAATCAATTACATTTTGAATAAATCTTTGCATATGGAAAATATTCAAATGTATTATTTCATTGTTCTAACATCTTTATTTTTGTAAAATGAATGCCTTTAAAAAGACATTTGGGTAAGTTATTGAGGGTAACTACCCAACGGGTTGAACCACTTAAAAACTAACTAATAAGAAAATAAACCAACACTAAATAATGACTAACAAAGTTAAATACTAACTAAAGTCAAATGGGGTGTCCCACAAGGGGAGGCATGCCCCACACATAACATAACTAACTCATAACAAAACCTTGGATCAAATATCCAACAAACCCCCTTAATCCAAAGGGGTATAGATGATGAAGATCTGGAGCTATGACTATGAAGTCATCAATGAATCTCTGCTACATCTACAAACTAGCATATTATACATAATGGTACTAATAAAACTATGGCTGATGAATATGGTCATTGCTTGTTCATTACCTTTGACCATTGTACCATATTGTAGTAGAACCTGATCAAAGCTTGTCCAACTATAATGACCCAAATAAGGTCCCACATAAGAACCTATCTAAGTGATCCCCCAATACTCTATATGACACATCTCTTAGATGCCTAACAATCACTGACATCACATGCATGCCTTTACTCAACACTCAAAATGCTATCAAAGCTAATGTTGACTTGTATAACCACCGATGACTGATCGAAGGCCACTATACAATATCTTCCCCCTATCATGCAAGAGGTGAGAAGCTGTGTAGCATCAAAATAAATTCAAACTACTATGTCTACTCCATGTCATGAATATCAGATATAGAAAGCCAAAAATGAAATTGAAAACAAAAACACAAGCCAAAAAATTGTTATCCCAATAATGAACCCATACTCTGAGTGAATATCAAACTGGAGAAGGGAAAATATCCTCCTACCTCTATGGATCCTTCAACCTCTATTTGGCTATATTTGGCCTATTAGATCCTTAGGGACCTGTAAATGTTGAAATGTAACACCATTGTCATCGACAACACAAGCAGTGGAACACATCATTACAATCTTAGTTTGATGTATACAATGTATTTGGAGAAATTTTATAAAGACAAGGTGTCATATTCCAGTGATAATGCACCCGTATAGCATTATGTTTAATACATTTGGCATAAAAATCACACAAGATTCTCTAAAGACTAAAATATAAATTTGACCATTCCAATGTGTCTAGAATGTCAAAAACCATGAAGATCACCTAGTCACATGACCACCTTTCGACTACAAGAGTCATAAAAATGTCATAATTACACCCTTATATCACCAAATTAATTTTACAAAGCCTTTCAAAAAGGAATATTCTCTTCAAAAAAGCATCCACCAAAAATAAAATTCTTCCAAAAAGGAGATTAGAACCCTTAACGTCTTATTTTCAAAGCTTTCCACAAAAGTAACCCTTCCAATTGCTCTAAGAGCATTCACAAGTCATAAATACAAAAATTTATATATAAACCTGATTTTTGCTCTATGTGAAGTAATAAAAATTACTTGGCATTGTAAAATTATTTCATCTGAAAATATTTCCAAGTAAAATTCCAAACGCTTTGCTTTGATTATCTGGGACCCACTCAAACCCTTTGTTTTGAAAAATTATATTACAAACTATACAAAAATGAAAAATTTATTTCCTTCAATGCTTTTTTGATGATTCCAATGCATTGTAGAGACTTCTAATGCCATGGATGCTCTGGATAAAATTTGAAACTAATTTTCTACTCCTCTAGGCTATGCAAATATGTACCAGGTCATACAATTCATAGATTGAGACTGTTTAAGAATGTCAAAGAGAATTTTGAGGAAGTAAATATAGGTTTTTGAATGTTGGGCACTGAGGAGGTCGTACAAGTTTAGGTATGGGCTTGAAAAACTCAAAAAATCATCTGTGATAACATCTCAAGGCATTTTGATTCTAGATTTGACCTTTTAGCAATTTAATCATAAGAAAATCTGAACAAATTTAATGTTTAAAACAATGGAGGTCATACTATATAAAAATAGTAGTTTCCAAATTAAAGAAAGCCATAAAAATGGCTTTTGGGTAGAAAATAGGGTTTTAAAATCTCATTTCATCAAAATTATAGCCTAAAAACCTTTCCATACTAATAAAAATTGAAGGATCTGAGTTCTAATAAAAATTGAAGAGCTTCTCCAGGCTCATGGTCTTACAATTTTACTGGTGCTTAACACAACTTTGAGAGTATTAAAAAAAATTAAATTCTTCAAAGCTTCATATCGTAAAACAATTTTCAACTTCTACCAAAATCTTCAAAATTTTCTTCAATCCTCCTCTTCAGATATCCAAGCTCTAACCACCGATGGCCTAGTTAACAGCGGAAATGATAAAAGAGCTACATTTTGAATAAATATTTGCATGCAGAAAATATTCAAATGTATTTTGTTATTCTAACATCTTTATTTTGTATACAGTTAATGCCTTTAAAAATACATTCGCGTAAGTTATCAAGGGTAACTACCCAATGGGTTGAACCACCCAAAAACTAACTAATAAGAAAATAAACCAACACTAAAGAATGACTAACAAATTTAACTACTAACTAAAGTCAAATGGGGTGTCCCACAAGGGGAGGCATGCCCCATACATAACATAGCTAACTCATAACAAAACCTTGGATCAAATATCCAACACACCAAATAGGAACTATGAGAGAATATTAAATAGAATTTGAAAAATTGGCCAATCACACAATGGATTGTCTGTTGAATTCTTTAGGAGTTATTTTGTCAATAGATTGAAGGACACAATTTGATCTAAGGTTAAAATGTTATGTCCCAACATGATGATGGAATCCTTGGGGTTGGTTAATTTGGTAGAGGACAAGATCATAGCTCATCAGCGATTCAAATCCAATTTTGCTCCATTCAAAATTATAGCTCCACAACGATCTCAAATAATGTCATCCCCTAGAACCACTCCTATCAAGCATTTAACTAAAGCAGAGATGCGAGCCCATAGATAAAAAGGACTGTGTTATAATTATGATGACAAATTCACTTGAAGACATTGATGTGTTGAGCAAAATCTCTACCTATTAGATGTGGACTCTTTACTCAAAATTTAAGATTGGGAAGATGTTTAAGATACAATAGATGATCTGAAAGAAGCTCAATTAATCATGGAACCTACTTCTCCAAAAGACCAATTAGAGATCTCTATCCATGCCTTAGTAGGAATCACCACCCCACAAACCATGTGATTTAAGGGTTACTTCAATAAGTTCCCTCTCATAATACCCATTGATTTTGGTATCACTCATAACTTCATTAACCCTTAGATCACCAAATAGGTTGATTATTTTGTCTATCCTTGCTCTAACTTTGAAGTCATGATTATCAATGGGGGCACATTACCTTGAAAAGAGAAGTGTCACAATGTGTGTATCTCAATTGGATATTATAACTTATGCTTTGACATGTTTGCCTTGCCCTTAGGTGGATGTGATGTTGTTTTGGGAGCCTAATAGTTATGCACACTTGGATCCATCTTATGATATTTTTTTTAACTTTAGATACAATTTTTAGACAATGGGCAAAAACACACATTGAAAGGATTACAACCAGGGTCTCTCATCATCATAATTTCACATCACATGGAAAATCTTCTTAAGAATACTTCACATGGCATCATTGCCCAGCTCCATTCCATTTAAATTCAACGATCATGGTATTTACTAATCCTTTTGATCTACAAACCATTATGCATAAGTATGCATGTGTTTTTATTGAACCAGTGGGATTGCCACCTTCATATCCAAAGGACCACCATATTCATCTCCTTTTTGGAAACATTCCTCTTAACATTAGGCCCTACCAATACCCATTTCAACAAAATATTGAGATCGAGATGCTCATTCAAGACTTATTGAAATAAGGCATTATTTGTCCCGGTACCAACCCATATTCTTCCCCAATTCTCCTTGTTTAGAAAAAATATAGGTCATGGTGCCTCTACATTGACTTCCATGTACTTAATCATATCACAATCAAGGATAAGTTCCTAATCCCTATTATTGATGAGCTTCATGGTGCTCATTTTTTTCCAAGTTGGATCTTCACTCTGGATATCACCAGATCCAACTTTATGAGGATGATATCCCTAAGACAAATTTTTAAATTCATGATGGCCACTATGATTTTTTGGTCATGCCCTTTGACCTCACTATTGTTCCCTCAACATTCTAAGATTGATGAATAAAATATTCCAGCACTACTTATGGAAATTCATTATGGTCTTCTTCGATGATATTCTTATCTATAGTAAAACATGGTCTGAGCATCTCCAACATCTGGAGCTCACACTACAACTTCTCCCTGACCATCTTTGTGTAAAATAGTCCAAATGTGTTTTTGTCTAGGACAAAGTGGAGTATCTCAGCCATATTTTTTTAGCCCAAGGGTTTTAGGTGGATCTTTAAAAAATAGTTGCCATGACAAATTAGACTCATCCTCAAACACTCAAGATCCTCCATGGTTTTTTAGGGCTGATCAGATACTATCACAAGTTTGTCAAGGATTATGAGAAGATTTTAGCTCCACTAACATCGATTTTTAAAAAAATGCTTTTACATGGATACAAGTTATTAAGTGTGTATTTGAATAATTAAAAAAAGCTATATGTACTACATGTGTTCTATCTATGTCTAATTTTGCTAAGACCTTCACTATCAAGAGTGATGCATGTAGTAATAGACTTGGTGTTATTATTCTCCAAGAAGGATGCCCCATTTCATTCACCAGTAAAGCC
The DNA here is from genome assembly GCA_037957365.1 of Torreya grandis. NCBI lineage: Eukaryota > Viridiplantae > Streptophyta > Pinopsida > Cupressales > Taxaceae > Torreya > Torreya grandis. Next base: position 1,294,636 of record JARHVA010001981.1, on the reverse strand, counting down.
CTTTCTTGCAATAATTTAGTACTCTCTACTTATGAGAAGGAAATGATGGTCATTTTTTATGCAGTATATAAGTGGTGGCCATACCTACTGGGGAATCATTTTTGCATCAAAACTAATCACCAAAGTCTAAAATATTTCTTAGAATAATAGGTCTCCACCACCTCACAATAAATGGGTTAGTAAACTCATGGGTTATGACTATGAGATCACTTATAAGAAGGGTAAGGACAATATTGTGGTCGATGTTCTATCTCACACATTTATAGACCAAGCTTCCCTTTCATCTATTTCCATGCCTATTCCAAATTGGTTGGATAATGTATAGTAGGGGTATGTCAGTGACTCCTCATTATCTCAAATCATTCAAAAATTGTCCACTAACCCCTTTATTGTCTCACATTATTCTTAGGCTGGTGCTTCTCTATGATATAAGGGTCATCTGGTGCTTCCATAGAGCATAGATCTTTAGTAGTTTGTATTATATAAACTCCATACTTCTCCATCTATAGGGCACTCAAGGTTTCTCAAAACTTATGAGTAGGCATTACGCAACTTCTTTTGGAAGGGAATGAAAAAGGCAATTCAATAGATGGTGGTTGAATGTAATACCTACCAATGTAACAAGGGTGAAACAACACTCATCCCTGGGTTACTTGAACCCTTGCCCATCCCTTTTAGGATTTGGATCGATATTTCTATGTATTTCATTGAGGGGATTCCTAAATCTAGAGGGAGAACAATGATCTTGTTTGTGGTTGATCACCTCTCTAAATATAGTCATTTTTGTGCCCTCAACCATCCCTATATCACCTCCACAGTTGCATAAATTTTTTTGGACCAGATTTTCCATATTCATGGCATTCCTTCATCCATTGTCTTAGATCATGATGTAACCTTCACCAGCCATTTTTGGATAGAACTATTTCATCATACCAACACCCAACTAAAGATGAGATCCAGGTATCATCCCCAAACAAATGGGCAAACTAAAATTATTAACAAATGCTTGGAAACTTTTCTTCATTGTTTCACCTTAGAATAATAACATTAGTGGGAAAAGTGGCTCCCCCTCATCGAATGGTGGTATAATACCTCCTAACACATTTCAACAAAAATGACTCCATATGAAGCAGTTTATGGTCAATCACCACCAGTGCACCTTTCGTACACCCCCAATAGTTCATCAGTTCAAACAGTCAACATGATTCTCTGACTCAAGATTAGATCCTTATTACCCTATGGAAAAATATTCATATGGAACAAAATTGAAAGAAATAATAGGTTGATTAGCACTATTTTGAGCATACTTTTCAAGTAGGTGTTATGGTTTTTCTTCACCTTCAGCCATACAAGAAATCCTCATTAAAAATTAAAAGGAATCATAAGCTAGCTCCCAATATCTATGGGTCCTACAAGGTTCTCCAATAGATTGGTTGGTTTCATCTCCCACCTTCTTCCTGAGTTCACCTAGTATTTCATGTCTCTTGTCTAAAGAAAGTTGTGCACCAACATCAGAGTGCAAACTATTTTACTAGAACTTGATAATGAAGGATCCATCCTTCTTGAGATAAAATCAATCCTATATAGGCACACATGCTAACTTCATTCCCACTCCATTAAAGAGATTTTAATTCAATGGAATGGAATGCAACCAAAGGATGCCACATGGGAAGCATTATTTTACATTCAGCACCAATTCCCACATCTGAAGCTTTGAGGAAAAAGGTTATTCTAAGAGGGAGGGGATGTTATGAACCTATGCTACCCCTTCACTTTATTTTATTAGTATAATATTTTATATAGATGCATATGCTTTGTAAGTCATCCTGTGAGCATTTTTTTTATCCCACATTCATGGGAAGTAGTAGTTGCTTAGATTAGACTTAGTATATAAGTAAGTGTTGAGGTCAATGAAGACATCCAAAAATTTATTATATTAATATTTCTCATAGGAGGTTTCCCCCTCAAAAATACCAATGATTCTATAATTCAACCATTGTAATTTAGTTTAGCTTATTTGAGTAAATATATTGTTAATTTCATAGTTTATTTCATGTATTTACAATTATATGCTAACTTGTTCAGGAAGGATCCTCTCATATAAATGGACTAGATTACTCTAGAAAAAAAGTGATAAAACTCTAAAATAGTTATATAACTTTCATAAATCCAAGGTGAAATGATCTAGAAAGGAAGCTTTAAATGTGTTTCAAAACACAAGCATGAAGATAGACCAAGACTTAATAGAATTATGAAAATTTAGATATTTAAATAAATGCATTCTAAGATGAAATCTTGGGTTGAACTAAAGAAATGAAAAGACATTAAAATAAGCTCATTTAGTCTCTTATAACCAATCATCTTGTAGATTTATAATAAGGCCACTTCAAACAAACAATCACCAAACTTCTTAAGGTATAATACCAGGCTCCAAAACAAAAAGAGGGTCTTTATTTTTAATTTAAAAATGGGGTGTGTTCTGAAAGTAACAACAGATGGTGACTCTTATTGGAAAATACTCCCAAATATTTTAAGAATTTAGAATCTTTTATTTTATAAGAATAAAAATTATTAACTACAAATAATCACCTAGAACAAACCAGAATTCAAAGGTACTAAATTTTGCCTCAACTTGTGACATACTAAGGTAAAACCCTATTAAAACTATCTACGTGTGTGATCAAGTAATTAATTCATTTTATTTACATTCACACATAGTAATTCAGATTTACATAAGGTCAAGAACTACTAAAGGACAAAATATTTTATGTTTTAGCTTTGGGGGGAAGTGGTGTGGGCATTGCTCTGTTGCTAGCTAGGTGCCTATAGCCCCAACAGAGATACCTCTAGTCCCTTTCAAAGGTTTGCTCCTCTACTATCCAGGTCAAAAACCCTATGGTGGAGGTTTCCAAGATCACTCTTTCAAGGAAAATTTTTAGATTTTGCATTTAAGATTTTTTTTAAAGGATATTTTTCATTTTCATTTATAGAGAGTTGGGGACCAAGCCACAGGTAAAATAAAATCAACAAGTTCATGATAACTCCAAACAAATCAAAATCAAATCAATGATGCATTTTTCTTTAGATATTTCATTAAGTGTATCATATGGCTTCAAATAAAAAAATAGATTTTCTAAATTCAAAAGTTTTGTTAAGAATTATTGACCTTTGAAATTTAGGAAATGAACAAAGTAAGCATAGTAGTTCACACAAGATTTTCAAGCAAAATTACAATTAGACTCCTTGAGTGCCATCTATGCTACCTTTACAACAACCTTTCATTTCATTTATTTGATTAATGGGGGTACCTCAATGTAAAATTATTTGGATAGACCCAAAAACTAAAGCAAAAAATAAATGAAATCAAACCTAAGCTAACAACAAGGAACAAGAAGGAAAGAAAAAAAAACAAAAACATGAAAGGAAAAAAAATATTTACATATATTGTCTTAGGCAAGAGCATGCCCAAATTTAGTTAGACACCTGTATTACAAGATTTTGAGAAGGTAAAAGGACAATACTAATTTCTTCTATGTTATCATCTAAGATAGGATACATTATCCCATAATGATTTGTATATTTTCAACTCATGCAACTCAACCAAACTAGGACTGTAAAATTTTGCATTATATTTTCACCTAGATTATAGAAAGCATGAGGGATAGGGTAAAGAAAATATCTCAGCCCAAAAATTAAATTAAATTAATGGATACGGATGGCATCTATACATACCATACTAATTAGAATATGTAACCTTAAATTAACATGACTTTGATGGCATCTAATTGGTACAATAATGGTTGGATGCTCTTTGATGCAAATGGATGCCTACATAGCATCCTCCTGATTGTTTTTGACATTTAGAAGGCATAAGAGTGTTTAATATTATTCCCATATCAGATACCTCTTAAATTTTTCATCATTGGTTGAAATGTGTGGAGATCTAGTTTGAATTAGATCATACTTAGCTTGCATCTCCATTGGCATGATTTATTCATTCAGGCCACTGTGTTCTTGACTTTCCATTTTTATCTTAACTACATTTATTGTTAAGGGGAATGTTCAAGTGTTATTGACTACTTTAAATCTAAGGCTAAACTGAGGAGAAAGGTTATTAATTTCAAACTCTTCCAACTCATTCTCCTTAAAAGGACAACCTTCTTTTTCTTGGTTTTCATCTAAAAGTTATTCCTAACACCAATATTTTGGATCAACATCATCTTCCTCAAGTTCATCCTCTTTTAATAATGACTGGGAAGACAACCTATTACCACTAGATTTTTGACCATATTGGATTAGTTTATAAAATACAAGAGTAGTAGGAGAGACAAATAATGCTTCAAATGAATAGTATGCATCTTCCTCATCTAATAGCTACAACTCCTCTAGTTCTTTTGGCTAATCATAAGAGATGTCAAATTTTTCATTCTATATGAGCAAATCTTTATCGATTTTATTTTTAGCTATCAATTTGCCCTCAAAAATAGTTTCCTCATCTTAGTATTAGTCACCACCATTGTTGTATCCTAATAATGGCTCATGCTTGTAAGATGGGGCATTCTTAGTATGCATGATCAACTCAACATTAGTAGTGTAGTTAGGTGCATAGACTCCAAATAGTACATTTGGGTATGCAACTTCATAGCTTGGATTTTACATTGCCTCCTCATTGTCTCCTCCAAATGGTATTTGATTAGTAATATCACCCAGAGATACTTAATCACTAAAATGATGTGAATTACCCTATTGATTATACACATAATTAATTGAGTTGTTTGCATTAGAAGAGTAAGTAGGGATCTCATTTGTCATAAGGAGGTTTGGTTGGGTGAAGGATTTGGATAATGCTTTATTTTGAGGCACATATCGATCTATGGGCTGACTTTTAGGCATGAAACTCGAAGGATTTTGAGCATAAATTCCCTTAGTCATTGATTATTCCTCTACATTGATAGCCTCTTGGTATATTGATGTTTATGAGGTGAAAACAGAGGGGTTCTTCATAATGAACATGATAGTTAGAGGATCCAAGGTTTTAAGATATATTCCTATTTTTATGTCTCATATTTACATGAAAGTATCATTCAACCTAGTGTATAGCTAATGGAATTTATGGTTGAATGCACTAGTTGAGGCCCTTACAAACTATGGTAAACTGATAAAACAAGACTAAAGGGTCCATGGGCACAATAAAATGGTGAAGGAATATATTTTCAAATATGGCCCATTTCATGATGCACCCTTTTAGTATACCAAAGTACCGATAATATGAAATATGATCTAGTGAAAAGGGGAATAAGCCACAAGCCACATCCTCATGTTGAATATATTTTCTAATAGTGTTTTTTTTTAAAGCCTAAACATGTTCTTCAGTAGTTAAACTCCCACCATGGATATACTTTGCATGAAATTTGTGGGGTTTTTTAGGCAAGTCATGGGAAGGTCCTAGAGCATTCACATGACAACTACATCTTCTTATCCAAGCTAAGGCCATTAGAAGGCTAAGATAATCAGTTTTTTAGTCTAAGAACCTAGAAAACAACTAACTCTTTTAAAACATAAAATATGTCTAAAATACATTAGTCATGCCCTTCTTCTAGTGATAAACATGTTTATTGGTATTTTGACATAATAAATAATAGGAATGGTTTTTTAATCCCTTTCTCTCTTGAAATGGGGGTTTTTTTTCAAGAAGAAAACCTTCCCCAAGGTTTTGGTTACTAGGTCTTGGTATGCATGGTAACCTAATTGGCTCATTGTGACCATTCTATATCAAGGGTCTTTGGTGAGTATGCTAGACTGATCATATATTTTAAAAATGAAGAGATTATGCCTATTAAGAATCAACAAAATTATTTAAATATGAATATATAGTTGATTTGAATAAATATGTTTATTACATGGATTCAACAGTACATAAACAACAATAGACAAAGCATGCAATCAATATAAACATGAAACTTAGATTGTAACTCATATGTTAAACTAACCTAATCTAACAGACTAATAAAAAAAAGTAGGGAAGTGAGAGAAGAGAATAAATATTTCACTTTTTAATATATGCCAACATGATTCAATTGAGAAGACAAATCCCTAGATATTCTAGTCCTTAGTTGAGCAAGACCTAGCACAACTCCAACTAAGGATGGTGCAAGAGTCTATGGGACAAAGTAGTGGAGCCAATGAGGAAAACATGGTCACCATATACATGTGCATACCAAGTCTATCAAATGGTAAAGCTTTCATATAAGGATATTTATATGAATTATCATTTTGGATTCATCAAAAAATCATGAGAGTTATATACTTGGCTTCCAAATAGCCTCGACTCAGAAAACTAATCTAGAAAGTAGGAAAATACATGAAAGAAATGACTGGTCTACTTAACTAGGAAGAACCAACCAATTTGGTCCACTAATCTATCTTATTCTAATGGATCTAGCCTAGGTGTAACCTCCTTAATCCTAGAAGCACAATTTATTAATAAATTAAAAGAGATGATCTTATATAGATGTGCAGGTCTATAGAGTTTCAAATTTAGATTCATCCACTAATGGGGTAATTATAAACATTTAATGTGGTTGGACCACTTGATATATATTGGGAGTGAAATTCACTTAATTTCAGAATGAAAATATTAGGGACCATGCTTGATCGAATCAAGAATGAATGCCTATGAGAGAATACAGTTGAGATTATATCAGGATAGCCAGCCACCCATATATTGTGTAGTTTAAACCATGCCTCTTTAAGGCTAAGATTTGTCTTTTTATGCTCTGATTAATCCTAATACACATGCCATCCTCATGATCTTTTGACCTTTTCCTAATTTACACAATTATCTCAATCACTCTACCAATTGGGGCCATTCTACCATATATTATGTCTATCAGATTGAATGCACAATTAAATCTCAACTTTTGACAATTTTTGACATCCAGATGGGTTATCGAATTTATTTTAAGAATTATTGACATCATCATTACCATGTGTCTCTTTATAGGCTTCTCATTCATTTTCCTTCACTGCACTATTTCCTTTGATTTTATAAAGTCTTAATTTGCCACTTGGAAACTTGTCGATACCCATGGGTTCTAGATTTTTCATTTACTTTTGTCCTTTTCACATCCATGTGGCATGTTCTCAAATTCCCAAGCACTTCACACCATTACATTAATTGTGTAATGGCCTTGTTCTCGTAGGTTAATGACTCAATGCTCTTGGGATTATAATAAGGTGCCATGTGGCATATTTTTGAGGCCTTGGAACCATGAGATGATTAGAATTCACCTTAATGGTTTAATATCTCTAAGCCCCTAAGCTTCTAAGCTTTTACGCTTCTGTGATTCCAATTATAATGTTTTATTCACTCCAATCCTCTGGTTCACCAAGATCATTCCATGTGGCATGATCTTGGAGCCTAAAATATTTAAAAATATGAACATTTTTTGAAAAGGCTTTGGTCCCAAAATTATGCAGTGTCAAGATTTTGACACGTGGAAAAACTTGCAATAAAAGCATAAAAATGACCAAGTAAAAGATTTCAAAAATAAATGGCCAAGGCGTAAAAAAGTGAAAAATGACTAAGTATAAATACATAAAAAATATTATGAAATGACTTAATCATTTGTTTGATTGAAAATCCAAATTAGTCCATTTTTATAAAAAGTGACTAAGCAAAAGAATAAAACAATATAAACTCTTAGATGTTTTGAATCAAAACGAAGAAAAAATGGACTAGATTACTCATGAAAAGAAATGATAAAACTATGAAATAGTTATATAACTTGCATAAACCCAAGGTGAAATTATCTAGAAAGGAAGCTTTAAATGTGTTTCAAAATACAAGCATGAAGATATACCAACACTTAATAGAATTATTCAAATTCATATATTTAAATAAATACATTCATAGATGAAATCTTGGGCTGAAATAAATAAATGCAAAGACATTAAAATAACTTCTTTCAGTCACTTGTAACTAATCATCTAGTATATTTCCAAGAAGGCCACTTCAAACGAACAACCACCAAATTCCTTAAGGTATAAGACTAGGCTCTAGCATAAAAAGAGGGTCCCTAATTTTAATTTGAAAATAGGGTGTGTTATGTAAGCAACAATAAATGTGTGTCACACTGATAATTTCATTGTGTAAAAAAATGACTCTCCAATCCATCAGATACTCACTAGTGCAAGATCACATAATATTTTTAAAGGTTCACAAGATGCACATTAAAGACAGTGCATGGAAATCACACATCATAAACTAAAGCCACAACATTCATAGATAGAATATGTGCATATAATTTAAATTTTAAGGTTTGTGCAAGACCTTCTCAATCATATTATTATGTGCTAACACTTATTCACACAATCTTTTAAGCTTCAGATACAAAGTGATGCACTATTACTTTGGCCTGGCAAGACTTTAACTTCACTTAACTAAATAGAACTTCTAGCTCAATTCTTAAAACTCATAGATTTTTCCAAACAAACTTGCACAAAACTTTCCAAGTTGCTCAAATCTTAAGTCTAAATGCACTTAATTTTCTAAGTTGTATGCAACAAAAACATTTTTTGGAAGTATATCTAAACACACACAATAGTTGCACAATAACTTCAAAATACTTGTGTGAAAACAAATAATCATGTAAAATAATTTAAACTACTTATATCTACTCTAAGTGTTTTTGAGTGATGTAAAATTGCTTCTAAACCCATATTATTTTGCACCATACTAATTGGGTAGGTGAAACAAAACATGAGCTCTTATTCATGTGCATTCTTTGAGCTTTGATATAGGTATTCCATGTTTAGCAAATTTTGATGAACTCATCCATATCAAATCATCAGCTTTTTGGCCTTTCTACTTCACCAAATATTCTTTTTACTCTCTTATGTGCATCCTCTTACTGACTCTAGAACCAATCACCTTCTCCACTTCTTCGTACATCTTCTCAGGCATTTGTTGTCTCCAATCCACTTATCTGAAATTTGTGCTTAGGTTTTCATCACTACTTTTTCCTTTATGGTAATGGTATAAGTCTTTTAGAGAGATAGTGTTTCCACAGTCCATGAAGATAATGAAGTATTTTTCTATATTAAACTATGTGTGAAATTTTTTTGGTATGTCTTATTAAAAATGGTCAAAATATCAATTCTTTTAAGCAACCCAATCTCACATGCATTTGACACAATATTTCATAAAACTTTACATGTTTGAATATTCATCCACTTCAACTTATCATATGTTCCTTTTAAGGAACTATCTTTCCTCTATTGTGTTAAACCCATATATTCCACTTCTCTTCTCTTCAAATATGTGATATGTCTATATTGCATGATATTCCTTTCCAAATGTTCACACACTTGTTGGTGTATGTTGCACATATATTCATTAATGTCTTCTATTTAAAAAATCATCCTTCTCCCATCTCTGATATCAAGCAATTTTGTCTCTTCTCAGACTACTCCCATAAATAATTGTAAATGGTTCCTTCTAGTGCTTTTGTTTACTAGATTTTTATAGGAAAAATCAGCTTGCACTAGAGTTGAATCCTATGTTCTTAGCTTCCCTTCCATCAAACATCAAAACAAGTTACCAAAAATCTTGTTTAATCCCTTCATCTGACCATTTTTTTAAGGATTATATGTTAAGTTATATTGTAGCTTGGTATTCATCTTCTTTCACAATGTCATCTAAAAATTTACAAATTTTTTTGTATCTCCATTGGATACTATGTTGCACAACAATCCGTGTAATCTCACCACTTTCCTAAAAAATAAATTATCCATGTGTAGCATCATTAGTTTTATTACATGAAATAGAAAGATCCATTTTAAATAATCTATTTAAAATCATAAAAATATAATCATGGTCTTTTTGTGTTCTAGGCATAAAACAAAGTCTATATTGATATACTCCCCTAGTCTCTCAGGAAAAGGTAGTGGTTGATATAACCATGTGTTCTAAGTTCATATTTTTCCCAACTAAAAAAACAATAAACTTGTGTAGAAACTTGTGCACATATATACTTATATTATGTTATATGTAATTTATATCTAGTTGTGAAAATGTTTTATCTTCATGAAAATGACCCGCTAGTCTGCCACTATGCTTCTCTTTGATCAAATTTGTGTGCATCAACCATCTAGTTATGCATAGTTACATTCTTATGATAAATGATCCTTCTTTCATGAAATAATCTAACCATGGTGTTTTGTCCAAACTTAATGGTTATCCACATGATTTCCATGTGTCCTTGAAATCTTCATTTTCTTTGTACATCTCCTTCATAGAATAAAATCATATGAATTTCACGTGCATCTCATTCAATAAGATACACCCTCTTATTAGTACATCTACAACTCTATTATAATTTATAATTCTATGATTTAACACTAAAGAGTAAATTTTCAAAAATTTAACCCACTTCATATATATTTGGTTTATTTTATCTTGGTTATTAATGAATCCTAATGTTGAAGGGTTTTTGTGCAACACAAACTCCTTGGGAAATAAGAAATGCCCCCACTTGTTAAGTGATTGCACTTTGGGATATAAATATTGATTGTAAACCAAAAAATTTCTCTTCAAATCATTTATTTTCTCATTGTTGTAAGCAATAGGCCTACCTTCTTGACCCATCAAAACTCTAATTGTTGTGTCACTTGCATCTCAATCAACCTGAAATGCCTTGTTGAATTTAGGCAACAATATTACTAGATGTGTAGTTACTTCTTCAAACTCTATAAGTTATTATCTTTTTTTTTTATACATAAAAACTCTCTTTTATTACCTCACATTGCTTCTATGGTAGTCTAACACATTTTATTGAAGTTAAGAATGAATTATTGTAGAAATTTTTCAAGCCATGAAAGTTACACACTTAAAAAATAATTATAAGTGATATAAAATTATGGATAACTCACACTTTACTTGTATCCATATTTAATAATTATTGGGAGTTCATAAAATCCAAGTATACTAGCTTCTCCTTCATGAAGTTATATTTCTTCAAATCAACCAACCACTTCTCTTCTCACAATCACTACAAAACTTGTCTTAGATGCATCAACTATTCTTCCTTCATTTTGTTGAAAATCAAAATGTCATTCAAATACACAATGAGAAATATAATAATAAAGGGTTTCAACACTTCATTCATGAGTCTCATTAATTTACTTGGTGCATTAGTTAGCTCAAATGGCATGACTAGCCACTCATATAATCCTTCCTAAAATTTGAATACAATTTTCCACTCATTACCTTTACTTAATGTGATTTTGGTGATATCCACTCTTTAAGTCAATCTTCATGAATTATTGTGATCCACTTAAACAATCCATCAATTCGTCTATGCATGGAAATGGATATATGTAATTTATTGTTATATTATTGATGGCTCTAGAATTAGTGCACATCCTCCACTCTCCACCCTTATTCAGTGCTAACATTGTTAGAAATATGCATAGGCTCAAATTTATCTTATTAATCCTTTACCTAAAAATTCATGTACTTGCCTTTGCATCTATACATTCTCATTTGATGTCAATCTATATGAAACTTTGTTTGGCAAACTGGATCTTGGAATCAAATCCATGGGATGGACATTGCTTCTCATTGGTAGAAACCCATTTGGTAGATCATTGGAAATTATCTCTAACAACATTCTCAATAATTAATTCACTTCATGTGGAAGTGATTCATCTTATCCTATGATCACAACTTGCATGGTCATGTGAATAAAATCATAGCATGTTCTCTCCCTTTTCACTTATTTTAGGAAATACTTTCTCGAAACCATCAAAATCCTTGGTCCATTATCCACTTCTTCACACTTGTATTTAAAAGGGTTCGAAGTGTACATTCTCCCATCCTTTACCAATGTGTATGTGTTTATGTCACCATCATGTTGTACCTATCTATTTAAACTACAAATGTATTCTTAGTAACAGATGGCATACATGCATGGGGATTATGACACACATCACTATAGCCTTGTGTGTGTCAATATTTAAACTTACTAGGAATTTTTCATTCACTAGAATTTGATGTCCCTTCATCAACCAAGATAACTTGTAGGAATTTGGATTTGTAATCCACTTCAAACTAGGGGTTTTTACCATTTCCTTATAAACAAGATTATCTATGATACCACTATCAACAATCTTATTATAACACTTACTTCTAGACTTGTAAATGGTTCTAAATAGATTATTCATCCACATAGGAACTATTACAAACTAAAATTGCACCCTAGCTAAGCAAGGAAATTGTTCAAGCCTTCTTACTCAAACTCTAGTCCAACCTGGGAATAGACCTAGGTTGTGGGTCACCTATAGTGGGGCTAAACCTCTGGAGTAGGCCGTATTCCTATTTGATTCTCACTTAAACTAAAGCTAAACTAATGCTTCATGGGAAAATAGTTGTAAAGGGGATAAGGACTCCTACGAAAGTTAACCAGGTGATGGACCAAATTTAAAAGGGAAGCTCCCATAAGCTTGAACCCATACTATAAAATCAAGATAATTGCATATGTATTTCATAGAAGAGGTTCAGAGTAAAACACTAATTTAGAATTACAAACAACATTGAAAAATCCTTAAACAAAGGTATAAAGGAGGACAATGGATGAATAATATTCTCCTTCACACAATGCCATCATGCACAACTCACCAAACCATATCCAAGGCAAGAGATAGGCAAAGAAAGTCTCATATTTCATCAAGAGGTAGTTCTTATAAATTTTTGACAGAGTCGAGCCTAATCAAGCTGAGCATAATTTTCACTATCCAAAAGAGTCCCTTATCTCCCAAAAATATGAAAACAATTTAAAACATGAGAACCTTTTCAAAAGAGAAGAGACTAGGATATATAGGAGAAGAGAGTGAGAGATAAAGGATGCAGGAGCATGCCATCAAAAAAAGAACACTTTATCCCAGGTCATTAATTAAACCTGAGTTGCCACATTTACTCTTTAGCCAATGAAATCCTTACCACCTTTTTGGATCGATCAGGACATTATCTATGTCTTGTTGAGTGAGGAAGTCCCCAAAGGTTTTGAGGATGCATTAAATGCCCCTAGCTACAGTTCCCAACACTAGACCCTTTCATTGATATTTTATGCATCCTTCCACTTGGCTTCTACATAAGGATAAAATCCTTACATATATAAACTTGAATGAGCTTTGATTATGTCTACTTTGGATGGATATCTATCAAGAGCATGGCTCAGGATGTTCCTTCATTGATTACACATAGTTATCCCTTACTTTGAGAACTAGACATGGGTTTACTATAGAGGAAAACCAATCTAAGATTATTGGTTTTCATATGGTCCATATAAATGGCACTCTACTCAATGATTGGTCCCTTTCATAACAATTTACCACCCTTTTGGCCTTTATTAGGTCTAAAAGACATATTTTACCATTATAGATCTATGTTGGCAATGTTTGGTCCTTCTATTTTCTCCTGGTTCAATTCAGGTCAAGCCCTAGCTTACTTTTATGTATTTTCCACCAGCTCAGGTCTATTAATTTGCTTTGCCTGAGTCAAATTATTCCATCAAACTTAGTAATAACTATCCTAACTTGACCCTTCATTCATTATCTATGAAAATTCCAACTTGTCTCTATTGAATCCTTGACCTTCATTCACTATGTTAGATATGCCAAATATGAACAAACATGAACCCTCAAATCTATCTCTAAAATGTCAACTTTATCCCTACTTATTCCATGTGTCAAATGTGTATTTGATTTCAAGATCCATTATCAGTTTCTTAGCTCACATATTTATGCAATGTGTCAACCTCTCAAACTTCTTGACTATTTGACCCATCTCACACCATTGAATCAATATGTATGATGCAACATAGACCATTAGATCAACTGGGACCCAGTATTTGAAAGCCAACAGCTAGTTCATGAGCCTAAAATTGATGTCCTTACTCCCATCAAATGATTTTCATATAACCATCATTAATGTTTACATGACCATCAAATTTAAGATGAAAAGGATCTATTTTTATTGAACTTAAACTTGATAGTAGCATGAATGTCTTATGCTACAGGTTAAACTTTAAAGGCCTATAACTTGAAGTAAAAAAGTTATGAAGGCACCAAATTATTAGGAGATGTTCTTAAGGCCAAAATAAATGAACCCATTTTATCCACTAGTCCCAAGATCCTTCTAAGTGTGTCTAAAAAATACTCAAGTTGACTAGTCCATTCATTCCTGTATGACACCCTAATGACGATCTAATTCATTTGGTTAAGTATGGGAAACTTAGTAAAATCTGATTGAGGAGCCAACTTTGAACATGTATAACTTCTATTTTGCTTCAATGGGTGATTTAAAACTTTGCACGTAGAAACTAGGGACCAAGTTAAACAAACCCATATGATCATTTTCTCCTAAAACATCCATAAGTGTGATATATGCATTTGTCAATATGTTCTCTCGATTATGTTGAGTTCCTTACAAATTGAGTAAGTACGAAAACTTAGTGAATTTTTATTGAGAAGCCAACTTTGTATATTCATATCATTTTATGTGCTTTGGTGGATGACCATAAACTTGGTGCATATGTTCTTGGGACTAATGTAAACAAACCCATATGACCAATTCTCCCAAGAGTTTTCTAAGTCATTCCAAGCACTCTTGACATCTCATGGGGTCTATGCAACTCTATTCATATCCTTAGATCCACTGCTACATCAAACCATGCAAGATATTTATATGTGGGCCAAATTTGGCTAACATCTTTGACAACTCACAGGGGTTACATGTCTATCTATGCAATAGAATCGAGACCATATGCCTAGTCTAGTCCATTGGGCATAGAGTCTCCTCTTTGAAACTTAGTTGATCTAAAAATGGATATAAGGTTGACCCTTTCCATAAATTCCTCTTACATCAAAAGGACAACAACAATAACAACAAAAAATAATGGCAAGTGCATGCAGGCACTGGGGGAAAATAAAAATAGCTAATCTACTAAATAAACATGCACAAAGGCACTTTTATAAAAGCATGAAACTACCCTAATATATACAAGATTGTAATTTACAAGAATTTTTCACCTAGGTCAAATGGAAAACTTTGATTTTCATTCACTTGTGATAAACCAAGATGAAAAATACTTTGCTTTTAAGAGCTCATGATATGTGAGCAGATATGCCTAGTTGTTTATCCCTTTTCCATGCTCTTAAGTGGATGAAATTGGACAAACATGTCTCCAATATAGACATACTAGTCCATTTCTTCAAGGCCTACCTCATATTATACTATATAATCATCTACAACCTTCCCATTTGATGGCTCAATTTTTTGCTCTAAAGGAAGCACATGTGATGGATCCTCTTTGTCATCCTCTAAACAAGTCAAGTACTTGATAGGGCATCCTTTTGTCAATATGAACATTGAGAAGTCAAATTCTACTTGGATATTTTGTTTTGATGCCCCATCATTATGCTCCTTAGGCACCATCAGGTCATATTTTCTTTGGAGAGGAACATAGCCTACTTTTAAGACCTTAAAGAAGTCTTCTAATGTGACTAGACTTACAATTGGAACCTCTGATGACTCATTAGGATCATGTTCAAAATACACATTTTGACCACCTAATTCTTGGACATACTTACTTGAAGGTATAGTTATGTCATCCAAGCTTGAACATAAATATTCAAGTTCATCTCATAAGGCAGCCTCCTCTTGGTCATATGCAGGGATGTCAATTTCAACCTCATCAAGACTCAATATATAGCATCTAGATTGGTCTTCTCCCTCTGAAGAGAGGGGAGGTTAATCTTTGTAAGTAGGATCTAACTCATCATGATTTTGGTTATCTTTACTAATATGCTCATCAAATTGCATCACTTTAAAACTTGAGATATCTCCTTCATCAACCTCATTCAATATTTCATCTTGAGCTTTATCTACAAATGAGGGATTATTTGACCATCTAAGGTTTGAAGTATCACACCTATTTTGCTCAAGGTCTAATTTTATTTTCTCTATATCCAACACATTAGGGCTATCTTCATTTGGAAACTTATATTAAAGTGTACCCACCTCAGACACCTGGTCTTGATCCTCTTCTTGATCTATGTAGAATGGGCATTTAGTGGTCCATTCAAAATATACTCTATTTTCATCTTGAGGGTTGTCTTCATCAGGATCCAAGTCATTAGTGTTAAATCCATACCAAGAAGCCTAGTCTAAACCTAATTCTTCCCCTTATAAATGAAGTGGATTACCCATCATGATTTATTCATCATAGACACTTGTATTTTCCTCTTTAGGTTCACCTATGACTACAAGCTCCTCCTCTATCCTTTGTAAAATAGGTTCCTCTTTCATGAGGGAGATGGTGGGAGGGTGAATAAGTTCACCTTGATTATATCTTAGGAGGGTATCCTTATAACTATGGGCCTTAATAGCTCTTTGAGGTAGCTCTTGAGCTGAGGAGAGAGAGTCTCAAAACTATTATACACCAAGCTCATTGAGTTGAGATATGGTTGCTTGATTTATCTTTTACATAGATAACCCTTCCTCTATCAAGACTGGTTCTTGGATTGCCTGAACTAACACCTGCCTTTTCATATTTATGTCCTCTTTGGTTGATTTCCATGAGGGTAATGTGTAAGACTTGGCCACATTCTCTTCTTCCTAAATGGGAGGGGGAGAGGGTGGTTTCAAAAGAGAGGGTATGAAATAGTTAGGATCATATGAGAGGATCCAAGATAGAAATTCTTCATGCTCTTGAGTAAGAATGGGCATAAGGTTAGGAGAGGGAAAACTAATTAGATCAATATTGACATAATCTTTCTCCCATTGCTCAAACACTTATTTAATGAATAATACCCAACCTTTCATCTCTTACTTTTCAACATGTGAGTAGTCAGCTTCTTCAATAGATGCCCAAACATTCCATAATTCATGAAAGAAGATCTTTATCCCCTCCATATCATGAATATGGAAATCTTGTCCAAGCTTGACCCCCTCCTTGATCTTTATGATTGATCTTCCTTGGTCCAATATTGCTTCTCTGAGTTTTGACAAGGATGGAATTTGACAAGGTTGACCAAGGGTTGATCAAGGACTCTTGAAGGTTGAGCTTGAGGCTCTTCGAGAGGAGAGGGCACATAAGGCTAGTCTAAATGAGCCTGCTACTCTTCATAAGATATTAACATGTTGTCTATATTTTGGACCATGTTCCTTATCATTGTTATGTCCTCATTCTTACAAGGTGACCATTTTTCTCCCTCACAAACTAACCATCTATTTTTGACTAACTGAAGAGCACTCCTTGCCTTTTGCAGAACATAGATAAGTATAACTAGATAAAACTCCAAACCATTACCAATCTCCTTTATTAAATCAATATAGATTTTTATGCTTACTTGATCCCTGACAAGGATGTAATAGGGTAAGCTTGGTCTTGATAAGGGGAAGTAGAGGACTTATTTGAATGCAAAGGAGGCTAACCTTGGTCATATGCATGGGTAGAAGGAGTAAAATGGCCATGACAGGGTTGATAAGTTGTTTAAAGGTCACTTAGGGGGAACACATAAACATTATTTGCCTGATAAGTATGATGCTAAGGTAGAGAATAAGCATATTAATCAAAATATGACTAATTGTACATACCAAATTATAATGATTAGGCACTTAGTTAGGTTGTTTAACCAACTAATAGATGTTCATAGTTTCTATTGATGTTTTTAGAATGCCTCCAAAGGATAATATGTAGAAGAACAAAATCAAAAATCCTTCCACTACTTTGGACCTTAGTCCCACTGGGTGTGCCATAAACTATTATAGACAAAAATTTCACCCTAAATGAGTAAGAGATTGTTTAGGCCTTCTTACTCAAACTCTAATCCAAACTCTAATCCAATATGGGAACATCCCCAGGTTATGGATCACCTGTAGTGGGTTTGAACCTTTGGAGTAAGCCAACTTCCTCTTTAATGCTCACCTAAAGTAAAGCTAAACTAATACTTCATGGGAAAAGGGTTAGAAAGGGGATAAGGGCTCCTAAGAAAGTTAACCAGGTGATGCACCAAATTTAAAATGGAATCTCCCATAATTTTAACCCACACTAGACCTATAGAAGATAGTACTAGCTTACACCACCTTAATATCAAGATAATTGCATAAGTATTTCATAGAATAGGTTCAGAGTAGAACACTAATCTAAACCTACAAATAGCATTGAAAAATCCCTAAATAAAGTCAAAAAGGAGGACAATGGATGAGGAAGATTCTCCTTCACATAATTCCATCATGTATAACTCACTAAACCAGATCTAAGGCAAGAGATAGGCAAAGAAAGTCTCATATTACATCAAGAGGTAGTTCTTACAAATGTATGATAAGGTCGAGCCTAATCAAGCTGAGCATACTTTGTAGTATCCCAAAGAGCCCCCTATCTCCTAAAAAGATGAAAAAGTCTAAAATTTGAGAACCTTTTCAAAGGAGAAGAGACTAGGATATATAGGAGAAGAGTGTGAGAGAGAAAGGATGTGGGAGCACGCCATGAGAAAAAAACACTTTGTCTTGAGTCATTAATTGAGCCTGAGCTACCACATTTTCTCCTTAGTCAATGAAATTTTTGCCACCTTTTTGGATCAATCAAGATATTACCCATATATTTTTGAGTGAGGAAGTATCCAAAGGTTCTGAGGATGCATTGAATTCCCACAGCTACAGTTCCCAACACTAGACCCTTTCTTTGATCTTCTATGCATCCTTTCACTTGGCTTTTGCATAAGGACAAAATCCTTACATTTATAAACCTGATTGAGATTTTATTATGTCTGCTTTGGATGGTTATATATCAAGATCATGTCTTGATATGTTCTTTCATTGATTACACATAGCTTTCCCTTGCTTTGAGAATTGGACATGGGCTTATTATAGAGTAAAACCAATCTAAGATTATTGGTTTTCCTATAGTCCATATAGATGGCACTTTGCTTGATGCCTAGTCCCTTTCACAATAAGTTACCACCCTTTTGGCCTATGTTAGGTCTTAAAGACCTATTTTACCTCTATGGAGCTTTGATGGAAATGCTTGGTCCTTATGTTTTATCTTTGTTCAACTTGAGTCAAGCCAACCTTGGTTCCATATATTTTCTACCAGCTCGGGTCTATTCATTTGATTTCCCTAGTTGAACTACTCCATCAACCTTAGTCACAAATGTTTCAACTCGGTCCTTCATTCATTAGATATCAAAAATACAACTTAGCTCTATTAACTCCTTGACCTTCATTTGATCCATTGGATCTGCTAGATATAAACAAATGCAAGCTCTCAAATCTATCTTTGAAATGTCAACTCTTTCCCCACTTATGCCACATGTTAAATGCATGTTTGATATTAGGATATGTTATTAGTCTATCATCTCACACACTTATTCCATGTGTCAACCTCTCAAGATTATTAACTGTTTGACCCATCTCACACTATTAGATCAAGATATACGATGCAACATGGACTATTAGATCAATTGGGACCCACTATTTAAAAGCCAATGGCTAGTTCACAAGCTTAAAATAGATGTCCTCACTCCCATCAAATGACATTCATGTGACCATCATTGATATTTATGCAACCATCAAATTTAATCTAAAAAGGATATGTTTTGATCGAGCTTAAACTTGACATTAGTGTGAATGTCTTATGCTTCAAGTCAAACTTTAAAGGCTTATAATTTGAAGCTCAAAAGTCATGGAGGTAACAAATTTTTAAGATATGTTATCAAGGCCAAAAGGAATGAACCCATTTGATCTGCTAGTCTCTAGAGCCTTATAAGTATATCTAAAAAATTCTCAAGTTAACTGGTCCATTCATTCTTGAATGACATCCTAACAACAGTCTAGTTCATTTGGCTAAGTATGGGAAACTTAGTGAAATCCGATTGAGGAGCCAACTTTGAGCATGCATAAATTCTATCATGTTTTAGTGGATGATCTAAAACTTAGCACGTAGTAACTAGAGACCAATTTGAACAAACTCATATGATCATTTTCTCCTTAAACTACCACATGTGTGAGATTTGGCTTTGTCAATATGCTCACTCAGTTTTGTTAAGCTCCTTGTAAATTGGATAAGTATGGAAACTTATCAAATTTTGAATGAGAGGCCAATATTAGATCTTCATATCTTTTGATGAAGTTTAGTAGATGACTAGAAACTTGGTAGATATGTTCTTGGGATTAATGTGAACAAACCCATATGACCGATTCTCCTAGGAGTTTTATAAGTCATTTCAATAACTCTTGACATCCCATGGGGTCTATGAAATTCTATTCCTATCCTTAGATACACTAATCTCCATCAAACCATGTAAGAGTTTCATATGTGGGCCAAAATTTGGCAAATAGGAACATTATCCTCTTTTAGTAGTTTCAATAGCACCAATTCATCACTATATCCTCTTTACACTCTTATTATTATATGTGATTAATTGATGCAATAATCTCCTCACATGCTTTCACAATATGTGTGTTTGCATCATTTCTCATATTGTCATTGTTATGTGCATATAGACACTCAAACACTTTGTGCCTTGTTTGGCCACATCTAAAGCATGTGTCCATTTTACTTATTTTACACCTAAGAGATAAAATAATTGAAACTACACACTAATTCAAATTATATAAAATATAAGAATAAACATTGCATTAATCTAAATTTAAATTGGTTGATAGAAATTATGATTACTAAATTTAAAAATAAAAAGTAAGAAATGAGTGATTTACTTAGCTAATTATTCCTAATTACTGCTCACATTAGACATCATTGAATCTAGAAATGCTTTGTGTGTGCCTTGTCCACTTTTTAGATCATAAACAGTAACTTAAACCTTGAATGGATGTTGTTGGAAAATTCAGATGCTTGTGACAACCAGCATTATCACAATTTAACAATAATGTTTTTGTGCACAACATGGGTCTAGAATTTATGAAATCCCTACACCTATGCCTAAAATTTAATTATGTGTGTGCATATTTATCCAATCCTATGTTGAAATACATTTTTTTTGTCTCTTTTATCCAAACCCTAATAGTGCTTGATTGACCATAATACTCCCTTAAAATGGGTTATTATTTTAGTTTGGGTTGACCCCAACCACTCCCTGCAAAATTACTTAGTGTTCACTACATTCAAATACTATGAAGAGTTGTCAAACCACATGAAATTATCCCACTTATGTGTGTGCGTGCAACATCTTGAACAATCTAGAATATAATGTTATCTTTTGATATTTGATACTTGACACCATTCAACTTGGGCTTTTCTTAGTTAGATTTCACTCTATGGACTGGTTTAGGGTTGTTTCTTGAATATTTTTGATGTGTATATGCTTTTTTATAATATTATAAGAGATTTTTAGATGATTCCTCAATGTTGATAAGACTTTCTAAGTGAATAATAACCTTAGGGATGATTTGTATTTATAGATGACTCTTTATTAATTTACCGCTATGACTAACCCATGAAATGTGTCTAGACCAACCTAATGGAGACTCTAATTTTAAAAATAGTTGTTGAGGGATCTTGGATATTATCGGTATAATGAGACACTTTTAGTAACCCACACTATCCAAGATTATAAGTATTGTCATAGAAGTGGAAAATATGGATCTAAAATATGGAGAATGTCTATCTAGGATTCTTAAGGGTTCCTATTGTTTTACTTATTTTTTATCAAGAGGTCATAAAATAGTGTAAAATTATGTGTTATCTAATTATTTAAAATATATAAATAACATAAAAATATGAATTGAAATTGATAAAGCAAGAGTGTATAAGTGTAATTAGCTTATTCTAGTTATATGATGTCTTGATATCTAAAAACACTTTGTATGTGCTTCATCAGGTGCTCAAGTCCAAAATAGAGGTTAAAATCCTCTCTGAATGCTAATGATAAAATTCTAATGCTTGTGGTAACTAATACTATTCTTCCTCTACCGATAGTGTCCTTGTGTATTGTGATAGTCTAAAATTCCTAAAACCCCTATTTGTGTACTTATTAAATTATTCTTGTTTGTGGATCTCCCTCTTATTGATTGGGGACAACCTCCCCATTATGTAACCCTTCAAGGACCACATCATCATACTCAGCTTATTTTGATAATAAGACCAACTTTTATGTCCCTCTATGTAAAAAAATTTGATGGTCTATAGATCATAAGTTTCACTTGTCATGTTAGATATCACACCAAAACATTTATAATTAGTAGGACTATGGTGAATCTCAAGTACCTCTTCCTTGCCTACATAGTATCCATTATCAACCCCACATTAGTGGTCTTTATTCCTTTTTCCTCTACTCTATAGTTAATGGAACATCTTTTTTTATGATATCCTCATGCAAAGGACTCTCAATCAAAATTAAGTATTATAACAGCCCCTATACTCGTACATCATCTATAACTTGCACATCCCCCTCTAGCTGAGTTGGCACTAGGTCTACTCTCAATCCCTACCTCCTCCAATGAGGTTGAGGTGCCATTCAAGGTCTCAAAATTTTCACCCACAATGGAGGTCAATCTCTTTCTCCCTATTGTGGCTCTCTTGCATGCCTTTCATAATATGGTAGTAAGTCCATTGGTTCCAATAAGTATTCTAATCCAAATTGTTCCAATATGTGATCACATGAATGACACTCTACCCATTAATATAAATATATTGTGAGCTCCCAAATGCTAAGATTACATTATAGTATGAGAATATGCCAAAGTATTCATTATACCAATATAAAGAGTCCACATAATCTTCCCTCTACTCATTATGTCTAATCTAGGATAACCAACTTGAGATCCTCCCAATGGCTACAAGACAACTACATGACTCGACAAAATTTAGTTTTAATTTTAAAGGTTTCCCTTTAGGTATATAGGAAAACTATCATATATTTATGTACTATAAATAATTCTTATCTCAATCTTCAAATGCTCATGCACTATAAATAATGTTTATCTCAATCTTCAAATGTTCATGCACTAAATTTATATAAATATTGTGATATAACTAAATCACAATAGTAACCCATTGTGCCATGCTCCAAATTTTCCTAGTGCATCACTATCACAAAAAAATTTACCCACCCATCTACCCTATGAAAAAAAATTATGCCACCATGAGTCCAATAATCTCCTTCTAGATATCTCAAATAGTAACTACATATATGTCACTCAACTACATTGAATATATGTGTGGATAAAATTAATGAGTCATATTCACCCATTGGGCCAATGGTTTCTTCTCATCTAAAGTACTATGAATATCACATGACATGAGATAACCCTCAATATGTATACCCAATATCCCATGTGCATCTTCTAGAGTGAATGTAACCTCAATAGTGTCACCATATGCTTTCAACCTATAAGTGTTGGACCTCATCTCCTAAAATTCCATAAGTATGACCAAAATCTATGCATCTATGGGCACTTGACACATCTTTATGATTCTCCCAAATCATAATATTTCCACTCTCACATTTTACACATCAAATCATTCCCCCAATATCTCAAGTATCCATGTGTAAATGATATTTATAGATTATATATCACCTCAGTATTGTACACTTGGAAAACTCAGACCTTGGTTGTTCTTCTCATTTTTGGACCTTTCTTGTATTTACTCTCTATTATGCCCTTTATCCTATCCCTTGGTCCAACTGATATTATGTTGATCACTCAAACCTTATATCTTTCCCAAAATATTTAAAATGTGCTTATTTTATTCCCCTACAAGTTTTGATCATGTACCTATTTTTTAACTGCCAGGACACAAGCATCAGTCCCAAACCCCTACCTTAATGCTAGTGTCATACCCTTATGTAGGTGTCTAATGACCTAAATTCATCTAATTTACAAATGAAACATATCCTAATGGTTATCATAATTTCTTTAATGCAAATTATTTCTCCAAAGGGATTGATATAAATACAAGATCAACCCTCATTCATTCTAAACCTAGAAGCTTCTTACCTACTCACGAGGATACCTATCAAAGGCATTAAATCAAGCATTCAATTGAGAAAAGATTCCCTAATTTATCTAATTTTCATATCAGTCATAGGGATAACACATCTACAAGTTTGAGCTACTGAAGGAGCATCCCAAGGGCTATATTTTCCAAGTTACAAGCTAGGTCACTATTGTAATTTCCACATATTGTATTATTTACATATAAGCCAATATGTAGGGGATAACTTCATAATTTTGAGGCCCTCTTCAAATTATTGTCCATGTAGGTATCACCCACTGATAGATGAGTCTTTGGGCTAGATTGACACTGTGTACCCACTAACCCATTTTTCCTATCGCCACTTTGAAGATGAAGAATTAGGGTTTTATTATTTCATGAGGAGAGATAGTCAATAACCTAGATTTAAATGCACTAGAGCAATGGTAAATCCAAACCCATAAGCATCTAGGTGGTCAAATCCTTTTTCAGTAGGTATTCCATGCATGACACCTATATCCAGGTATGATAGTAGCATAGATGCAACCATCCCAGGTTGATGCTAGTGTTTGAGGCTCTAGAGGCACTCAATCCAAAATTTGGTACTGTTACAAAATCCTCTTCCAATTTTCTTTTACCTATGTCATATTTATAATTGTGTTGGCATCAAAACTAGGTAAGTACATTATTTCTTTCCATAACTAGCATAGTTGTACTTTCTATATTTAGATTATCTCAGTTTAATAAATTTAGAATATGTTGTATTTGAGTTTAACATCTAAGTGGCCTGCTATAGATTTGATTATCACCCTTATGCTTTGTCATTTCTATATTCTTAACCCTATCTATCATAATAGGATCCACATCCAAATTTAGGGTTAAATATTTGGTGAACCCAATTCATGTGAATACAAAAATTCTTGATCTAAGGCTTCCAATTCTCCTAGGGTTTCAGCGTATTGTGAATGATTTTTAAATCTAAAATTGTATTCTAGGGTTTTATCCTCCTCTAGTTACAAGGGCTTTGTGTGCATATGCTTGTAAGTTGATTATTCCTTTATTATAAAATTTTGGCCTCAAAATAGGTTCATTTAAAAATTACTTATAGTTATTTTCTACTCAGGTTGGTATACTAAAAAACCTCACTTTATTCACCAAAATTTGATATAAAATTTGTAATTTTTATAATTTACCATTTTTAGTAAATATTGGCATACAAGGTGAATGGTGTACTTTATTTTAAAATTAATTTTTGGTTTTTGTCAAAAAATCACATATTATTAATAAATATCTCTCAGATCTCTAAAATAAATTCCTGTTTTATCAAAATTGTTTATTCTTTATCAAAAATATTCTAAGGTTTTGCCTATGAAGCATTTTATATTATTTGGCCAATTTATGATTCACAATAAATCAAATTATAAATTTATTAGAAGTTTCTATACTTATATTGATATAGACAAAAACCTCTTTTGGTTTTCCAAAATTTTGTGCATAGCTTCCAAATTTAACATTTTACTATTTTTAGTAGATTTAGATCTATATGTTGTACATGTACTTTTATTTTCCTATTTTTATGGGTTCATCTAATTTTATATTTTTCCAAAAATGCCTATCTCATATTTTTTTTAAATTGAGAAAATAGTCTAACATTACTATATCATTATTGTATCATGATTGATTGCTCCTTTACATTTGTATGTCTTTCTAATTTGATTATCATATCAATTTTTAGAACATTTAAAATGGATAAAAAGGAGCCTCTTGATCCTCCTAACCTTAATGAGGGTGATATTTATCATCCCTTTAACTAGGTCCAGACTATCACTTATTCAATGGGTAAGGTAGCCCATCCTATAGTTTCAAATGAAGACAATCAATCTAAAATATTTAGGGTTTGTGCTTGCAAAGCCCTAAAAGACCAAATAACCAATATGAGCAAGTTAATAAAAGAGTTAAAAATCATATTACATACCTAAAAAATCCAACACATGGTAGTGTTAATCATGTGTTTGCATCTTCCTCATCTACCAATGTTGTGTCAAACAAAGTTTCTTACCCAATTTCAAAGCTAAAATAAAAAAAATCTAAAACACGTGATCTAAATATTATACCAAAGGATACTAAGAGACCAAGTGAAATCCTAAGAGACATGTTTTGAAACAAAGTGATCAAATTACCTCCTCCACATCCTATAAGGATATCCAAATAGTATTGTGTGTATCATAGAATGCATGGGCATCATACAAATTATTGTTTTACATTAAAGAACCAAATATAAAAGACAAATGCTAGTGGTGATCATATCATCGGTACATCAGTCAAGAAAACCATTCATAATATGATAACATCTCCCAAAGCACAAATTCTAAAACAAAAAATATGGGTACCAAAAGATAATTCAAAGCAAGAAAAGGGTCAAAAGAACAAAGAAATAGAGCACATACCATTACCAAAGGTTTCAAAAATTTCAAATGATATACAATTACCAAAGGACCCAATGGTCTAAAAACCACCAGAAAATAATCCATGTAAGCTCCCTTTGTTGGTCAACACTGAACAATAAGAGGACACAATTACAAATGATTATGAAAGCGGTGACACTATTAGTAATACATAACCAAATACATATACAATCAAGGCAAGCCACATGGCTCAGGATGTTCATAAGCTATTAACATTTGAGGTACACATGGATACAAATAATGACATACCAAAAAGGTCTCAACCACAGTATGTCACTGTTCTTTATTCATAAACATATATTCTAAATGGTATATCACAAATTTAAGAACAACCTAAGAAGTTACATCTTTCCTATACTAATAACAAAAAATATTTGTATGATCCTAATGACAATGATTATGTAACATATGAATATGATACACTTGACACTCCCATAGATACATAAGTTATAGTATTAAAACTAAAATAAAAAACTCAATTACCACATGATCATTATAGTTGAGCATTTTTATTCCGATCTAGATTCCATTGTGTACAGTGATAATTTTAGTTATCACTACATAAAGGCAAATAATTCAAATAATGTAAAGGATCCAACTTAAGGTCTCAAATAATCCAAAAATACCAAACAAATCAAAAATATTCAAAAATAAAAAAATATTTTTTGATAGCTACATATTTTATTGCCTCATTGGAATCTATGTTATTAGTTCTATGTTGATGGATAGCATATCAGTTATTTCTACATAAGCATGTGTCATGCTTTTATTTGAGTGTGATACAAGCATACACAGATACATGATCTATTAATATTTTAGATGTTGAGCCTTCCCTCTACTCATGTCATTTGGGCATTTGGTACATCGACTTATTTCATCTTGATATACATAAGTTATATGGTTTGATGATCACTTTTCATTACCATGTTTGAGATTATATGTACTTACACATGTCATTATTCATGATTATATCTTTCCCAGGGCACTTGATATGTTATGCACCTAACATATTTTATAACACATTTAATCCATGGGATACTATGATATGTTTATGTTGGTTTCTTATGCTTTCCTTTGTGCACTTCCTTGAGTGTCTTGCCTTGCTATTGTCTTGTTTGTTTGAGCATTTGAATATGTTCTTTTGTTTGTGGCCCCCGTGACTATGTGTGTTTTCTTTGACATTTGAATATGTCATTATTTTTTGTATGTACATTTGAATGTCATTCTTGATTTTTTGGACATTTGATTAAGTCACATCTCTTAAATTATGTGATATTTGAACATGCCCCTTATTTGCAGTCTCCTAGCACCATTGGATGTTGAGTTACTT
This sequence comes from Torreya grandis, assembly GCA_037957365.1. Lineage (NCBI taxonomy): Eukaryota > Viridiplantae > Streptophyta > Pinopsida > Cupressales > Taxaceae > Torreya > Torreya grandis. The sequence goes on along the minus strand of JARHVA010001981.1, from coordinate 1,266,845 downwards.
TTAAGTGCTCTTGTGTGTGTGCTTATTTGATTATTGAGCTTGTATTTTTACTATCTAGATACTTCCATGATATTTAGCATGTATATTAGGCCTTCATGTGATCATATTGTTCTATGTACCTCAATGTTATATCGACCTAAACATGTTATTTTATCTAATACATGGTTTCATTCACATATTATATAGTTGTCTTATCCTTTTGAGGTGAGGTAACTGCCAGTTTATATTCTTCCCTCACCTCAAATGGGGAGAATATCAATGGGGGCATGTTATAGAGGCATGCTCTCCACATTTTTAATAGTATTTAGATTTAGTAGATGCATGCTTTAGAAGCATGTTCTCCACACTTATTCAATATTCAACACATCCAGATTCATTGAGGGCATGTTTTGGAAACATGTCCTCCACATTGGCACTTATTATAGTTTTAAATTGTATCCATAAATAGTGGGGGAATGATATGGTAACATGTTACTCACACTTGTTCAAAATTCTAAATTGGCCAAAACACACAATTATATGATTTAGATTCACAGTTATGACAAAATTCTACATATTGGTAACATTGTTATACATAATTTCAGCATGAGGCATATCTAAGGTGAATATATTACAAAATCCAAATAATTTTCAGATTTCAAAACACTTTTAGGGACTATCACCACCCATCAAGTCAAAATTTTACAAACTATATTGAGAAAATCTAATGCAATAGTTGGTTCACCTTTTGGTATGGTTAAGATGATTAAATCACTCAATCTTTCCAAGAAAATAGTTTGGACTTGATTGTATCATCCAACCTCATCAATTTGATAGTGTGAGATAATTGGGTTTACTCACACTCACCAGGTTATAAGTATGATTGGGTTGCATGATTGAGTTAGTCTCAACTGCCAGGTGGCAATTCATATTTGCTCTGAGGTTGGGGGCATGGGCTCTCTCTCTCTATATGTGTGTGTGTGTGTGTGTGTGTGTGTGTGTGTGTGTGTGTGTATATATATATATATATATCTATGTATGTATATATATATATATATATATATATATATATATGTATGTATATATATATATATATATATATATATATATATGTATGTATATATATATATATATATGTATGTATGTACATATATGTGTGTGTGTGTGTGTGTGTGTGTGTGTGTGTGTGTGTGTAGATATATATATATGTGTGTGTGTGTGTGTGTGTGTGTGTGTGTGTGTGTGTGTGTGTGTGTGTGTGTGTGTGTTTATATATATATATGTATGTATGTGTGTGTGTGTGTGTGTGTGTGTGTGTGTGTGTATATATGTTATACACATATATATACATTATATGTGTGTGTATATATACATACATACATACATATGTGTGTGTGTGTGTGTGTGTGTGTGTGTGTGTGTGTGTGTGTGTGTGTGTGTGCACTTTTTAGATTTATATATTTGTCCTAATCTTAGTTTTAGAGGCATACATTGATATATATTTTCAAATCAGCTTGTTAATAAGTAAGGTGGTTACATCGATACATAGGTGTACTCCTATACCTTGCTCTTACAATTTTAGATTATATGCATTGATTATATATTGTAACATGCTCTTGGTTATAGGTCAGCCACCATCAAAGCACTCAAGTTGGACTCAAGCAAAGGCAAGGTGTGTTATACATACCTAAGTATGCATTTCTTATCCTTTAAACCAATAATTTTATTACTAGATTAAAGGGGTAATGTAGCAATATTTATGGATTATATATCACCTCAATCTTGTACACTTACCAAACTCAGTCGTTGGTTATTCCTTTTAGTTTTGGACCTTTCCCACTTTTAGAAGTCTCATTTATGTTATCTCTTGTGCTCCTTGGCCTATTTATTGGTCCAACCAATCTTATGTTGATAACTCAGATTTTCTATCTTGCCCAAAATGCTTAAAATATGCTTATACTATGCCCCTACAACTTGTAAGCATATACATTTTTTCTAACTACTGAGACACATGCATCAGTCCCAGACCCCTGCATCAATGCTAGTGTCCTACCTAATGTAGGTATCCAATGACCTAGAGTCATCTAAGTTATAAATGAAACACATCATAATGGTCGGCCTAAGTGTTTTAATGCAAGATATTTATCTAAATGGATTATATAAATACAATATTAACCCTCATCCAATCCAAACCTAGAAAAATCTTACCTACTCACTAGGCTAACTATCAAAGGCATTTAATCAAGCATTTAATTGAGCAAAGCTTACCTATTTTTTCTTATTTTCATATCAGTCATAGGGACAACACATCTATAGGTCTGAAGTGCTGAAGAAATATGCCAAGAGTAATATTTGTCAAGTTAAAATCTAGGTCACTATTGTACTTGCTTCCCACATATTACAAGATTCACACACAAGCCAACATGTATGGGAGAACTACATAAGTATGAGGCCCTCTTTGGAGTATTGGCCATGTCAGGAGTGCCTACTAACAAAGGATTATTTAGAGCAACTTGACACCATGTGCCCACTATCCCATTTTTTCCTATAGCCACTATGAAGATGAAGAGTTAGGGTTTTATTATTTCATTAAGATTTTATTATTTCATGAGGAGCAACAATCCATGACCTAGATGTAAATGCACCAGAGTGAAGGCAAAGCCAAACCCATAAGCATCTAATTAGTCACATCCTTTTTTAGTAGGTATTCCATATAGTATGCCTATGCCTGAATAGGACAATAGCATCGATGCAACCATCCCAGGTTGACGATAGTGTTCAGGGCTCTAGAGGTACTCAATATAAAATTTCGTAATTATTCTAGAATCTTATTCCAGTTTGCTTCCTGCTTGTGCCAAATATAGAATAGTGTTAGCATCAAAACTAAGTACATTGTTTCTTTCCATATATAGCATAGTTGTACTATTTATATTTAGACTATCGCAATTTAATAAGTTTAGTGTATTTTGTATCTAAGTTTAACATCTAATTGGCCTAGTGTAGATCTAATTATCACCCCTGTGCATTGTCATTTCTATATTCTTAACCCTATTAATCCCAGTAGGATCTGCATCAAAATTTAAGGCTAAACATTGTGAGGCATTTACTATCCTCAATAGTCTTGTTTTCCTCTATTCATATAAAAATTTAAACAATAGTACGTAATAACACTCTTTGTCAAAAAACAAAAACAAAACTTATAGAAAATTAAGTGAAATCAACATGTGTAAAACCCTTACACATCATTGGCCCAAACATCATTGTCCATCAATAATTTTTATACATCATAGGCCATTTCCTCAAGCATCATCAACCATATGCACCATTTGTACATTATCGACCATTTTGCATAATATCATGGCTCATTCACCTCTGTTACACATTATTGGCCATCTGACTCAATGTCATCATCAATGTTTCTATCCTAAGTGTGTTTAATGTCATCGGTCTAGTTGATGATATATAATTGTATAACCTTATTGTTCCCCCTATTAATTTTATGCTCATCAAAATGTTATTCTACCCATAGCTCATTAGTTATATTCCACACTTTCATTTTGAATCTCTTTAGGGTAAATTCCATTAGGCAGATTCACCAAGGGGAAAAGTTTCATAATTTTACCTTAGATACCCATCCCAAATTTAAAAACAAAGCCTAAAATCATGATCACTATGGTCAGACCCATAGGTGGTACTCCACCTCAGCCTTCCCATGCTTCTGTCATCATCTCTTGTTCGATTGAGAATAGTTATCCCAAAGATCAAAATCTATCAAAATCCTACAAATAAATGTTTCAAATGAAGGGATTTGATAGTGATTTATAATCTCTAAACCAAATTTTAAAATCTCCCAAAATGATTCCCTATCGACATGTTGGAAGAAGTGTTTGAATGTTGATGCCATAAATAACTTTATGTTACTAATTTTATTTAGATATTTTTTGTGCTTATTAGACCTATCCTAGGAGCACCCTACCAAAACTATCATAGCACCTATTCATTAGACCCAACCTAACACCACCCTACCAAAACTATCCTAGCACCTATTCATCGGGCCCAACCTAGAACCAATGATCATAAATGGTAATATTTATACAATCAACCAGGTATTTGAAGGTATGTTTGTATGTTTATTTACTTTCATATGCCTCATTTCATACCAACATTTAGTATTATTTGTTTTGCATATTTTTTTACAAAATACCATCACTCGTCACACTATTGTGATAATTTAAGAGCTTCATGGGGCATATGTATACGTATTAAATTCAATCAGCTAGAACTTTTCTTTCTCAAGGATTTTTTACGCATTAATCTCTTTGACTATATGCATTTGCATATGCTATGATCTAGTTGGGATGCCTTTAACAACTTCATGAGTGATGTGTCATGGGTGTCCATTCTTATTGCCACCTTTATATCACACTATTTGTATTCCTCTTCCTCATGGACTTTTCTTTGAGTCCTTATTTTTCCTACTCACATATGTTTTCATTGGCATAGCCAATGACATCTCTTTAGCTTCTTAATTTTGTCGACATCGACAACTAGGACAATGACATCTAATTTATTTTTATGTCATTGACTAATTTGATTGCATCAATGAAAAATGAGGCCTGATTTTTTGGATTTGTACTATGAAATGAATGCACATTTGTTATGTCAATAAAAGTATGGTTTTAATTATAATTTAATATTGATTTAGTTTAAATAGATTTTTATTTAGAAACAAAGATTAGACCCAATATCACCTAAGCCAATAAGAACATATTTAAATTTCACCTCAATCTAAAAATAAATATAAATAAAGGAGCCTAATATACTTGGAAAATTATTATGTTAGGATTTTAGCTTTCCATGTTTTTTTTCTTTGTTTGTCAGCATACTACCATTATTGGCAAGGTAGTATAGTTTATCACATTTATTATGCTAAACCTACCAATTTATCATCCCTTGGGTGGAAAGACTGCCTATATTATGATTGACTCCTCATCTCCTTCATCATTTGATGTAAGTTTTTTAGTAGGAGTTATGAATAGCAATGGCACTAAAACAAGCGAAGGAATTTGTGTCAAAAGTCTTCCACGAGTTAATAAATCTCTCTTAATTGACTCTAGATTTACCTAAATTCGATAAAGCATGTCACTTGTTTGAAAATTTTACTTTTGTTTTTTATTTGAAAAAATTACTTTTATTTCTTTTTTTTTGGTCAAAACCCCTTGAAGAATATGCTTAAGAGTTGGGTGCACAATAAATGATGATTCCACAGTGTTAAGCTTGAGGGAGTTCAAAACCTTACCAAATGGTTTTTATTTTAAAATTTTAAATGTTGAGCATCGACAAGCCATCATTTTCCATGACCCCATGTTTTATCTATACCTTATGGTTTTCTCCCACTGAACTAGGGATTTCATTGTGTTTGATCAAGCCAAACTTTGAATCTCGATCTAGGTAGATTTTTTAGGGCATCATTTTCCTCTTTGGAGTTTCATAAACTATTTTTATGACATAATTGAGTAGCCTTTTATTAAAACCACACTTTAGGTATTAGGTTTTGGGGCCAAATTTATGCAAATTGTTAGAATTATTTTTCAGGGTGTCGGTCCTTACACCAACATTTGGGTTTCACTAAATAATTTGGTTTGTTTAGATCCATTAGGCAAGGATTCACTTTATCACCTTTCCTCTATGTTCTTATAATTGAAGGGTTAAACTATATTTTAGATTATTATACTTCCAAATTATTAATTAAATATATTTCCCTCCCTCTGTCTCAGACCCATATGCTTAATGAAAATTTTGTTGATGATTCCTTCCTCACTCTTGTTGAAGAAGAGGCTTTATGTTTTCAATGCCATGGATTGTCTAGATATTTTTTGTATAGCCTCTAAACCTTTTATTCAATGTAAGAAAACACAATGTTACAAACAATTTAACACCCCCTTACCTTGTTGACTAAAAAGGTACGAGTGGTATTGGATACAACTTATAGAACAATTCAAATTAATGTGTTTTTCTTTTGACTTTTAGGGATCTCCTTCTGACTTATGAAATTACATGGTTGAGAGGATTGAGAATAAAATAGCTTACTTGGTCACTAAAAGGCTTGGGATCTCCCTATGTGGTAAGTTCTAGATTTACTCTTAAGGTCCTTGCATAAGCCCATGTCTATTATTCATCCTAGAGTGCACCTGTTATGAAAAATACTTATTTTTATTAGTTATGGGTAAAATATGAGATTTTTTTAGAGGTCCCACAACCAAGGAGAGAGTTTTGATAGTAGGTCCCACAATATTTACAACAGAACAAAAAGGATTTTTTTAAGACCAGGTCCTACAACTTCTACAACAAATCAAAATAGTGTAGTGAAATAGAACTAGGACAAATAATTTAGCCAAATAGAACCTAGAAAATACTTGTTAATACTCATATGTGTGAGTAATTATATTGTGATGTTAGTATAAATATGTAATTGTGTGAATAATTTGAATTGTATGTAAGCTATAACAACTCACTACAAGATAATCTTGTGGGATAGTCTTTAGAGATAAAAGAAATCTTAGGATAGTTTTGAGGGATTGCAGATTACGTTTATCTCCTTGATTTTAGATAACCAAGAGATTATAGGTATATAAATCTTGAGCTAAATAAATGTGTTGTATGAATTGAATATCATAAAGAAGAACTTTCTTATTAATGTGTGTATTCATTTGTTGTGGAGCCGCATTTTTTTAGATTTTAACTTATACAAACTCTGACCAAATATATATAAACTCTGACCAAATATACATATGGGACTAGAGCATGTTAATATGAGTCTGTGAAATCCATGGAGGTTTGAAGTCATTCAAGAGGCATTGGTTAGTTGTACTATTACCTCGTATAGTGGAAACATTTTTATTATAAATCATCTAATCCTTATTACGTCACCAAGCCATGCACCTTTCTTTCCATTATGTTCAAAGCCTCTAGTATTCATTTTGCTTGATCTATATTCTCTTTTAAGCACAAACATTACGCATATTCATTGATCCAAAAGGGAAATTGGGAATCCACCATCTCCACACACAACCATACCAACTCACTCAAGTTTTCCACTAGAGACTTGGAATCGCTTCCTTGGAAAGAACAATATTCTTCTTGATTAGATTTATCTACACATTGCATTCTTCCTATTTGCATCGGATCTCGAGTTGTCTTCAATTTCCCTCAAGTCCATTGTATATACATATATAGTAAGTGTCTCTTAGGTTTTCATAATTTATTTTGTTTGGGCTATAATGTAAACAACCTAATTTGGTCAAGCAACCACAAGTATGATGTATTTTGTTGCTCTTTTACACAAAGGGTCTTAGTAATGGTTATAGTCCTTGTTCGCATGGTCACCTTGAGTCTTTTGATCTTTCTTATGCTTTTTCTCACTATTTTGACACTTCCAATAGTCACAAGTCACTATTTTCCCAATCCCAAGGGCTCCTAGCCTATCATACCTATTTTTTGCTCTATTTTGAGCCTTCGGACATTAGAGGATAGTAGTACCACATAGTGTTACTTTCCACTTTTGCCTTCAGCGTCTAATGAGCCCTTTCACCCATGTTTGAGTCTCGACGCCTTTGGGATCCTTCTCTTATATTTTTTATATATATTTCATGACTTTTCGGCCAATAATAAGGTATTATATTCCAAACAAAGATCCTCCTATATAAAGATCCTCACAAGGCATTTTACATCTATAACTTACTATTTTGGCACTTAGTACATAAAATCAATCAATAATACAGCTCAAATACTCAGCATTCACACCTAAACATTTTGCATGCTTGATCAAAGAAGGGCCTAGGGGAAATTCATCCTAGCATATCATGTAAGTTAGTGGTGCGCATTCCCTAAGGGAGAACTACATACAATATGAGACCCCTATCATTGAGGTTAATGTAGGCAAAGGTCAGGATAATAGGGGTTCTGCTCCATGTGATTGTAAAATCCCACAACCTAGTCTTTTCTTTTGTTGGATGGTAGAGCCTGATCTTATTTTAATGCCTAGTTCCTAATAGGGGGTTGTGGGGGGGCTATGCCCCCCCCAATTATGGTCTCTATGGGGGCTTGGGGGGAGGAAACCTATTTTAGAGCCCCCATGGTGGGGGTTTTGGGGTAGCACCCCCAAAACAAAATTTTGTGAAAAATACATTATAAAATATTATAATTTCATAGTTAATCTGGACCATTTACTATTAGGTTTTAGATCTAATAGTAGAAATTAAGTTAGTGTATTTTTGTCCTAATTTGTAACCCTCCTTTGATATGAAAGCATTGTAATTAGGTGGAATGTGTGAGAGTGAAGATGATATTGCAGTGGATGTATTGTAAGTTTTTCCCTTCATTTGTTGGACTGAATAATAAGGACTGGTAGTTTCTGTGTGGACGTAGCCCATATTGGGTGAACCACATTAAATCTGTGTCTCTATTCTATTATATTTTCTAAATTTTAATTGTCTTTATTTCATTATTATTTCTCTACATTCTATATTCTTAACAACTAGTATCAGAGCCAAAGGTATATTTGTCAGATAAACTCACAAGAAAAGAGGTTTCCTTGTTCGAGTGGGAGTAATGGCGGAAGAAGGCAAGTTTAAGGTCGAGAATTTTAATGACCAAAACTACCAGCTATGGAAGAGGCAAATGGAGGACTATCTATATCAGAAGGATGTTTTCCTACCATTGGGTGGAATAGCAAATAACTATGAAGAATAAAGACTGGGAGTTTCTTGATAGAAAGGCACTAGGAATAATACAGTTGTGTCTGGCAGCATCGGTGGCCTTCAATATTTTAAAAGAAAAGACAACAGTGGATATGATAAAGGTATTAGATAGAGTGTATGAAAAACCCTCAACCTCCAATAAGGTATTTCTTATGAAGTGTTATTTAATCTATAAATGCCAGAAGGTGGGTTTGTTGCTAACCATTCAAATGAATTTAACATGGTCATAAATTAGTTAATCTCTGTAGGAGTAAATTTTAATGATGAAGTTGGGGCCGTTTTGATTTTGTGCTCATTGCTAAAAAGTTGGAATGGTTTGTTCATGGCTGTAATAAATTATGTCTCTGGCTCAAACACTTTAAAGTTTGATGATGTTATTGGTGTTATCTTTAGCAAGAAAATGCGATAGAAAAGCACAGGTAAGACCTCAGGTAATGCTTTGACTATGGAGAATAGGGGAAGACAAAAGGATAGAGGAAAGGGCCCAGGGAATCATGTAAATTCTAATAAGGGTAGATCTAAATCTAAAGAAACATTGGTGTGCTAGATTCGTGAGAAGAAAGGGCACCTGAAGAAAGATTGTTAGTTTCAAAAAGGAAAACAAGGAGATGAACAACAAGATAAAACTTGGGAATCAAATGTAGCAAGTGATGTGTTACAAGATGCTTTAATCCTTTATTTATATAATAATAGTGATTCTTGGGTGTTAGATTCAAGGGCTTCATTTCATGCTACACCCCATAAAAAATATTTTCAACACCATGTTCAAGATGATTTTGGGCAGGTTTATTTAGGTGATGGTGAACCCTGTAAAATTGTAAGAAAGGGTAAGATACATATAAAATTATAGAATGAAAACAAATGGTTTTTGAAAGAGGTGAGGCATGTTCCTGAGTTGAGAAGAAATATAATTTTAACAAGGCAACTAGGAAATGAGGGTTGCATAGTTACATTCACATAAAATTCATGGAAGGTCACTAAAGGATAAATGGTAATAGCAAAAGGAGATAAGGTAGGTAAATTGTATTTATCTAATGGTGATGTTGAATATTCTATTTCTTTGGCTTCTATAGAAGTAAATACAAAATTATGGCACCACAGACTTAGACACATGAGTGAGAAGGGGATACAAGTTCTCCACTCAAAGAATTTGTTGTCAAATTTGAAGAAGGTGAATTTATATTTTTGTGAGCACTATGTGTATGAAAAAAAGAAGAGAGTCATATTTCTCAGAGTTGAGAGGACAAAGAAGGATGAAAAGTTAGAGCTTATGCATACAGATATATGGGGACTGGCTCAGGTATCATCTCTTGGTGGCTCTTTTTATTATGTTAATTTTATCGATGATGCAACTAAAAAAACTTGGGTTTATTACATATGAAATAAATATAATGTTTTTGATACTTTTAAGAAATGGAAAGCTTTGGTTAAGAATGAGACAGGAATAAGTTGAAATGTGTCAGATCAGACAATGAAGGTGAATACTGTAGCAAGGAGTTTGATAATTATTGTTCATCACATGGGATTCATAGAGAGAAGATGATTTGAAGAACACCACAACAAAATGGTGTGTCAGAAAGGATGAACAAGACAATTATGGAGTGTGCAAGGAGCATGAGATTGCATGTAGGGTTTCTCTTACAGTTTTGGGTAGATGTTGTGGATATTATTATTTACTTAATAAATAGAGGGCCTTCAAGTCATTTGGATGGTGGCATTCCATAAGAAGCATAGACAGAAAAAAATGGTAGATTATTCCTTTTTAAAGACTTTCGATTGTGAAGCATTTATCTATATTGATAAAGAAAATACAATCAAGCTTGAGACAAAATCCAAGAAATGTACTTTTATTGGATATGGAGTTAATGATTTTGGTTACCATTTATGGGATATTGAAAATCGCAAAATCATTAGGAGTAGAGATGTGATCTTTAATGAAAAGGTCATGTATAGAGATCAGTTGCAGAAAAAAAAATAGGAAAAGTCAAATACAAAATATACAGTACTTAATGAAATTACTGGAAATGAAATTTCAAAAGTACCAAAAAATTAGAATGCACAACAACTACAATAAGTACCTCAAACTCCTATAAGTGTAGTTAGAAGATCTACTAGAGTAAGTAGGCTCCCTGAACATTACTCTCATTCACTTTATTATTTATTTTTGACTGATGGTGGTGAGACAAAAATTTATGAAGAAGTAATGCAAGTAGAAACCAGAAAGAAGTGGGAGCAAGGCATGAAAGAGGAGATGGACTCCTTGGTACACAACCAAACTTGGGATTTGGTTCAATTGCCTATAGGTAAAAGAGCATTGCATAATAAATGGGTGTATAGGTTGAAGGAAGAAGATGGAGGCAAAAAGAGGTACAAGGCCAAACTTGTTGTAAAAGGGTTTGCACAAAAAAAATGTATTGACTTTGATGAAATATTTTCTCCAGTAGTTAAAATGACTTCTATAAGAACTATTTTAAGTTTGGTTGTAGTAGAAGATTTACAACTTGAACAGTTAGATGTGAAGACTGCATTCCTTCATGGTGATTCAGAGGAGAAAATATATATATATAGCAGCCACAAGGATACGAAGTCAAAGGTAAGGAGAAAATGGTGTGCAAGTTGAAGAAGAGTTTGTATGGCCTAAAACAAGCTCCAAGATAGTGGTATTTGAAATTTGACATGTTTATGATAGAACAAGGTTATAGTAGATGTCATTCTGACCACTGTGTTTACTTTAAGATTAGATAATAGCAACAATATTATCTTATTATTGTATGTAGATGACATGCTTGTTGCAGGGTCTAACATGCATGATATAAATGAGTTGAAAAGAAAACTAGCAGATTCATTTGTAACGAAAGATTCAGGTGCTGCAAAGCAAATCCTCAGTATGAGAATAACAAGAGACGGGAAAAAAAGGAAATTGGCATTGTCTCAAGAAGAATACATCAAGAAGGTGTTAGTCAGGTTCAATATACAAGATGCAAAAATTGTGAGTACACCTTTGGGAGGGCACTTCAAATTAAGCAAGGAACAGTGTCCTAAAACATAGGAAGAAATTAATTACATGACCAAAGTGTCATATGCTTTAGTAATTGAAAGTTTAATGTATGTTATGGTGTGCACTAGACCAGATATTGTTCATGCAGTGGGAGTTGTCATCAAGTTTATGAACAATCCAAGAAAAGAGCATTGGGATGCAATCAAGTGGATTCTCAGGTACTTGAGAGAGACCACTAATAGACATTTGTGATATGAAGGTTCAGATGTTACCTTACAAGGATATGTTGATGCAGAAATGTTTGGAGATTTAGATGGTAGGAGCACCACAGGGTATGTATTCACTATTGGTGACATAGCAGTTAGTTGGATTTCAAAATTGCAAAGATAGTTGCTTTGTCAACAACAGACGCAAAATATGTTGTAGCTACAGAAACTAGCAAGGAGATGATATCGATGCAACGGTTCATGGAAGATTTGAGGCATAAGCAGGAATATTGTAGGTTGTATAGTGATAACCAGAGTGCAATTTATTTAGCAAAGAACTCGGCATTCCACTCAAGAACCAAACATATACAACTTAAGTATCACTTCATTCATTCAGTTTTGGAGGATGGTCAATTGAAGTTGGAAAAGATCTAGACGAGTCAGAATCCTATAAATATGCTAACAAAGGAGTCACTAAAGATAAGCTGGAGAGTTGTTTAGCTTCAATAGGTCTTCAAGGATAACAAATAAGATGAGAAACATGTCAGGGTCAAAGTTCAAATAAAAGTCTAAGTAAGTGTTGTAGCAATGGAGTTGCAACAATCAATCTCCAAGTGGAAGATTGTTGGATGGTGGAGCCTGATCTTATTTTAATGCCCAATTATTGACAAGGGGATGTGGGGGGGCAATGCTCCCCCACTATGGTCACCATGGGGATCCAAGGGGGGTGACGACCTATTTTGGAGCCCCCTAATGGGAGTTCAAGAGAAGCGCTCCCAAATAAAAAATTTATGAAAATGCATTATAAAATATTGTAATTTCATAGTTAATGTGGACCATTTACTATTATGTTTTAGATTTAACAGTAGAAATTAAGTTAGTGCATTTTTGCCCTAATTTGTAACCCTCCTTTGATATGAGGGCATTATAATCAAGTGGACTGTGTGAGAGTGAAGATGATATTTCAGTGGATATATTGCAAGTTTTTCCCTTTATTTATTGGACTGAATAATAAGGACTAGTAGTTTCTGTGTGGATGTAGCCCATAGTGGGTAAACCACATTAAATTTGTGTCTCTACTTTGTTATATTTTTTGAATTTTAATTATGTCTTTATTTCATTATTATTTCTCTAAATTATATATTCCTAACACCTTTCATTTTACGTTTGATTATTTTATTGTTTCATGTGTGCAATTATTCATTAGGGCTTTGAAGAAGAATCAACCAAAACGGTGACACATGCGAGCCCTTGCGCGACAGTAAATCACCTACAAGACCCTTAGGAACATCTGCAACTTCTCTGAAAATTGTAGACAATCACTACAAGAGGGACACTAGTGCTAGGTTTGGACACTAGCACCACATGGCGTTATTGTCCTAAGGGGGTCGCTACTATCTGAAGCTAAATCTCAAAAAATAGTCAACAAATGAAAGATTCCTCTCTGTCTGCTCAGTCGTCTCCAGTATTCAAATCCATGAGAAACTTTGTGTATAGCCAAATAGGTCCACCTTCTTGTATTTATTACTTTTGGAAAGATACATAGAATAAATAAATTCCACTTTTATTTCAGATTAACAACAGACCCAATGCCTTAACCAAACATGGGATTTTCATTGTAAAATCCTAAAAGGTTAAAACATTTGGTGAACCCAACTTATTTCGAACATAGCTTCAAAAAAAAAAAAAAAAATTCCTTAGGGTTTTCTTCTAAATTTTTCATATTATATCACATGTTAAAAGACACACACACACACACACACCTACTCTTATGTTCATAATTTTTATTCACTAAAAAATAAAGTACCTTCTATTGAAACTAACAATACAAAAGATACCAATGAATCCCCCTCAACCCCCCTTGGCATAGTAGAACCTAGTTCTCAAACAACTTCAAACAAGGGTGATAGCTTATTTCCTTCTAACCAGGTCTAAGTTATCACACCTCCAAAGGTTATTGATAGCACATTGACCCTTCCTAAATAATATTTCCAATCTAATATACCAATGGCTCAAATAAACAATAAAATTCAAGCATTGAATGAACCCCTTGATAATGATAATATACCTTCACAAGTGTTAATTTCTTTAATGAATGTTGTGGGTACTTTGCAAAACCATGTACATTTTCTCACTTTGGAGAATGAGGCATACAAATCTCAGGTTGATGCCAATATTATCCATAATATTCCTATTCCACACATAATTGCAACTATGAGGTTGCCACATAACTTTCAGATACCTGTGTTACCTATCTTTGATGGACAAGGAGATCCATATTTACATTTTCAGGCTTATGAGAAATCCATGGCTCATGTTACAAACAAGTTAATTCTACTACAAGTGTTTCCAAACTCACTAAAGGACAAAGCACTAGATTGGTTCCACCATACACTCCCTAGTGCATCTTTACATACATATGAGGATCTAGAGGTAGTCTTCCTCAGGTATTATATACAAAATAAGGGACTTTTAGTCACACATGAGAGATTACCTTCACTACACTAGGGTGAGACAGAACCTACCTCAGAGTACATTCTACAGTTGAAAGCTTGTTTGCATCAGTTAATTTATCAACCATCGGATTTATAAGTGCAATAATCTTTGCTAGAGGTTTAATTTCTCCTCTCAAGGATTGATTGTTATTTCAAATATTTAAATCATTCATACATCTATGCAATGAAATTGTATCATTAGAGGCACAATTGGGATTAGTCATTTCATAGTCAGAGGCAGATTTGGCTATAGATCCTTCAAAACCTCAATTGTCAAATTTGGTACAGGAGCCTACTACACTTCCAACTTAGAAACCAATGGAAATCAAACAACCAATAAAACTATTCAGTAAGGGCAAAGAGCCACTATATACAGCACAACGTATAGTGAGTAGCACATAGGATATACGTAGAGGGGTTATGCAGTTTTCAAATAAGGTTGGGCCTCATGACAATTTGCTTACACTAATAGATAAGGGGATGATCACACTTCCTTCAACTACTCATCATCCACCTCACCGTTTACATCAAGTACCACATAAGCATTATTGTCATTTTCACCAAATTAATGGACATTCAGATGATCATTGATATGAACTCATAGCTCGCATTGATCAGTATGTTAGCAGAGGCATCATAGAATTCACATAGGGGGCATCAGGTCCTCATTTGCCATATTCTCTTAGATCGCACTCGTCTACGATAGAGTTATCCCAAGGTGTTCCTTTTAAGGAACCATTGGTTACTCATCGTACGAGAACTATGACTTCTAAGATAGCTATTTATCAGCGATCTATATCATAGCCTCAGTAGTGATGGCATCTAGTTCGTAGAGTTTAGAACACACCTTCAGTACATACACTAATTAAGATATTTGAGAACAATTCCAGACCCAAAGGTACAGTTTCGGTACAGACACCAATCAAAATCTTTGGAAACAATTACAGAGCTCATAATGCACCTATCATGTGTACACTGATTAAAATATTTGGGAATAACTATCAACTCAAGGCTATAGTCTTAGTTCAACAACCGATAAATATTTATGGCAATCAATACAAAGATCAAAATCTAACTTCAGTTCAAACACCGACTAAAATATTTGCCCCTAATCTTGATATCTAGAATCAATAAATTCCACTTTTATTCCAGATTAACAGACCTAGCCCCTTAACCAAACATAGGATTTTCACTGTAAAACCCTAAAAGGTTAAAACATATAATAAGTTTTTATTGTTGGTTAGGTTTGATAAGTTGTTGGAAGTCTTAAAATCAAAAAGGCAATGTCTATTAAAAGTTTGTTGAGTTCTTTAGTACATAGTTTGAACCATCAAAATGTAGTCAAAAATAATCTTTTTAGTCTCTAGAGTGGTTTCAATATTGAGTTTATTAATGAGTCCAGTCTAATGCATCATGTTTATATGTCAAAAGAGTCAAAGTCAAATATCTCCCTGTTTGTAAAGGACACATTGTCAATTGAAACCGACATCCTTATGTCAAATGTGTCAGTGTTATGGGGGGTTGTATTATCAAAGATGACATTTATGTGAGCCTCAACGCAAAATTTGCTAAGTAGCATACAACAAGTGGATGGACCCAATGGAGGAAGGACTTTCAGCATCCTCTCGTAAATCGCTAACAACGAGGCTACACAACTGTTTTAGTGGCATTATTTTTCATTGTTTCAATTTGGTGTTGTGGTGTGTTAAAAAATAAGAATAGACGTGCATCCATGTTCACATTTATTTTATTGTTACCATTGTGTTCAATAAACCCCTACAGCAACATTTGGGAAAGATTCATATTCTAAAGAAACACAATCGTTGAAGCCGGAAGAAGATTTTGAAATAAACTCAACATGGATGGTTGTCCACATAGTTCTAAGCTCTAGGAATCTGGGGAATTTAAAATTTAAGAACTCAAGAAATAGGAACGGTCCCACGAAATTCGGCTCGCAACTATGCCTTCACGAAGGTAAAGAGACAACTTGATAGAGTTGTACATGATCTAAACAATGTTTTGAAAGGGCACTGTCAACAGAAGATGTTTTCGTCGCCCATGTTCACACTAAGGGGGGAAGGTTAGAAAAACCCTTGTTGATACACATGTGAGTAATTTTATTGTGATGTTAGTATAAATATGTAATTGTGTGAGAATAATATGAATTGTAGTGAGCTATAACAACTCACTAGAAGATAGACTTATGGGAGAGTCTTTAGAGAGGAGAAATATTAGGAAAGATTTGAGGGATTGCGGATTATGTTTATCTCGTAGTTTTTATATAACCAAGATAGTATAGTTTTTATATCAGAAAAAAGAACTTTATTATTAATGTGTATTCATTTGTTGTGCAGTTGCATTTTTTTAGAGTTTAGCTTATATATACTTTGACCAAATTTACAGCCTATTGCAAGGTTACATATGCTAAGTTTGAACGTATCCTTATATTTTTCCTTTGGGCCAATTCTAAAGTCTATTGAGGGTTTTCACAAAGTCTCTTTGGATATATGTCGT
This sequence comes from Torreya grandis, assembly GCA_037957365.1. Classification (NCBI taxonomy): domain Eukaryota; kingdom Viridiplantae; phylum Streptophyta; class Pinopsida; order Cupressales; family Taxaceae; genus Torreya; species Torreya grandis. Next base: position 1,249,894 of record JARHVA010001981.1, on the reverse strand, counting down.
AGACCAAAAGACAGTATATTTTGGCCTTTTATGATGTCAAAATCTAATGAGTTGGCCTCTATGCCAAGTGGATTATTTGTTCCCTTTAAGGAAATGAGACATAGAATATGGTTATTCGCCATTGCATTTCTCATGATAGTCCTTACCGTAAGAAGACTCGCAAGGGTCTTTGTATTTGATCTCTTTTGCTCACTTACGGCCTTGTCAAAATTGCGAGATCCTGTGTCTCAAAGTATATGGAAAGCACAGCAGTTTTATAAGCCTCACTTAATTTGGGATGGAGATGGTTTTAGATCTAGAATATTTCTAAGCTCTCACTCCCCCTGGGGGTCTCTAGTTCTCTCATACTATGGTGTTTCATTTTATGTGGTCCCCTAGGTGAAGTCTCGAATAAAGTAAAAAAGGGATAAAAGTTATTTCAAACCTATTTGGTAAACAGCACCGAGATTGTCTCCCTTGGGCTATCCTCAATGAAAATTTTCAACTTAATAATAGTGATCTTTCCTCACTCACACTTAAATATCTATCCAAGATGAACACCTCCACGAGATTAGAATTCGATTGCTCAACAAGAGGTGGTCTGATTGGAAGTTGCTTGTTACGACCCTTTTCATTGGTATAAGCCTCAGCTTGGCTGTGACTGACCCTATCATCATTGATTACAAGTGGATTCTTTGAATACTCAATGGAAAAATTAATTCATCTATGAGAAGTGGATTCAAGAACACCCTATGGAATGATGAAAAAAAGTATGATAATCGAGAAGATGTCTTGGACTTGACTCAATGCAAGCATGAGATGAATAAAGAAATGTTATAAACATTTCCTAACTCAATACGACCCTGAGATAAATAAAGAAATGTTATAAACATTTCCGAAGGGAGCAGCCATGCTGAAACAAGAAGGATATGCTGATGTTGGGTTTGGTGCACAAGGCCAAGGAATTTGGCAACAATCTTAGTAGCTCTTGCTTAGACTACATTAACCTTATGGTTGTCAAAAGAATAAAAATCATCCTCCAATGTACGCAAAACCTATATTAACTCTTTAATTCACTTTGTGGTTCATGGAGATCCAGTATGTTTTTCTTGAACATTGTTTGGACTTCCAAAAATTCACTTTGTGCTTGATGCAGATCAAGTATATTTTTCTTGATCATTGTTTGGACTTCCCAAGCTATTAAAAATAAATAAGCTCAACAAAGTTCCATGGGATTCTAATCTTGTTTTTCCTCTCACATTGTAAGCAAAATCTAAATTGATCCTTTAATTCAATTTGTACTTGATGGAGGTCAAGTATGTTTTTCTTGGAGGTTGTTTGGACTTCCCGAGTGATTAAAAAATAATTATGTTCGACAAAATTCCTCGAGATTCTACCCTTACCCTCCCCAACCCCTCCTCATTATCATTTTGATATGATTTGTTGACATAGTAAGAGCCTCATAATAAATATGGTAGCTTAATACAATATAATGTGGCCATTCAACCATAGCTGGATGCAAATTTAATTAGTAAACTTTAAAAAGATCATCAACAACAATTCAATTCTATTGTGGCCATTTTACCAACCCCTTGTAATCCAAGTACAGTTTAACTTTTATGTAGAGAATTAACTCCTAAATATGATTGATCAAATTTTGTCCAACGAAATGTAAAAAATAATCAATCAAATTCAATAGAAATATTGAAATAACCACAATAGCAAACTGTTTCATATATGATATATCGGACTAAACAATTATAAAGGTTTACATATCCTGTTCCAGTTTTTTTTAAAAATATGGAAACAACATTGTTCAAAGTTTGATTAAAGAAACACATTCTTAAAGGAATTTCATTTCATTTTATAAAGCCATAGAATGTAGAAAATACAGCTTAGAATATAATTTTGGTCAAAAAAATGTATTTCATTTTTTCAAAAGTAGTGTACACAAAATTACATATGCTTACCCAAAGGAGCTCACTGATTTAGATGTATGCTTACTCAGCATTGTAAATCTGCTATATGTTTATTTCTGAAATATTGTCAGAAATACTGACATTCTATGTAATTCAAGAAAAATTGCATATTTCATGGCCTTTGATCACACATCTAATTTTCATCATTACAAGGATATAACATGCATACGCATATCTCAACACCATCAAAGATATGTTACAGACTGAAAAACTACGCGGTGCAGGTGTCTGTCTCCATTAAGCAATGTAAAGATGGGGAAACTACCATTTGCCTTGACTCCTGGAAATTCAGTGAATTACTGTAGGATATGCAATATAAATGGAATAGCCTTCATTTAAAAAGCAGGACATGAACTGCCTTTTTCGTTAAACCAATTCAATCATATTACATATACAGCGTAAATATAAATGCAGTTGGAATTCTCTTTTAACACTGGGAATGAACATCGTACAGCTATATCCATCTTAATTAAGCAGTGGCAGTAAAGACAGGGAAACTACTCATCCCTCGAATCCGTAAAATCCTATTTAAATTGCTCTTGAACACACAACAGAGTGTTTCCACATAAATGTAACAGCCTTCATTTAAAAACAGGGACATGAACTTCCTTTTACATTAAACTGATTCAATCAACTATATGTCCAGGGTAAATATAAATATTCTCACCGCCAACTTAGAAGCTGGAATTCCCTTTTAAGACTCAAAAACTATATCATGCAGGTATTCATCTTCATTAAGCAATGGTAGAAAAGACGGGGTAATTACCATGTCTCTGGACTTCCTGAAATTTAGTTAATTACTCTAGAACTCACAACAAGCAATGTCGCACCATAAATGTAATAGCCTTCATTTTGAAATACAGAGATGAAATTCCTTTACATTAAACCAATTCAATCAATTGCATACAGAATGTAAATATAAATACGTTACCAACACAGCTTAGCATCCGTATCACATCGATGCACTGAATACATAACTACAATTTAAGTGTTCCATTCAGCCCCCCTTTAGTTTGTCGTCTATGCAAAATACAGGCATTTAAATTGGGAAAAGATACATTGAACTCGAAATGAGATCATTCAAACCATCTCCGAAGCTCTCCGGTACCTTGTTTAGACTCATTTTTCTTATTTGAGTTGGAAATATTTGAAAATAACTTGGAACGGTATCTTGCAACTAGCTTATCCATCTCATCTTCAATCTCATTTCCACCGTTTGCCTTCTTCTTCTTGGGTCTTTTACCATTCTGTTTGTCTGAGACTGCATCAATACGATCATGTAACTTCCTTTTCATAAGCTTTTGTTCCTGCACTTTTTGTTGCAAATTTACATTTTTATTGCCAAGGCCAACTACAGAAGGTTGCACTGTTTTGGCATCCTGTGCATTCAGAACTTGTGATCAGAAAAAGCTCAGGTAACATTAGAACAAAGGAAATAGAATGCTTAGGGTATAAATGCAAATGAACAATATAATCTTGTAAACAACTCTATCGATAGCAATTGTACCTGTGACTGACGACCACCTGTAGATTTATCAGTCCTGTGCTCTTTTTCTCTGGACTCTGCTGCACCTTTTCCACATAGTGTCTTCTGCTTTTGTTTCTTAAACCTGCCACTCGTATTTGTCTCGCTGTTATCCTCCATCTTAAGTTTTTCTCTGACAACCTTGTGTCTATTTTTTCCATCCTTTTTGTTCCATTTTAGTGCGTTTTCTTTCTCTTCCTCTTTTAAAGGTTTAGAGCTCTGAGACTTGTCCCCTACACTTACATTTGTCTCGGTTTTCTTTTGGCTCTTCTTTCTCTCCATTTTGCTTCTTGTTACTGCATTTTCTTTCACTTCCCCTTTTAAAGGTTTAAAGCATTCAGACTCCTTGTCCCCTACGTTTACATTTGTCTTGTTTTTATTTTTCCTCTCTTCTGCAGACACTTCTTGACGACCATTTCGACTTTGAGCAGCAACAGCATATAACTTACGCTTTTGTAACTTCCGCACATCTTCAATTGCAAACTCAACAATAGGCCGACGTTCTGGTCCAAACGTTTCTGCATTACAATATAAAATGTCAGATCTATTGATAAGTACAAATAAAAGTAGTAGTACCAAATAATTTGCATTGTTCTTATGCTACACGAATTCAACTTTCCCCTACCCTGACCAGTCTCGTCCTTTAAATGTTCTTCAGGATTTCTATTTTTTACATCACCTGGATACTAACCTTGTTCATTTTCATTAAGATACGGCAAGAAATTGCAATCTTAAAATACTATTGAAAATCTGAAAATATGTTACAGCAAAAAATTTATATTATCAAACCCCTTGTTCATCTAGTAATGTTTGTCTGTATACTCCCATCAGATACGGAGTGACTGGAAATTTTTTATTTCTCCTAAATCATTTAACATAGTCAAGAGGAAAGAGGAGGTCGAACCAGGGTGGTTATTGAGCACACGAAGAGCCACAATCGCATGCTCATGTTCACCGAATTCAATGAAAGCCACCCCTCGAGGCCTGCCTTTTACACCACTAACAGGCTTCTTAATATCCCTCAAAATTTTCACCTGATATGTTAAGAGGAACACCATTAGATTAATAAGTTTAATTTCTTTGATCTAACCAATATAAATAAATATACAATGACTTTCGCCCAACCTGCTTAATCACAGGGTTTTGTTTGGATGCACGTGACTGAACTGCCTTGACAAATAGTTTCTTTATTTCTATTTCTGTCATAGACTTTGGCACATTGTAAACTGCTAGCCTTGTTTTCGAAACATGGAAATTTGGACTTCTAAGTTTTATTTCCTTTTGACGTGCCAAACTGCAAACACCAAAGAAAAGAAAATCATTAGAATCTGAAAGCAAACTAACTGCTCAAAAAAGTAAAATATAAGTAAAATAAAAATCAAGAACACTAGTTAACTATATTCCCATGTATACTGATATAACAAGATTTCAGATAAAAACATTCAAAATAAAACCCTAGTAGCACCTTTATTTCTATCCCAACTTCCATCATCTTCTACAATATTTTTATTTGATTGATAGGTTCCCCTTGCAAGGTAAACTTCAGCTTAGATGCCACAACCACATGGTGTCTCTTATGTCAATGTCACCAACAACTTACACCCAGCCTCATCCATTGGGGTACACAGCACCCAGAGTTGGACTCAATATTTTATCCAATTTCAATACTTAAAATGTCTTCTGGAGATTTGAACTCGGGCCCCTACTACAAAATTCCCAATGATTTACCACTTAAGCTCATCCCATTTAACATCAGCCAATACAAGATTAACCAATAGCTTTACATTATAAATGTAAACTAAAGTTAGATAAACTAAACTGGAAATCTGCAAAAGCTTTCAGAGAGAAATGTGCCATCCCTTAACCACTTTAATACTCTAAATGACGTGTCATTTTTTTTTGAGTATTTCTTTTATGTTGGTATGTTTTGTTTTAATATTCAGAGTTAAGTCTTAGAATTATGTTAGGATTATACAACAATAGCATTTTTTTCCTCCTTTTCTTATTTATTTTTTTCAAATGGAGTTGTGATGATTTGGGGCCCAAGAGAAGACCCGGTGGAGATCTTATTTAACGGATTTAAAAGGGTTATGAACAGAAGCAAATTTATGAATAACAGAGAATATGAAAGTGCCACATGCTAAAGAACAAGGAATGCATAAAAGAAGCTAACCAATGTAAAACTATAATAACAAAGTTGTATTATGCTAAGTTCTGTCCGATATCTGAGAGATAAAATATTCCTAACTTCATTCTTGTCTATATCTCCAACCTACAAAGAATGGAAGTGTACATTATTATACAAAAGAGAAATATGAAGTGCCAGTTGAACCATTACAACAGTTGTTAACAACCGTTTCATAACTAAAGAATGCGGAGATGTCACTGACTATCATTACTGACAAGCTGATATCTACAATACTGCCACGGTAAGAGCTGTGTGGTAACGCACAAGTGGGATTGATCTTACAAATTGACATGTAGGTGGAGAACCTATTGCTGATGCTTCTGACTTTAGCAAAAGGCTAGATATGCAACAACGGTGTACTGCGGTAAGATCTAGTGACCTAGATCCTCCTTGATCATGTGAAGGGAACGTTTTCAGAGGCCCTCCCTTAAGCCACTCCACAATCTAGATTTTATGCATATGTTTACATGTAAAGAGATGTACTCATCCTGTTACACATCCAGTCTATGATGTGTCAAACTTCATCATATCATTGCAAAGGGGAAACCCCTTGTGAAGATTGAGCAGATATTACCTTTCATCCGTTGCATGTAATACATTTCTTCAACAAGCTGACAATCTTATAAAAAATGGGGACAGCACGGGGATGATTACTAGTTGTCCCTGTCCCATTATAAAGTGTAGGGACACATTCAACAAACATGGATCCTGGAAACAACCTTCTCTTTGCAGCTTCTTGTACCCTCAAAGAAAAGTAAGTTCCCCATGCATGGGTTTCTTCAACAGAATCACTCCCTTTACAAGAACTCTCACTGATCATATAAATGTGCATTCACGAATCTAGAGAAGGCACCTCAGGCACTAAGCATGTAAAATGCAAAAAAGAACCATGGAATCCTTCAAAGTACAAAACAAATCATTTAAAAAGCGTAGACAACCCTAGTCATATAGATATCTTCAAACCAGATTAAAGCCAAGCTCAGGAAATATCAGTGCACTAATTTGTACATTCGAGTTCTGCACAAACTTTGATTCTTTTTTGGACTACACAGGCCCATGGATCTCAGTAATTTCTATGTGAGGGATCTCTTCATTGTATTATTTGAAAACCCTTGAGGCTATCGTGGACTGGTTCCTCTCAATACCAACGAAATTAACATACTATGACAAATCAAATGGACAGTTGCCTAAGATTTGGAGCTCCGTCCCTGTGCACAATCCAACATCTGATTGAAGCCCACAAAGGCTATGGTAATGATGCCTCGCTTCTATTTTGTTTGAGGAACTACTAAGACAAAAAATTACAAAAACCAAATTAGATGCACCCTTATCTCATCAAGTGACCATCACAATGCTATGAGAGGATGGTTTTCTGAATATAAAAAAATCTTCTTCCTCCTCATTTGGGTTGGCTTGCTAATAATTTTGGGCTCTCCTCTATTTTGTTCTCCTTCCTAAGGCAAAATTAAAAGAATTTGCAGTTTTTCCTAGTTATGAACTTGTAAAAAAAGTTAAAAGCTCTAAGCTTCACTGAGAATATCAGACTCTGGTAGATGAAACTTTACAAGCATGCCCCTTGGGATTCCGATAAGCCATGTATCAGTTATTGAGTGGAAATTTAATCATTTGGTAGGCAAAAAAACTTATTGGTGTCATTAAATATAACAAAAACAACTCTTAGGCCATGGATAGAGCCAAAAAACCAATAAATGGACCAAAAAGGCCATCCAAAGCTATTATATGGGGTATAGAGACAGATATGATCTCACTTGAGAGATAATTGATCAAAGGTGGAACAATCAACTCCGCCAACCCATTCATGCAATGGGGTACTACCTGAACCCTAAGGTTGTCTTCTCCGATGGCTTCACAGATGTTAATGGGGAGATTATAGAGGGCTTCCCAACATGCATTGAGAGCATGATAGCTGAGGTTGAGATGAGGGACCTCATTATTTCAAAGTTGTGAAATTAAGAGGCTCTTTTCTTCGCCATGAGCTATCCAACGGAGATCCACCTAGACACCAAGTAACAAAAAGTGAAATCTTTACTTATATCTTACAAGTTACAAATTTATAATTATTAACTACTTTGAAACCTTTGAATATCTTATTTGCAGGTACTTGGTGGGAAGATTGGGGCAGAAATACCCCAAATCTTCAAAAGTTAGCCCTCTGAATTTTATCTCAACCTTATAACGTTTCTAAATGTGAGCGCAATTGGAGTTTGTTTGAAACCGTTGACATGAAGAAGCACAAAAAGTTGACTCAACAACACCTCAATCACCTCATTTTTGTGCAATACAACCTTCGGCATCGCACCAAAAAAAAATTGGTCACATCACATGACCCTGTTGATTTGGATGAGATTGATCCCTACAATGACTGGACTACACAAGATAAAGAGACCCCTTTTTCACAGAGGACGAGATTGCTGATTTTGAGAGGCAAAGCTATAGATGGGGTAGGTAGTGGTACAACAGAATCGAGAAAGATTGAATTGGATGACATCCTTGTAGATGATGTCGAACATGAGGCAAAGTCGTTGCCATCTAGTACCAAGGTGGATCCACAGACGCCACCTTCTAGATAGAGGAGGCCGTAGTTGTGTGCAAGGACTAGACCCTCTCCCCAATTTTTCACTAAAACGTGGAAGCGGAAATTGTAAATTTTTGAAATTTGTAACTTGCATGGATATGCAATTTATGATGATGATTTTCAATTCAAATCTAATAGAAAACCCTTCCCCAAAATTTTATAGACTCGTTGATACATTTTGTAATTGTATTTTGTATTAAATTTATGTTTTTTAAAGAGATTTTAGTATTTTTTTAAGTTGCCAAGTCGAGTCCGAGTCAAGTCCGAGTATGTGAACTAATGTATGATCAATGCTATCTTCATTTTTGCCACTTACTAATTGGCTGTCTTTTATTTAATTTTGTTATCTTTACTGTTTTTTGCATAGTTCCACGGAGTTTCTTAACGGGGGGGGCGGGGGGACGTGGGGATAGGTTTCTAGGATGGGGGGCCAGGGGGCCTAAGTTTGGGGACGGCAGGGGAGCTGTGCAAATACATATAGTACTTGAAAAAATAGTTATTAAAAAATGTATAAGGAATAAGTATATTGCATTGAACATCAACAATTTAACATTTAACTTTTAACAATGAAGTTTCAAGTTCAAACCATTGAACCAATGAACATTGAACATTGAAAATCAAAATCAAAATATCGAATTCAGAATTTTCAAAATTTCATAATGATGATTCATAATCACAATCAAGTATCAACAATCTTCAAAAACAAATACTAAATACTAATGAGTCAATGGCTAATCATCCCCAAAGTTCTTGCCAAACTCCTCATCACTAGAACTGTTGGACTCCACATGCTCAAGCTCCTCCAAACCAATCCCAACCAGCCCTGTCTATGTAGCATCATCATCAATCTATGTTGGCTCCTCTGGCTCTACAACCCATTTGGCTACTGGACTCTCCTTGTACATAAGTGTGTTGCGGTCAATGAGATGCAAAGAAGTATGTATAGCCACAAGCTTCTCTGCCCTCCTAGAGGTAAGCATGTTCCTCTTAACGGAGTGGATGAAGCTATAAGTAGACCAGTTCCTCTCTGCAGCAGAAGAACTAGAAACCTGGGACAGCAAACGAATGGTTAGATCGGTAGTCAAAGTAGACCCATGCAAAGTCCACAAAATTGGCTCCTCCTGTGCCATTGTCTTCCTATCTATTTCGGCCTCCTATGAATATCCTCTAAGAGTGGAAAATTTTGTCCACTCAGTACGAATGATGATGGCCTCTATAGAATCGTACATTTTCTAAATGGCCTTCATGAACCCTGCGTTCGCCTTGGCATCTTGTATAGGTGCAACTCCACCAGGCCTTTGCGCATACCACTTTTGGTTCAATGCATAGGCAGCCATGTGCAAGGGAGTGTTGAGCTTCTCCCATCTGTGATGAATGATCGGTTGAATATGTTCTGTGTAGAATTGCAATGCAAGGTCCTCTCGTACAACCACCTTCATTTGATCAAGCATAGTATCAATGCACTCATACACCTCTCCAAGGGTAGGTGCATTAGCATCCCTATACCTAATCACTGTGAAGACTAGAGTAATGATGGAGACAATATATTTGGCATCAGCCCAAAAAACATCACTCTTCACCACCTCCACCTTCTTCCCCTGCTTTGTCTTCGACTCAAGCCACCGATTCCATTATGTTGTCATAACCATTAGTTCTAATGCCTCTTGCAACTCAAGCATCCTCTCCAAGAGAATAAAGTATGATGCATACCTAGTCTCTACAGGGTTCAAGAATTTCTTCTTGGAGAAGGTCCTGAAAAGTGCATGTGAAGTGTGGTGGTTGCAGATAAACATTTGCACATCACTAACAATTGCTTTGATCCAGTTGATTTTTCCCATGTCCTTGAGTGCATTGTTCATGGCATGCACACAACAAGGAGTCCACCAAATATGTCTATAGGCTGCCTCAATTAACTTCCCTACAAATTTTCACACATTGGTTGCATCTATCACTACTTGCACCACATTTTGTAGCCCAACCTCCTCTATAGCATCTTTGAGGATCTGGAACTGAAAATCAGCATCCTTCTGATGCCTTGAACAATCAATAGCCCTAAAGAAATAAGGGTCAGTTGTACTTGTAACCATGATATTGATGAGTGGACGATGCCTAATGTCTGTCCACCCATCCATGACATTGTTGCATCCACTTGTGACCTAGGTATTCTTCATTTTCTCCATTAAAATATTAATCTTGGAATAGTTCTTATCCAAGATTGTTGTCCTCAATTTAGCCTCCCCTGGTGGCACATATGATGGTCCTACTCTTATTATTCTTGCCACAACCTCCTTATAATAAGGAGAGCAAGCCACATGGAATGGAATGCCATTGGCAAAGAAGAATTTGCCAATGGCATCATCTGCCTCATCCTTTGCTTGCACATTGAATAATTTTGCCAGTGGATTTAAAGCATCACTAGTCACCTTGTGTTTACCCTTAGGCCCTGTTGCCCCTGAACTAGATGGATTCATTGGCCTCTCAAAATTAATAGAAGTAGAACTGTGTCTCTGATGACCACTCCCCCTTGGTGGCAAAGTAACAGATGTAGGTGCATCTTCTTCATTAGCACCCCATAATTTACATATTTCAGCCCTAAATTTAATGTTTTTTTTCCACCTTTTCACATACATCTACACCTTTGCCTCAGATAAGGAGGTGAGCATTTGTTCTAGTCATGTTGCCAAACCATTCAAGGTCACATATGTTGCACTTCAATTTCCTAGTGCCCCTAGATGTCCCAAGGTTTGTTGGTACCTTGCTTGCAAATTGTTTTCAAGGTTTCTTTAGATCAAAGGGACCCTTAGCATATTGTTGTAGGGTTTGTGAAAGGCAACTATAATTTGAACTCCCAACAAAACTAATTTGATTTTCACGGTCACCCTTCCTTGCTTCTAAACTGGGATCATCAGGGGCATAATCAGAATCATTTTCACTTATAGCTTCAACCTCAACCCCTTGAGATTGACCCTCATCCTCACTCATGCTATGAGAACTGATAATGACACTGCAAGAAATGATAATTTTTTTTGTAAGTTTATAATTTAAAAATTAAAATTCAAACCATGCATAATGCAAGGGATTAAGACAAGGATTTTCTTTTTGTTTTTCTTACTTTGGGTCATACAAAGCACAGAAGCAGAGGATACAAAATAGGAATCCTTGTTCTTAACCTTTGTCAAACAAAGATTTCACTTTTGTCTTTCTTACTTCGGGTCGCACGAAGCGCAGAAGCAGAGGATACACAAAAGTTAAGATCCTAATTTGACTTTCAAATTTTATGATTGATTTTATAATTTAATCAAATATTTATGCATTAGTTAAAATTTTAAAAACCTAAATACAATGGCTGCTTCTAATAAACAAGAATCCCATTTTATCAAAACACCATGTGGATAGTGTATACATTGTAGTAGTACATTTCCCTTATCATCTTTGAAATCTTTAATTTCAAGAAGTCATGTAAAATTTGTCAAATAATTTCCAGGTGTAACAGTGGTTATGTATGGGTTAAAAATTCCAAGGGACCTCCCATGAAAATAGAGGAAGGGCATTTAGTCCTGCATACTACCCCAAGATTTTGGGCCTCATGCCCAAACTCAGGATAATAGTGTCTTTGCAGACTACAATAGTTTATTTTGTCTCAATGTTTTGGGTTTGGTTTGTATTCCCTTCCATTGTTTGTTGCATAATTTTTTTTTTTCCTGAACATAATCCACCATGGAATCCATATACAGCAGGAAACAATTTCTAGGATTCATGTTTTGTGGTCCTGGTTTTCTATTTTGGTCAGTTTCCATCTTATGCTGACTGTTTTCTTTCTAGTGGCTGTTGTGGTGCGATTTGAAATGTTGCTTCAAGGTTTCCATCATGAGAGATGGAGATATGGCTTCCGTCAAGGACTTAGGGTCGTATGGACTTGCAGATTCCCTAATGTCGGAAACCAATGTGTCTGAACATAAGTTTGTTTTGTATTTTTGTTTTTTTTGTTTTTTTTTTGGAGAAATGAATCTGGTATTATTTCAGGCCCTCAGGGAACAAAGAATTACAATCTAAAAACAGGGATACAAAACTCTTCCTAAGAAAGCTACAAAAGCTAACATTTGCTCCTCACCCCAAGAGGCAAGGATTCAACCTCTATAGAAACAGTGCAATTTAACTTTGACTGGAAAAAACAACTCTCACCTAAAAAGACAACTCCCTAGAGTGAGAGGAGAAGAGCCCTCAAAAGGTAGCCTTCCACCTGGATTACTGAAAGAACCCAGTAACAGTCAACTGAATTGTATACCAAAGCAGTTTGCAATTATACCTAAAAATCCAATTGTCCCCAAGGAGAGATCCTCTACAAGAAATGGGGGCAGTGAATGCATAATTAAATTCAGTTTCAAGTCGTGCACAAAAAGTCTTGGCAGATGGGACATTTCCTAAAGACATGATCAGCCATTTCATCTCTACCACAGTCTGCAAGCAAAATACATGACGAAAACTTTTTGAATCCTTGTCTAGGCAGATAATCCTCGGTGGGGCATTAACCATTCAAAGATCTGTGCTTGAAAGAAGATTCTGATTTCCAAATAGACTGGCACTTCCTTTCCAAGCGTACTTCAGGTCCCTCACCCCCCACCTTTTGTCAAACCGTGGAGCAAGATTGGCCTTGTGCCTTACTAACTCATTAAGATCTTTTGTCACATGGTTGAAGGAGAACTTCCCACTATTCCAATTTTAACCTCTAGTTTGCATTATTTTCCAAATTTTCCCGTGTGGGTGAGAACACATTTAACCTACCTGATACCACTGTTACGGATTGTCCCACAAGATACATGAAAACAATAGCAAAATACAAGATAATATTTCTTTGGCTTCAATGGCACCTGCACATAAACCACCCAAGTCAGTAATTGAACACCCCACAAGTCTAGGTCACCAAACCACATCCAAATGCTGACATCTGTTGCTGTTCATTACCATGAGGCATCACTAATTTGGGAATCTAGCCAACTCTATTTTTACGCAGTCAACTCCAGAAGAATTATACCATAGTTTACACTGAGAAGAAACCAAACTCAAAACAAAAACAACCAACTCTAGTTTTCTGTCTGGCCTAAGCGTAATAATAAAAAATCTAATATCCATTTGATTTAGATATTTAATAACATTTAATAAATAGGCTAGTCCATCTCAAACAAGAATACGTAGACTTGTGTCTATCTTAAAACAAGGAAAAGCACCAGACTGGGGCCATCTCAGGATAAGGATAATATCATAACTTCTCCCCTTCAGGACAAAGAATATACCAGTTTTATGCTTCAACTTGGTACAAAGAATCAAAGCAACAGTTCACCTATTGAATAGTATGACAACATTTGTAATAGTACAATTTTGGGAATTTACAACACCAACTTTCCCACGTACAGTAGTTATTGTTCTACATTTAATGTGGTCTAAGTAGAGCAGCTCAAACTCAGTCAAACAGTCAAAATAGCTTCCGGTTCTCTTATTCAACACCAGATTTGGCAGTCAATATCAGAATATTCTGGTCAACGCAGAATGTGTCGCATTCAACCTGGTTAACAACACAGGTATAACAGTCAAATAAATGAATTCAACAGAAAACCGTGGTTAAAATAGCAGAACGGAAACCAGTCAAACATCAGCCCTCTTGGCCAACACAGCAGAAATAAGCCAAATCTCAGCCATCTTGGCTGACACAGCAGAAAGCATCCTATTATTTTATTGAATTAAGCCGTAAGAATTACATTGAAGTGGCTGTTTAAATAGCCCGAAAAACTCCTGAAAACCAGGAAGCAAACTAATCAACTCTACAACCTATGTGCTAAACATCGCACAATCATCTACGAAACTATAATAGAACAAATAGCCAATATAAGGCTTTCAAAATTGACTTAGTCTATACACTAATACTCTAACTAATCTAATGCCCATTATTGCTTAATAATTTTAACACCCTCCCTTAGTGACTAAACTGAATACAAACCAGATGATTTAGTCATTACCACAATAATATGATTAAGTTCAGATATGAACTTGATCAAAGTGTAATCCTCCTGCCAGCGCAGCAAATGTCATCAAGAGTCCCTAAACCCATCTCACCGGAGTAATGGGTAATTATCCGTTGTAACTGCCAAGTAACATAAGAAATGATGCTGAATACTGGGTTCATTGGATTCTCTCTGTTGTAAGATTAAGTGTTATCTTCTATTGGATGTTTCATGTTTCACTGGTTTGTTATTAAAAGTGATCAATTCCAACAAAAATTATATTATATACAATGACAAAATAACATGGTATCCCTTAAGAGATATTCTTGCATCAATTTCATGTATGTCCGATGCTTGATACTCTCCATCTTTGAAATATTTTGGGACATACACTGCATACAAAACTATTGTGCTCTATTTGCATGCCCCTACCACCTACACCATTCTTCATCAAAGCCTTCCATTCAAGTTTGATTGTGGCCTTTGTAAGTGTATAACACTTAACTTCCTGTGAAACAACAATATCAGCAAAATTTACCTACTCATCACCTTGCACCATTTGCCTTCCTAATCTTGTAGATCAAACTTCCATTGACTTAAGCAATTCATCATCTCGCACATCCTTCAGTGTGGTGTGGTATCACTTCAGTGTCTTTTGTTGGCCTTCTTTATCCCATTGTGAATTTTGAGAACCACTCTCTTCAGCACCAGATCCCTCCCTAGAATTTGACTCCTCTGATGTTTTCAACTTCTAGCCCCATTCAAATTTAACACTAGAACTTGTTCTAGAAATACCATCAGTAGGTCTCTTCCATTGACTTAGGCAATTCATCTTCTGGAAACATCCTTCAGTGTGGTGCGGTACCACTTCAGTCTCTTTTGTTGGCCTTCTTGATCCCGTTGTGAATTTTGAGAACCACTCTCTTCAGCACCAGATCCCTCCCTAGAATTTGACTCCTCTGATGTTTTCAACTTCTAGCCCCATTTATATTTAACACTAGAACTTGTTCTAGAAATACCATCAGTAGGTATCCATACAACATTTGTAGATTTACCATTATATGAAAATAATAATATTTTCTCATCTACAACATCATCTCTACTTACCACAATCATGTTATAGAGACATCTAGTAATCTATATGCCATAGACTGCTCATTATAACGAACAAAAATATATGTTTTGCTGAATGCAAAAACAATGCAACTGAAAACACGAAAGTCGCTTACATCAAAGGTTTCGTCTGACCATGCTTCTTCAAGAGTAACAATCTGCAAGGCTTTATAAATACTTCTATTGAGAATGTAAACCGCTGTGTTCATAGCTTTTGCATAGCACCTAAGGTACATTCTGACTTTGCACCATGTAGTGTGCCATCTCCATAATTGTCTTGTTCCTCCTTTCCACGAATCCATTTTGTTGTGGAGTGTACGGAGTAGTATTCTACCTGTGTGTACCTTCTTGCTTGCAAAATTATTTAAACTATTTTGAGACGAACTTGCCTCCATTATATATTTTGAGAGCTTTGACTTGTCTACCAGCATATTTCTCTGCTAAAACTTTTCATGCAGCAAAAATAGAGAAACAATCTAACTTTTTATCAAAAAAACCCACATTTTCCTAGAAAAGCCATCAGCTATTAACAAGTAATATTGAGCTCTAGACACTAAGTATTTTCATTGAACCATGCAATTCAGCATGTACTAAGTGGTCCAAAACTCCTTTGGCTCACCATGCCTTAATTTCAAAAAAATGTCTAATCTATTTGCCCATCTGATACCCTATACACATTCTAACTTTCCTAAATTAATGAAAGTAAATTCGCCATATTAATAATACTTAGTACATTCAGCCAATGATAACTAAGATGACCATACCTCTCATGCCAAGGTAAAATAGCAATTTCAACAACTGCGAATGCATGTTTTTTTTTTTTTTTTGCTTTGGAATCAATCAATTTATACAACCCCTTTTTACGAATTCCAACATCAATTACTTTGTTATTATGAAGACTAGTTACCATACATTTGGTTCTTTGAAAACGTTACAAAAAGATTAGGATTTGTAGTTATCTCACTTATAGATACAATATTTCCGTTCATATCCGGCACATACTGAACATTATTGAAAGTGTTATTAACATATTATTTCAAAGTTACAATAACATCTTTGCACCCACTAACAAAGTGAATCCAACCATCACCCAAGGAAACAGATACATTACTGCTATTCTCAAAGAAATTAACATACCGGTCTTCATGACCCATAGTGTTGGCATGCATCTGAGTCAAAATACTATGTTTTAGACTCCATTGATGAATCTTGTGGTGCCACAAATGCAAAATTGCATGTTGCCCCTTGTTCATCTTCTTCATCGCCACTTGCATATCGTATTTTTTTTCGACCGTTTGCTAGGTCATGTTGTCACTTCTGACAATCTTTATTGAAATGTTTCAACTTCTTACAATAGTGACATTTCCATTGTAACTTGTTACAATACTGGTAAGGCATGGCAAACCAATGGAATATTAGACCTCGTATACATGTATTTGCATGGTCCTTTGAAAAATCTTACAATGTCTAGAGCTCAATATTTCTTGTTAGTAGTTAACGACTTTTCTAGGAAAATGCGGGTTTATTTTCTGAATAGAAAGTCATATTGTTTCTCTAATTTTATTGCATGGAAAGCTTTTTTAAAAAAACAATCAAGTAAGCAAGTCAAAGCTCTAAGGTTAGACAATGGAGGCGAGTTCATCTAAAAACAATTTAAAGAATTCAGCACGTAAGAAGGCATATACAGGTAGTATACCATTCCATACGCTCCATAGCAACAAATATGCAGGCTGAAATATCACACTTCTCCTCAGGCTGATAGAAACATGTTCAGGCGGAAAAAAAGCAGTCTCTAGGCAGTAAATATGCAAGTTCAAGGTCTAAAACACCATGCCTTGCCACTCTCCTTGGAATGCTTCTCCTCAGAAATATCACGCCCAACAAACTTAGCAAAATAAAAATAATCTCTGTGCGCCACCTCTCAAAAAGTCACACCCAACTTTATATAAGCACCTCTTTTCGATAACACACTCTTTTCGATAACATAAGAAATCTGAAATTATATTAGATTTCTAAGAAGATCTTCACACCGGGTGTTCCTTTTCACAATGCATCCTCCCTCACAAGATCTCCTTCCCCACATGCTCATCAATAACTTAGCTCTAATACCATATTATTTTATTGAATGAAGGCATAAGAATTACATTGACGTGGCTGATTAAATGGTCAGATAAACTCCTACAAGCTAGGAAGCAAACTAATCACTTCAACAACCATTGTGCTAAACACAGAACAAGCATCTACTGAACTAGAATAGAACAAATGGCCAATATAAGGCTTTGAAGATTGACTTGGTCTATAGGCCAATACACTAAATAATCCAACAAAATATTTCAAACCTGTACCCTTGATCGACACAGCAGAAAATCAGTCAACAGAAGGACAAACGTTGTCAAAAACATTATGACCAATAGGACAAACAGACATGATAAATGCTATATTTATGGGAGTTGGTCAATGATCTCAGAAATACAATGTGCTGACATGGCACTAATCAATTTAGTCAATGTTTTGGCTCATTTCATATTGGCATCAAAGGCCAGGTCGAAAGGTAGAGTGAAAGTATAAGAGTTTATGGTTAAAATTTCAAGGATTTCATGGAAATTAAGATAGAAAGAAAGAGATTTTATTGATGTCCACGAATGACACAAATTAGGTCAATAGGACACAAAAAGCATAACTTACAATACCTAGTCAAACACGAGGAGGTAATAGCTAAATGGATAGACTGCAAACAAGTCAAAATGTAGAAATCCAAAAGAAAGGGCTCAATTGAAAACAAAACTCTAGTCTACATCAGAATCAAAAACAAAGGACCAACATCCTTGTCGATCACCATGAGGATGATGTCATGATAGGTAATTAATGATGTCATCCTCCTTTCTTAGACCACGCTTGTATTTCATATAATGCTTTGTGTCTTAACACGCCCTCTGGTAGTTGGAATATATAGTTGACTGCTTCTCTATAGTGCAAATGCATAGGAGGGCCATGACACATCCATTATCTTTTACCCATTTGACTAGATTTCAATCAAAAAGTAGGTCTCAAAATGACGGAGCTGATCAACTGACTTGTTTGCATTTACTTAACCCTCAAACATGGAGTTGGTGTGAATAGGGTTATTTCCCTATCTAGTTCCACTGTTAAGTGTGAACGGGGGTGTTTCTCTAACCAATTCCACTTTTAGGTTCCGTTCACACTTAGTCAAGATAAGTTTACTTAGGGTTTTTTATTATTGTTTCACCTCATATGATCATGACACTTGTCACAATCATGTGAATAGTAAATGAGAGGTGTTTTCCATAAATACCCCCTTTGTAAGCTCATTTTGGTACTCACTCATTTTAGGAATTTCATTATGTTCATGCAATCTCTTTGATTCCAGTTGAATCAATTCATCATTGCATTTGTGTTGCACACGGTTTCAACATCATTTGATAGAATACAATTTATTCTTCAAGTTCTATCTCTTTGTGAGTAAGAGTGCATCCTTTAGGCCTTAGAATCATGTGTCAACTATATCAACCAAATCTCACATGGTAACAAAGCATGTTGAGTGCCATTGGGTAGCCTCTTAGGAGATCATTTCCAATACTAAATATGGTCTTCTCTTGCATCCTTTCGAAGATGATCCTGAGAATCAGAAAGGTTTAGGAAACATATCAATTTGGGAGGTTCCTCCATGAGAGTTTCTTTTATAGGTTCAATTTTAGAGTTTTCAAGAGTACATCAAAGCTCACCACCGCGTCCAAATTGCCCAAGAAACACAAATTCGTCTTAGTTGGACATCAAAGGCTCTCTTCTTAATGACTTTGTTGCAGACGTTTTGTGCAGATCTAGGAGTTGTTTTCCGTTAAAAAAATATTTTTTCTCGGCCATCATATCTTCGTTTGTACACGCTCCTAAGAGATCCGGTTTTGGCCATTCGGCCAAATTGGCCCATTCGTAAGGGTATCTTTTTTTTTTTGACAAAAATAAAAAATCAATATTGTCAAAAAAAATACATATGAAGCAATCTCCAATTGTAATTGCCTTTTTTATTTTTATTTTTGGAAAAAAAAAAATTAAAATAAAACTAAAAAAAAAACAACGGTTTTTTATA
Organism: Torreya grandis; assembly: GCA_037957365.1. Taxonomy (NCBI): domain Eukaryota; kingdom Viridiplantae; phylum Streptophyta; class Pinopsida; order Cupressales; family Taxaceae; genus Torreya; species Torreya grandis. The sequence continues at coordinate 1,230,413 of JARHVA010001981.1, read as the reverse complement.
TTTTTAAAAAGAAAAAAATCAAAACGATTTTTTTTGTTTGTTGTTTTATAAAACAAAGTTTTAAAAAAAAAAAAAATTAGAGGCCATACGACTTGCCACACGGCTTAGGTCTGTGGTGCACGTCATGCCCTGCCCACCAAGGGCACAACGGCCTTGGTGGTGGCCATTACCACCACCACAAGCCACACCCTATGGTGGTGGCCCAACCACACTACCAACGGCGTCGGCCCTTGGGAGAGCCATAGCCTCCCAAACACACAGTTGCAGCTGTGGGCCATCAAACCTTTTTTTTTAACTTTTTTAAACCAAATAAAAGACTTTTTTTTTAAATATAAAACAAAAATAAAAATTATCCATGTTTTTTTTTAAATATTAACTCAAAACAAAAATAGATATATATATGGTCAAAACAAACCTTTGGTCAAAATCACAATTTTTAAGTTTTTTAAATCTATTTTTCTCAAACAAACAAAAATCACATGTAGTCAATACCTATAATTTGATCAAAATCAAATTGAGTTTTTAATAATTTTCTCACTAATAAAAAAATTACAGGTTGACTTTTTTTAATAATTTTCTCAACAAACAAAAATAATTACATTGAACACATGTCAATTCTATTGGTCAAAAACGGCATTATTAAGTTTTTTGACATTTTTTTCTCGCACAAAAAACAAATTGCACATGGTACCAAATCACTTGGTCAATGGCGAGCTCACACAAAAAGACAATTTTGTCTAGTCAAAGATTCTACTACACTTGGCGGCCCTCTACCTTTGGCTCATCCACTATCCTTGATGATAGTTTTGCTAATTTGTGGCGGCGATTCCACTACAATATGGCTCACCATTTCATTTGACAAAGACCAGCGGGTGGGCATTTGTCTGACAGGCAGTCAGACACCCCACAGAAAAAAAAAATTCCACGCCAGTAGTCAATGTTTAGTTTGCATGCCCAATTGGCATTTTCCGGACTTCATATTTTGTTAAACCTTCCACTGTTGAGCATTTTGCAAAGTCTACTTTGACACACTTGTACTTTGTGTTATGTCTCCTTCAAGGTCCCTTTCTTAGCGTCTTGCATTCTTCTTGTAGACACCTTCAAGGCCCCTTAGCACCAGAGTTTTTTCAAAAAAATATTCCTCCATTGTAAATGGGTATCTTATCAAACACTTTGTTTGTTAGAACCCATCTGAGGACTACTCTTTTCTCATTTTCATTGGCGTATCTTTCAACTACATTGTGATACTGCCATAGGCTCTAGCATTCACAGTTAACACATGCATGTGTGCTCTCATCTTCGTGCACTTTTTCACTATTTTCAACACTTTTCTCCTCAATTGTATATTCGACATCTCTATCCCCTGTTGACAATCTCCGACAGTTTTGGAGCTATTCTGACAGATTCCAATATTTGCAAGGTGATGTTCAAGTAGTGGCTTCATCCACTCATACAGTTTCTCGGAGTTGTGTACTTCTCAGCTATCATATAGTTTTCTAATTGGGTATGTGGGACAGTTTCTCCAACCACATTATGGAGCTATTGATTCTTAGAGTACTTATTTGCAGCTTTGGTGACCTTTGTTTAGTGACACTAGTCTTTGTGTTCACTTGTCACCATTTCAACCCACTTCTTTAACAGAGACGCATTGCCATCTTCTCCCAGTTTAGCATTGAGAGGGGTATTCAAGTAATGATTCCTCGGGTTCATTTTTCTACCCAATATTTTAGAGATCAATATTTATTTTGAGTCATCATCGTATTCAGCACCAATTCCTACTTTAACTTGGCGGTTATAATGACTCGACATCCATATATTCAGGCAAGATGGATTGGCGTCCATAGGGACACTTGGCTTCACATTGCTTCAAAGGGAGTCACATGACTTTCTTCCTTCCTCCTCTCATAGTGGAGAGTTTTTTCTTATGGGATTTCTCCTTCTCTTTTGTTCTTGAGGGAATCATTTTGTACATGGGTGCCTTATCAGGCTTGTTGTCGAGACCCATCATTTTTTGCATTCTTTGCATTGTGTATTCCTCCAAAGTTGCACTTAAGGGGGGGTGTTGGTGTGACCAAGGTTATTTCTCTATCTAGTTACGTTGTTAGGTGTGAACAAGATTGTTTTCCTAACTGATTCCATGCTTAGGTCCGTTCACACTCAATCAAGATCAGTTTACTTAGAATTTTTGACTATTGTCTCACCTCGCATGATCATGACACTTGTCACACACCTGTGAATGGCAGGTGAGAGGTATTTTCCATAAATACCCCTTTGTAAGTTCATTTTGGTACTCACTCACTCATTCCATGAATTCCATTGTGTTCATGCAATCCCTTTGATTCCAGTTGAATCAATTCATCATTGCATTTGTGTTTCACATGGTTTCAACATCATTTGATAGAATACAGTTTAATCTTCAAGTTCAATCTCTTTGTGAGTAAGTGTGCATCCTCTAAGCCTTAGAATCATGTGTAGGCTATATCAGCAAAATATCACATATGGGAATTGTCTATTTATGAGTCATTCAATGATGTTGGGAATATAATGCATTGACATGGCACTAATCGACACAGTCAACATGTTAACTCATTTCATGTTGGCATTCGATACCAATTTGACATGGAATTGGAAGAACAAAAGTTTAAAATCAAAATTTCGGGGGTTTCACGAGAATTAAGATAAAAAGAAAGAAATTATTTTAAAATCCACCAAATCACCAAACTAAGTCAAAGGACATAAAAGCACACCTTACAATAGCTAATCAGGAGTGGTAAAGGAACTCCAACAACTAAAAACAAAAAAATTAAAATCAAATAAAAGGGAGGTAGATAAATATAAAAATAAAGATAAATATATTAGTGTCCAACTAATGACCACAAAAGTAGGTCAAAGGGACTGCAGATTACAGAAATGGGTTAGGAAAAAGCAGGAAACTAGAAAGGTCTCCAAAAACAAGAAAAACAATGCTGAAAGAAATAGTATAAAACATGCCAAAGAGCAACCACGCTCAAAGTCAAAGAACCAAAGGGCCAAAAAGCCACGACCAACCACACTCAGTTCCAAAGAAGGGAGCAGAAGAAATGAGCAACCCCCAAGAATCTCTAAACATCAGGAGCACAAGAATGAACCCTAAAAAAGAACCAGAAGGGAACCCATCAAGAGTTTGATCCAACTCTCCTAGCATCCAAGGCCAACAAGAAGAAGCTCCGAATAGAAGTATGACCCGAAGAAGGGGAGGTATGATTCTTGGTCTGTCCAATCCTTTGCCTAGAAGGAAAAATCCTCTGTGAAGATCTGATGGATCTAGTCTGTCTCCTGATGTCGGATCTGAAGTGAATATGCTAATGAAAACTCAAGGAACTGTAAGTAGTGCCTTTGGGCCGCATTGATCTGGAATGTAAGGCTATACTGATGTCAATCTGTCGCTTAGTGCCACTCCTCGAAAGTAGCATCGTGAAAAAGGAAGCAATCTGCTGAGTGGAGATTGGTCTAGTGGGTCTCTAAGTAAAATGATCACAAAGCTTAAGAGCTTCCTGTATATATAAAGCCAAGCATCTCTGGTCCTCATATCTGAAGAAGTCAGAAAGAGTTTGTGTCCTCCTAAATAAGCAGTGAAATCTACCCCTGATCTCATAGTATATGAAACAACGGAAGATGAAATGTTCCTTGGACTCCATCTCTTGGATGTTGTATAACTGACAAATCCTCTTTGCTCGATCTCTCTGGTGGTCTGTCTCAATCCTAAGCCTGTGGGAACCCACTCGAAATTGTCCTAATGGGATGCGAAGAGAGTGCATCCAGTGGCGGAATGTATACTAAGGATGAATGATAAGCCCGTCACTCAACTCCAAGAAGTGCTCTACATAAAATGTCATCTTTGGGCATACCCCCCCAAGAGGGTTTACCAAAGTAGTATGAATAAACTATCTATAAATATCATCCCTAATAATCCAATTCAGCACCTGTCTTGTGGGTAGAAGATGAGCCAACGCGTCCAAGGAGTACTTAAATGGAGGAAATATGTCCATCATGATTCCCAGAGACTCCAATAGATCAAAAACCCCTATATACCAACAACGTCCACAAGTCAAGGGAGTTGAGAGAGCAAGACTCTTTGAAGAACAATATGCTAAGTATGGATATCTGTCACGCCCACTTGCAAAATCAAAAAACCTTTGTATACGATGTATGAAAGAGATCAAATCAAATATAGTCTCCAGTCGAAAGGGTCAAGCTCCAAACTCTGCAAGGATAATGTGTTGGGGAACTATCTGCTTACATATAATAATGCGACAAAGGAGAAGTCTCTGGACCCTCTCAAAAGTAGCCCAATCACCCTTAAGTAAAGGGGGCCCCTAGACTACATATCCATAGAGAATTGTGGGTCTGATAAGTGCATCCATGAGTGACATCTTGGATGAGATATCTTGAAAGTGATGCCGAAAACACTGTCGTTCAAGGAGAGCTAAAGAACCATAACCTTTGTTTATTCTAAGTTGGAGTCCCTGCCTCAAGTTGAAACGTGACCAGAAAATTGCACTCCCAGATAAGTATAGGAAGTGGTAATCTCAACCTCCTTTCCTCTGAAAAAGAAATGGAGGTGGGAGGTCTTCAAGCCATTAAACACCATGACCTTGATTTTACCCAAATTAACCGTCAGCTGCTGGAGATCACAAAAGAGAGCCAGAGCATCCACTGTCGTAATCCCTCAAAATATAAAACGGATAAACAATAGACAAGTCAAAATATAAAAGAGCCAAAAGAAGGGAGTTGATAGAAAATAAACCTCTAGTCTAGATCAAATTCAATAGAAGGCGCAACATCCTTGCCGATCACCATGAGGATGAATATGTTTGAATGGGTTTTTTAGTAGAAATTAGGTCTCAAACTAGGGTAATTAATCACCTAACTTGTTTGCATTTGCTTCACAGTCAAACATGGGGATATTTAGTTTTGCTTTTGAATAAGTCATTACGTATTGATGGTGCTTGCCATGCAGTCGTGATCAATTTATGTGGTACATTGTTGTCGCTTGGTCTATTGGCCAGGAGAAGGCATCTTGATACTAGCAAGATTTTCAAGAACAAAATGGAAAAGTGCAAATATATGTTGTGCTAACACACTCTGTAACAAAGGATGTTTATTGTCGACATCTTGCTTTGTCTAGACAATAAGAATTGGTTCTGCTTGTCTTCTATTGTCATCTTTCATGATAATATCCAAATTTCTCCATCTTTGTCTCAATGGTTACTACCAAATTGCTTGCCTTTGGTTCTTTTGCTTGGGATAAATTTTGAAGGTGTTGCGGTTCAACCTCCTTATTGTGAAATCGATTAGTATCTTGTATGCAAATGTGCTCAAATACCATTTACAAAACCATGTGTCATTTCTGCTCTACATAATACCATAGATTACATAGCTTCCTAGCAATCCATCTTCATTCATTGACCCAAAGTAGTGAAAATCATACCATCTAATGTTTGACGAACTCCTTCCTTGGACGAGCCTCATGAATAGCTAGGGAGGCATAATAGTTGCCAACAAATTTTGCACATTACCAATAAGCTAAAATCAGCTAAGATATCCATAAGATAATTCCTATGTCCTTCAATGCATGGTTTAAGACATGCACAAAATATCCGATCCAACAAATGTGTTTGTATCGTTTTTGATATAGAGACATAGTTTCTTGACGAGTGTTAGTTCCATCTCATGATCACTGGCATTACATTGGATGGTCCAACCTCCTTTATCACATCTCAAAGATCCTAACACTTGAAAAATATATCCTTACATTTACATGCTCCATTAAAGTTAATTTCGCAAAGGAGGAAATGACTTATGAAGAAAAAATAATGATTTTAATTACTACGTGATGTTATTCACACATATTACCAAAATAAGCCAAAAGAACCACTCCACAATTGTAAGACAATTGAACATGGAGGTCTAGAAAATTTGTGCAGAGGCCTGTTTGTATCCCTCCATCTGCAAGTCAAAATTGGAAAGCATTTCACCCAATAACAATGATGTTAGGTCCATTCCCAACCGGTGGCATAATGAAGACTATTGTTATAGCCCTCATAAACACCGATATCAAGCAGTATCAAAAGGGAGGTCAATGACATAAATAATTTGCCAATTCTTTCCTCTGTGTCTTCAAAAATTTGCATATTATATATTTTCTTGATAGTCATCTGCAATAGTGTCTCCAAAAGCACTAATAAAAGCCCGTCCAGTCTGCTAGGTAGACCCTTAAACCCCATTTTAATTCCGAATACCTGAACCAGCTTGAGAATAGCAAGAGGACTTGTACTTTACTTAGAAAAATGCAACTGCTACATTTGCAACCTACATGTTTCAATGTTAAGTTCTTTTGTGCATACCTTAAAAACCCTTGCAAAACGCAAAATGGTCTTGCTTCACTTAGAATAGCTCCCATGTAGCCAAAAATTGGCTTTTTGATTTCCTTGGCCGACCAATGTTCATGTATTTATGACACTCTGATTATAGATTATAGTCGGATTTTCAACATCAGTTGTAGCTTGTGGAGATTGGGTTGAAATTAGGTTTCTTTTTCCCTATTCTCCTCCATTATATGTTCAGTTTTCTGTAGTTGTCGGGTTTTAAGGGACCAGAAAAGGAGGCAAATTTTCTATACAAAAAATCTTGGAGTTTCCAAAATGCATTTTAGCAGCTCAGGTAGGTTCGATTTTGGGTAGGTTGTGATACAAAATAATAATAAAATCAATGATTTTGGGGGGCAGTTAACTTACACCTAAGATGTAGGGACAACCAATCTTGGCTATGTATCCACCACAGGCCAATGGGTTGTGGACATCTGAACTATCTTTTGTCCTTACCTACCACATAGTTTAGTGGGAGAACATTCCCAACCCATTCCCTAACAAACAATAGTAAAATGTCAACTGCCCTCTGATACATACCAAAGGAGCACAACAGAATTGAGTATAATAGATGCTTCTCATTTCTTAAGGATCAACTACCAGACCCAACTATTTTGCTCCACCTATTGATCTATTTATGCAATACAGAAGTTGGCTACCCTTAGAAACACCCCAACTATTCCATACCAGTAGTTAATGTTTTGGCACAGCAATGCTTCATATCATTGTCTTCATACCATTCAAGCACAGGGGCAACTTCTTACTAAGAGGAGTCAGAAGTGGACAAGGAAAGAGAGATGCAAGATATTTCCTAGCCCATCAGCAGACACATTTCCCTTCTCTAGTGCATTCTTCAAAGAAGGAAAAACACTCATGTCTAGAAAAGTAATTGAAAATACAATGGCAGAAGACCTAGGAAGAAATGTAATCAAGCAAGAAATTTCAGTTGAAGTATAGATTGATGTTGAAATTCAGGACCCCAGCAGCAGTGTAAACCAGCGTTAGTTTTTAAAGACAATGTATCAAAAAACCAAGCACTCTAACATCAATGTTTCTCTTTGATAACAAAAAAGTAAAAACCTCAAATACTACTAGTACATTTCAGACAGATAATGAATGAATGAGTATATCAGTATCCCACTCAAGAAATTCACAGTCCACGTAAGAACAAAAATGGGGAAAAATCTATAATGCCAGGAAACAGAAACGGGTCTGAAACATGGAATCGCAGATTTTCAACAAACCTTGGTTTGGAAACATCCATACAATATACTTTAACGGATATAAATATATATAAAAACAAAGCCTAATACTCTTTTTTAGTCCAAAAAGATAAAACACTTAAAAAATATAGAATTCATGAAAGTTCAAAACATTCAAGATGCTTAAATTTTCACATGGTCATGAATCATGTGGCATATCATGTGTTATAGCCCAAGTTCAAACTTCAAGGACAAAATGTACATTCAAGTGATTATAAACTAGAATAAATCATCTAGATTGTCCTCAAAATACAGAATTAATAATCTAGATTGTCTCAAAATATAGAATTAATCATCTAGATTGCCCTTGCTCTTGTAAAAAATGCAATCGCTGCCTCCAAACTCCTTGTTGCAATGGCTGTCTCCTGAATTCCTCCTTGCTCTTGTAAAAAACAGCAATGATAAGAGTGTGTGTTTTGACATTGCATTGAGTGGGTTTATATTGGTTTAACATAGTGTATTCTAGAAGATTAGGTTTGTTTTTTTAATTTGGTCAAAGCATTTGCCGCCAGAAATGCCCCGGAAATGGCCCAGAAACGCTCGGGCATGTGACAGAAATGTCTGGAAAGTTTCCGGACGTTTCTGGCGAATGCCGATGTGTTTCCAGGATGTTTCCAAAGAGTCTCTGGTGGCATTTCGTACCAGAAACATTTCTGGGCAGAAACGTTTCTGGGGCCTGAGGCATTCCCCTGCACCATAGGGAAAAATGAGTGTGTCAATGAAGGATTTACAAAACATGACCATCCATGCAGCTATCAAAGGAGACAATGCTTGAAATATAATCAGCCCTCTGAAGATGAAAATTCCAAATCAAACATAAGACTATCGACCTTGTGGGCATATCAAAATGAGCACTTTCATACAACTGTCATTTAGCGGGTAAACAAATAAGTGTTGCTTTCAAACCAAATGAAATTGTAATATTGATACAGATCTGCACCATAAAATTTATTGCAAGGAATATGATTCTGATGACTTACATTTGACGCTTAGATATATCTTCTTTTGATACTCCAGCAGCAGCAGGTGTGCCTTCTAAAATGAGACCTTCCTATTCAAGATAAAGAAGTAGACAATAAGCATAAATAAATATAAAATCATATGAAAAAACCTTATTCAAGTTAAAGTATAAACTGAACAATAAGCATAAATAATTTAAGAGATATCAAATCCATCGTACAGAAGAAGCTGGCCAACTAAAGACACTGCCAAAAAAAATAACTATGGCATCATATCATCTCACCTTAGTCAGATAAAGGTTGCGGTGATCACGATCCTCCGTTTCTACCTTTTCTTTTGCCTTCCGATCAGCTGATTTTTTATCTATAGCCTTCAAAACTGTCAATGGTCTTCCTTTCACTGTAATTCCTGAATCTACCAAGCCCTGTCTTATTTCAGCAGCTGATATAGCAGCTTCAGCTCCTTCTTTTGATTCATACTCTATGAATGCTGTTCCCTTAGGCCGCCTTCATTATCAAATTCACCATAATTAGACCCAAAGACTATTCTTGCAACACAGAACAACTAAACGCATTCAAATCGCTATTCATGCCACTCAATGAAAACTTAATACTGTATAATTTACAACCACAATCAAAAATTAAATAATACTAAAAGAAAAATAATGAAGATAACCTTAGCATACTTTGTAAGTTGATGAAGAACGCGTTGAACAGATTTAATTTTCCCAAATACTGAGAATCGTGTTTTCATCTCTTCATTATCAACATCAAAGGGAAGATTACTGATAAATATTGTTTTCTGCAAGCTCTCATCTTTTTGTGCGGAAGAAGCCTTTTGTATGGCCATTTCTGCCTCACAGTTCGCATTTTCATCTTTAAAATCCACATTTGCAGTTTTCCTCGTGCCAATCTTTTGATTCTCAAGAACCACAGCCTTTGCTCCAGTCAACTCTTTGGAGTTAATTTTAACACTTGAAATCAAGGTGTCATCCTCTTTTGCATGAGAATTAATGATACTGTTGAGTACTTTCTTTGCTATGTCCATCTCCTTAAAGATGTTCAAATGTTCTGCCCCAGCTTTTACATCACCTTTGACGGATTCAGAGTTATTATCACATCTATGATCGTCAAAACAATTATCAGGTATATGTATGCCAGAGGTAAGATGCTCCTCTAAATTGTCACCGGCGTCATCCTCGCTGGCTGTATCATTATTCTCTGGATCAAATACTTCATCGCCAGAAACTTCACCTCCTGTGGTGAACATATCAAATCATTGATCAGAAATATATAGTCCATAAAGGTCATGAACTCACTCTCAAATGTCTAGAACAAAAATCACATGGCCAGTTAGGTTAGAACTGAGTGTTAATGAAAAATATGAACTTAGTCATCCAGTGTCATGAATAGTAATCTGAGACTCGGCAGCTTTCATGACAAGGAGACACAAAAACAGACTATCCTTTTTACAAATTGCCTTCTCTTCAACCACGTACGGCAGTTTTGACATCAACCTGGGAGTTAACACATTACAAAATGCCAACAATATGAAAGGAATGTGGAACTGTGACACTAGCCTTTAATTGAAAGGACAAGAAATTTGAATTCTTCCAAACTATAACTGATCATATACATAAATGTTAGTTTAAGTGATGAATTAAAACATGAAAGTTTTTCATACTTGATAATAGCTAATTAATTTTCTTTACAAACTGGAATTTTTAAATAATTCTCTATTCATCAGAACCTCACGACAATCAACCTGAGGCTTCATAAAGCATTTTAAGTTTTTAACTAAAATGATTTGTCGTAAAACAGAGTTGTAAGCTTAAAAAACTAGTTGTCAACACGAGCACCATAACACCCAGAAAGCTACTTGCAAGCTTAAAAACTAGTTGTAAACACGAGCACCATAACAACCAGAAAGCCAACAGAATCCATCTGGCATAAACTTGCAGTTACTAAAGAAGTAGAACGTCTCCTTGACCATCTCCCACGACTCCTTGCCAGGCATTATCTGGTATTGCAGAACCTGCATGCCGAACACGACCAAGAAAGCCATAGACAACAACTCCTACAAAAGCAGACACAAAGGGACAGTCGGGAAGTGGAAGCAAGATTGGAAGTGAGACGTAGATGCCACTAAACCCAAGTGAAGGAGCACAAAAACAACAAGTGGGCAGAACACGAGAAATCGAACTTAGGAGGTCAACAAGACTCTTGAAATGGGAACGACAAAGGAGGTTACAAGCAACCAATTCAAAAAATCAAGAACCGGTAACCAATCTCCAAAGCCGAAGCCCAATGCCAAGCCCAAGTCGGAGCATAAGTCAGAGTAGGAGTTTGAACCAAGACAAGGATCCTGTAGTGCAGGAACAAGTAACAAAGCATCCTCTGCCACTCTCAGCTACACAGTGGGAGGAGATTAACCTACTACTCCGGATACAGGTGGGAAGTACAATGGAATCCATAGAGGAATTAAGTTTCCTCTCCGATCAAGAAATTGAAGATGAATTCTTCAAAGAAAAAGAGTGAGTTTCTTATGAAACCATTATCAAAGGGATCAAAGATTTGTTGATCGAAGATCCAATGCCAAAGACACCACAACAACCGGAACAACCTGAACATCTTGAAGTGAAGGGCAAGAGCACAAAGAGGGAACCTGAAGGTTAGCAAGCTAGCATACAGTTAATTGTCGAAGGACGGGTTAAGTGCCGAGACATGTCCAGAGCAAAGGAACGTCCTAAAGAGAGTCCCGAGGAGGAAGCTCATGTTCGAAAGGCCATCGCAAAAGACCTCAACATCCCTGAGAATGGTTACCTTGAACCCATCACCTTGAAAAAATTTGCCTAAATTTTCCAATGATAGAGCCGATGATCGGATATGGCATTGTCATCCCTGCATCATTATTTGGACTGCCAATGGGCAAACAAATGAGTGGATGTGAATCAAATGCTTTATAGCTACCCTTCAAGGTATGGCCATCGATTGGTTCAATGATGCACCAAGAAGTGACTAGGTAACTTGGCCAACCTTCCAACAAGCAATTGAAATGGAATTCAAATTACTTAGTGATGATAATGAAATTGTAGTAGAGATATACAACACGAATCAAGGTAAACATGAGACGGCTCAAGCTTACAGTCGGAGACTCAAAGACTTGCCTGACAAACTAGAGAAGGACCCAGTCAATAGGCTCAAAAAGCAATCATTTATTGAGGGTTTGGTCCCCTCACTAAGAAAAAAATGAAATAGAGCAATGGATATAGAAAGTGAAATAAAACATCATTATCACACTCAATAAGACAAAGCGAAGATGAGAACTCTAGCTCCAGTGGCAACGAACTAGGATCGATTTGTACACTTCGAAAGGACATGCTAAAAATGATGAGAGAATTGGAAAAAAAAAACTAAGGAAAGGATATTTGGTGCACAGACCATTAAATAGAAGGGCATAGCAAGACCAACTGTCTGAGAAGACTACTTTTCAATAAATATCAAGTCAATGGCCATGATGTAAAAAGTTGTCTGTATAATTTTAAAAACAGAGGTGCCCAAGTCCTCTTTACCCAAGGAGAACCATCAACACCACCTACCACACCAACAAAGTTCCAAGCTAATACGGGAGCATCTTCAGGTGGATCCTTTGGTGGATGTAGAAACCAACATAGTAATACATGACGCCAGAGCAATACTGGGATGGCGATAGCCACATCCAATACGATGACCAAGGTCGATCAATGGTTGATTGCCAAAAGTGCAATAGATGGGGCCACTTCGCAAGAGATTGCCCCACCAATCAAGTCAACACTGGACTTATGTGTTCTTGGTGCAGAAGTGGAGATCATAAGGATGCAAACTGCCCAAAGCAAGAAAACATCAATATGATCGATGTTAGAAACAAAGGGGTGTTGGCAATCACCAAGGGCCAAGCTAATAAGATGCTAACCTACCCAAATCCGTGTACAAAAAAGGAACAAATGGCTAAAGCAAGTGTCGAAGTGGAACGAGCAATGAGGGAAGAAAAAAGACATTATGGCGAACATACAAGTAAAGTACCTAGTCAACTTGAGCCAAACAAACATATTGTAAGACGAGTTCTATGGAGCACTATACCCATCAAAGTAATGGATCTCCTACAGAGCAATCCACAACTCAAGGATGTTATAACCAATTTTGTACAAGATAATGGTCACAACATAAAGTGGGCTACACACCTAGCGAAGGAAGAGAAACAAAGAGAGCCCATTGTGGAACCCCCATGATCAAGAAACCAAGTAATTGATTTGATGCTCCTAACTTAGTCCATCATCCCGCAATCATCCACATGGAGATTTTAGGCCTAAACTTGTCTAATACTATTATTGATGGCAGCTCTGGTGTGAACGCGCTCCTAGAGGAAACATGGAAAAGTCTTGGAAAATCCTTTATTTGGCTGCCAACCTTCCAATTAGTAGTAGCCGATGAGAGCGAGATACAGGGGTTGGGAGTCCTAGCTCAAAAGGAAATTATTGGTACCCAACCTTTCTTATTTAATTTTGTAGTCATCTCCTAAAGGAAAAAAGCCTATGATGCACTATAGTGCCAAGGCAGATCTCAAATTGGAAAGGAACATCATCTCTATCGAGAATAGGGGCCGAGAGTACATCATCGACATCAAAAGCCAAGCAGTAAGTGCAGAGAGAGCCTCATTAGATGACTTATTAAAGTCGGATACAAAAGCTATGGAAGAAGAGCATGCTCAACATTTGAACCAAGTCATAGTGGAACTAAATAAGGAGGGACTATTGGAGTTACACTCATGTTCGAAGGATGTAAACTCCTTGAGCAGTCTATTCCACTAGCAAATGGAGGACTATGAAGTGTTCCAACCTGGGTGCAACTTCACTGAGATCATGGGATAGAAGAATGTGAAGGTTCAGAAAGAAATGGACAAATGCAGACAAACACTCATCAAGAAAAACCATTATCATCAGATCCAACCTACCCTCCTAAGCTCACAAAATATCAAGTGGGTCACGCCAAGGTAGATGAAAAACCTATTCACCAGTTCGAAGAGGTACATGACATGAAATACAAAGAACCGACGATCTGACAAAGAACCTCAAATGATTATGATGGGAGAAGATTTGGACCTAGTGTTGAAAGTTGCAATGTTTCGAGTCTTCATAGATTACAAGGATGTATTTGCTTGGACCTACACGGATTTGAAGGGAATACCAACTGAGATGTGTTTACACATTATTCCTTTGGTGCCAAAGGCTCAAGCAGCTCGGAGAAGAGCATATAGAAAGAACAAGAACTATGCGACTAAAGTCTAACAAGAGATCAAGAATATATTGGAAGTAGAAATCATATTCAAAGTAGAGATAAGTGAACGGGTATCCCCAATAGTAATCAGTTTAAAGGAGTCAGAACATATAAGGATATGTGTTGACTTCATAAATCTGAATGTTATTACTATAAAAGACCCATTCATAGACTCTACACTACAAAAAGTAGCTGGTCATGAAATATACTAATTTATGGATGGATTCTCTAGGTAAAACCAAATAAGGATTGTAGAGGACAAAATGAAGACCACTTTTATAGTAGATGGAATCTATGCATATAACCAAATGCCATTCGGACTTTGCAATGATTTGGCCACCTTCATGTGGATCAAACTACACATCTTCAACAAGTTGGCCATGGGGAACTTCAGGGCTTTTCTTGATGACTGGTCAACTACAAAGGTCAAAAATCCCACCTGCAGGCCCTGACAAAATGCATGAGACAATGTAGAGCAACAATGTTGGCTCTAAATCCCAAAAGTGTGAGTTGAAGGTTCCACAAGGTTAGGTCCTTGGCCACTGTGTATGTAAAATGGGACCAAAGACCGATCTGGATAAAATAAGATCAGGTGGAATGAGGCACCAAAAGATGTCACTAGGTAAAATCCTTTTTAGAACATGTTGGATACTATTGACGGTTCACAAAGAACTTTGCTCAAGTCTTTCACCCACTGGACATTCTCACCAGAAAAGGAACTTCATTCATTTGGTCAAATGGACAAGAAGACGCATTCAAAGAATTGAAGGATAGATTGATACGTTCTCCCATATTTGTGTACCTAAATTGGCACAAAGAGTTTCATGTTCATGTTGGCACTTCCATTTATGCTATTGGGTAAACAATAACACAAGTGAGAACTCAAGGGTTGGATCACCCAGTGTTCTTCGCAAGCAAACTTCTCTCAAAAACAGAGAAGAATTACAGCACTATGGAACATGAAGCCTTTGGGATGGTTTACGTAGTACAAAAGTTTCAACACTACCTACTGGCAACCCCCTTCATTTTTTATATGGACCATCAGGCACTACTATACTTAGTCAACAAACCAATCATCCAAGGCAAGATAAACAGATGGTTGATGTTATTATAGGAGTTCACATTCAAAATTATTGTCAGATCGGGGAAGAGTCATGTTATTTTTTATCAACTCTCTCGAATAAAATCAAGAGAACTTGCAAAAGGAGTGAATATTTTCCAAATGCCCATCTCTTCCAAATTGCAATTGTACCAGCAAGGTATGAGAATATTGGGGAATACTTATCTTCAGCGTCCTTTCCAACAGATATGCAACTTGTAGAGAGGACGCTGGTGTTGAAAGCTCGAGCATTCCAGTTAATAAATGGGTTCTTATATAAGATGTGTCAAGACCAGATCTTGTCATAGTGTGTACTAAAAGAGGAAATCAGAGATGTAATCATTGAAGCTCATGAAGGACCAGCTGGAGGCCACGTGGGACCCAAAGCTACTGCAAGAAAAGTATTATTGGCAAGACTTTAGTGGATGCAATTGCATCATGATGCAAAAGTGGGTGATGGAATGTGACACTTGCTAACGTACCGAGAAGCCATTAAAAAGAGACTTCATATTGCTTTGGTCGTCTCAACCACAGGAACTTTTTGAAAGATGAGCCCTAGATTTCATTGGACCTTTGTAAACAAGCAACATTCACTATAGCAAATAGATTGCAGTGAGCACCAAGTACTTGACTAAATGGGCCAAAGCGAGAGCATTTCCTGACAACACTGCCCTGAGCACAGCTAAGTTCATATATGAACAAGTAGTTACAAGATTTGGGATCCCAACTCAAACCACAAGCGACAAAGCAGGGCATTTCATCAACCATGTGATCAAGTTGACGACTTCAGAATTCCGAAATTTTCGTTTTTTGTCAAGCCCATAGTACCCACAAGCCAATGCCCAAGCAAAAGCAACGAACAAAGTAGTTATATTTGTCATTCAAAAGTCATGTCGTATAAGAGAAAGTGATTGGGAGGAGTATCTACGTGCAGCACTATGAGCCTACAAAATGGCTTATAAAGTCGCTACCAGGCACACTTCATTCCAACTAAGGTATGGTCGAGAAGAAGTTGTCCCAATGGAATATCTAGTACCAAAGTATATGTGTGGTAGTACATAATAGGTTAGGAGATGAGGAAAGTCTCAAAGAATGGCTCCATCGATTAAACAAACTCGATGAAAGAAGAATATTGGCACAATAGACAATTGAAGTCACACGAAAACGAAACAAAGGTTTGCATGACAAACACCACCTATGGATGAATTTTAGAGGCGGAGCATTCATCCTAAAATATAATGGGAAGTGTGAAATCAAACAAGGCAAGTTCAAAGTATCATGACTAGAACCTTTTAAATTGTGCAATTCTTTGAGAACAGGGCAGTGACGTTAGAACATATTAGTGGAACACCCATTAGAGGCACATTCAATGGTTCTAAACTTAAGTTAGATAAAGTTAAAACGGAAGGAAAAAATATGATTAACCTAGTACCAACTCATTTTGAAAAGTGTGAAAAGAGAAATAACAGAACCAATCAAATAAAAATCCACGACCAAGGCACACTACCACTTTATGCTCCGCTTCAGTTGGTTAAATCAAACAAGCCTGAAGGCCATGGTCATGACAGCCACGATCGAGTGATTCCTGACTTCCACATTCAGAGTAATAATTGGTAACTTGACCACTACAAGGTGGACAAGCATGCAACATTCGCTAGACATGCAACGATTACAGTTCATGCACAGAAATAAAGCAACATGACGGCTATAAGTATTCCATGCAGGACGCCCATATTCCAAGTGGCTATGAATAACAACTTAAGGTTGGCAACCATGTTCCAAAACACAAAGTTGACACCCAAGTCACGCATTGTAAAGTTGATGAGGCCCAGGCTGTGAAAAGCAAAGCAACACCCATACTCTACGAGGTAAAATTGGCACCCATGCTAACGCTGACCACTATGGACTGCTTGGTGCCTATTGTTTGCTTGACGCCCAGTTTCAGGTGGAACGAGCATGTGATGCCCAGCTGCCATTGGAAGTAGCCCCAGACGCCCAACCTTGTGCTTTGACTATTAATTCCCTTGCACATACAGTTCTCTCCATCCACTGGACAAATATCCACTTGACCACTAGTTCCATGAAAAGCTCGACGACCCAAGGTATTGGAATTGTTGGTGTTGAGGTCGATCAATTTGTTGGAAAGCTGCAGATAAACAGAGAGTATCATCACTACCTTGACGCCCTCACCTGTACCGACACTGCCCATCAAGGTAACACTGCCCATAAAGGTCATATAATTTTCAATCCTTCTAACAACTGCAAGGTAGAAGCCAGATCTGTGGCTAGAACAGTTAACGCCAAGGATCAAAAGGATGATTTGATTGACGGAGAGGGCTCTAGGCAGCTTTTGCATGCACGGTTTTGTGGGGCACCGTACAGCAAATTGTAGTCCAATCCTCAAGGGTGCAGCAAAACAAAACTAGAACCCTTCACACAGTCCTTGGTTATTGTTGACTTGCCCAACTTGACTTCCACAGTGGACACTATGAACAAGTTCAGATTTTTGGCTTTTGCGAGTAGTATCTCTACATGGTTTAGAAAAGTTTTGAAAGTACAAGGGCCACACTCTGCTTTTAGTAAACCCTTGCTTGAGAAGTTTAGTCTATATTCAGACCTTCCATTTGGATCTACCACAGTAGTTATGTCAGACACCAACCACCCTCCTTTCTCCTCAGCAAAAGTCCCGTCTGTAGGCAAAAGAATGCACTAGAAACAGCATTAGAAAAATTTGGGACCGTAAGGGAAGTGTTGACCAAATTTTGACCCTGCAGGTCAAAATTGGGCACCCCTATAGGAAAACTTGGCCTTTAGATCTTTTAGGGGCGAATATCATGTCTTAGTGTGAGCTCAAGTTTCTTCAACATAATATGAATGCTATTAGCTTTGATCAGTTTGTTGTCTAGGTCCTTTTACTTTCTTTGAGTCATGCTAATAGGTCTAAGCAGAGTTTAAAGAACATTTTCAAAGTGCCAGATCTTGCACGTGCAACAGTTGCAGAGGAAACTGATCACGTGTGTTTGTTCATCCTGGTTCAAAGTTCTTATGTACTAAGTCTGAGGTCCTTCGCCAAAGCACAAGCAAAGTTGTTCATGTTCAAAGACTTGCTTCGAAAACATTTCTGGACTTAGTGATTTGAGCTCAGTCGTTCACTTTAGGGTTATCTTGGTTTTCAACTTCGGGTTTCCATAACCACAAGACTTCGAGTTTTCCTATTATGCAGATTTCATTCGGAGGAGATGTTCCATACAAAGCCCGCAACAAAAGTACAAGTGTTCATTCTTTCGAAGTTTTTGTTTTGGGTTTTTTGTTTAAGTGTCGGGAATTGTTTCGGACATTTTGTCCGAAACAATTTCCCCGAAGGACCTTTTTCGGGCTAAAGGACCATTTCAAAAAGCCGAAAGGGTCATCTTTTTTCCGAAAGGCACTTTTGGCTCAGTTCAAAGTTTTCGAATGGACAATTTCCCTTTCGTAAGGGTCATTTGCAAGAACTCCAAAGGTCCATTTCAAAAAATTCGAAGGGGTCATTTTCATTTTCCCGAAGGGCACTTCATCTTTTTCGAAGGACACTCTGCAATCCTTCCGAAGGGTACTTTTTCAGAAAAATAGTCATTTGCAAAGTTTCCGAAGGGTACCCCTCCACAGCGAAGTGAACCAAATACAAAGCCGAAAGGACACTTTCAAGATTTCCGAAGGACCAAACAAAAAGCCCGAAGAAATTCTTTCGGAAAAAATGTCCGTGGAATTTGTTTAGGAAAATTGTCTGCATTGAAAAAGAACTAAGGTGTAGTTCTTTCGGACTTTTTGTCCAAAGGAATTACTCAAGTCAAAAAGTCCATGGAAATTAAGCCCGAGAAAGCCCAAAAGATTTCTTTCGAAAAGATTGTTCAAATGATTTCTTCGGCAGAAAGTCCGAAAGATAGGTTCGGCAAAAAAGCCCGAAAGATTTTCTTGGGGAAAAAGTCCGAAAGATAGGTTCACCAAAAAGTCCGAAGAAAACAGAAAGGGTGCATAAAGAAAAAAGCCCGAAGAAATTCTTTCAAGAAAAGTGGCCAAAACAAATCTTTCGAAGGACACCTTTGAAGCCAAGTGCCCCAAAAAGTTCCCCGAAAGACATCTTGCAAGCAAAAGTGTCCCACGTAGAGGTTCCGAAAGGGCACTTTCCATAGTTAAAGAGCACTTGGCAAAAGTCCGAAAGAAACTTAAGTCCAAGGAAAATGTTCCGAAGGAATAAGGAAGGTGATGGCCTCACAAACGTCAACTTTAAACTGCGAAAAATAGCCATTGGAGTCAAAAAAGCTTGGCGGGAACCTGAGGGCACATATGGAGGTAACAAATGGTAAGATCTCGAGTATTTGGTGTAGGCAAAACAAGTGAATAATAGATAGGTCGACAGTTCGGGTCATTGTTGAAAGTCAATCAAACCAAAGAGCTCCCATGAAATCGACGAACACAAGTGTCCATAGGATGGCTCGCAATTAGAAAGGGTATTCTCTAACTATCGCGATGAGTCTCATGTCCATTGAGCAGTGCTATGTGTCAGTTTCCCCATTTTAAGTTTCAAACACTCCTGGATGATTTATGATGGAGGCAGTTACCTGTGCAAAATTTTGGAGTTTTTGCACCACTTTTCGCCATTTTTATGACTGGTTTCAAACAAGTAGACTCCTCACATGATATGACTCGTCTCACCCCTCTTTCACATGCAATTGTAACTGATATTCTCAAGGTGACACATGTCCGAGTGACCTTTGGACTTCCCTTGATTCTTTCTCAAAAACTATATATATGCATTCTTTCGGCTCTTTGAGCAGCGTTCGTTGGTTACTGGAAAAATTCTGGCCAGATTTGTACTTGAAGAACTCTTAAAGAAATATACAAGTGTTGTTGCCACTCATATGCTGTAATATTGAGTAATGACTTGAATCTTGTTGGTCTAGTCTAGTGAAAGATTGTCTTTTCTAGCTTGTAGTCTTGATGGTCTACCAATTTGCAGAAAGGAAATTGTTGCAGGTCTTTGCTAGTATTCTTTTCTAAGTGTAGAGATATCCTAGAAGTGGTCCATGATTGTATCCCTCTTTGGAATCATTCATTCCCTTCCTAAGAATCATATACCTTCTTGAATCTAGCATATGAAACATTGATGCAGTAATGAATCCTGAGTTGTGAGTCTTGTGTGAAAAACACCTTGTTTGTCTTTAAGTAGTGGTTTCAATCAACTGGGAAGACATTATACATTGGTGCATCGCCGATTGGTTTCTCAGTTGTTTTCCTTAACCCTTTTCATACACAATTGATAGGTTAGAGAGAGCTTTAAAGGTGCATTAAGGGGAGCTAACCCCTTATCTAGAGATTCATCTCAACAAAATTGTCACCCACAGCAAGAGAGATGACTCCATTATGCCACTTGGATGAGGAGCACTAAGCATCTCCTCAAGGGTGCAAATCCAAGTGTCAACACGATGGTCATATAATACCTCAGCAATTTCAATCTCCTGCCAATCCTCAGAGGGTACAAACTTTGTTGACAACAAGCAATTCAAGGCAAGGGTCTACCAAGGGCAGCAAGAAACGACGAATTGGAGAACCTCAAAAGCTGAAATCTAAAGTGCTGCCCACTTCAGAAACGCTTGAATGGAGTCTTCTTGGTACTCAAACTTGGATTTGATGGGAAAATAATCTAACCAGTCATGAACTCAAAGTAGCACTGCAAAAGGATAGAGTGGAAAAAATCCTCCAAATGCCTTTTTCAGCGCTCAAGACTTTGATCCTTACTTGGTCAGGATGGCCTCCACATACAAAAAGGATACCAGATGTTCAATTGTCCAGCATATGGAGAAAGAGGTCGGCATTACTTAAACTCTGGCTGACTACACAGGAGTGTTTGGAGTACCATCACATGCCCTGTGGGTAAGCAAGCCCGCAAGCAATTGTGCATCTGACATAGGTGCACAAAGATTTGGTTATGCAACAACTCTACCGGCCTGGGTTAACCAAAGAAGAATTGGGCAGCTTGTGGGCCAAGGGAAGTCGGGGAAACAGAAAAAAGTATTTAGCTTCGGATGAATGGTGGTGTGTCTTGGATGTCATTCGATGTCGGTTGGTAGGGGCCACTCGATCATGTGATATTGCTGAATGGATGATAGCGTTCGTGCTTGGGTTAGGCGAAAGGGAAATTTACAATTGTGGTGAGATCTTGTCGGCAAGTATTCATGACTTTCTCTCTCAATTGTAAAGGATTTTATATGACTCAGCATGTGGTTGCACTTCTCTTGGATGCCATGGCCCATACATACACAGACTAGTTTGGGCCCAAAATTTCGACCAGACCCTTCATATTAGGGGAGTTGGCCTTCGGTATTTAGATGCAAGAACTTGGGTCTATCTTTGGAGCAGCACAAATGCAAGAAAAGGCAACCTAGGTCGAGGAGCCTACTACTTCAGACAAAGAAGAGGGAAATAGTTGTGACACTAATGAAGAAGAGGAGGATGCGGGTCCTTACACAATAGGCTTCCCAGTTGAGTCTCCGCAAGGAGTTCCTTTCTTCTCCAAGGAGCCATGTGGTTCCTTGGAACCAACAGTCTGGATCACTTCTGAAAACCAAGCAGTGTGAGAATAGCAGACCAAAGATTGGCTAAGTAAGATTGGAGTACCGGTTAATACTAATTTTGAGATTCCGACAAGCCCTTTACCTAAGCATGGCATGGATATAGAGGTTCGTTCAATATCAGAACACTCCAAGCATGGACCCAGAGAGCTCCCGAATTTTGAGGAAAGGATGTTCCCAGTATTGTTTCTGCATCCTAATATGGCCAATCTTTTTCTATTTCAGCCCAATTTTTGCAGACTATACAGCCTATGGCCCAAGCCCTTGATGGGATTGCTCATGTGGAGGGCCAATCGGATGTGGTAGGTCATCTTTCTTAGATACACGTGATCCTAGACGAAGCCAACCGCATTCACAAATTTGTGCATGAGGAATGTGCCATTTGGAATTCACTCATATTTAAGTCAAACAAGGGTGGCCTGAGCAGGATAGTCTAGAAATGCATGAGCAATGGATGCCACCTACTGTGTCCATTGTTACTTGTCCAGTTCAAAGTATCCTAGACTCTCTCTGAAGCATTGAACAACTTTCCGCTACCAGTGGTTGTTGCAGTCTGCTATGTGTGCCCAAAACAAGTTGGAAGCGGTAGAGGACATGGCTGTTGGTGAGATTCACTCTTTACATGCTAGCTGACCAGAATAATCAGTTTCAGGATCAACTTGCTTAGCAAAGTCAGCTTACTGAAGCTCAAACACAAAGAATGGAGGCGTATAGGCAGGAAGCCCAACAAGCTCAGGGGAAATTGCTGGAAGCCGGTTGGATAGTCAAAGGGTCCTATGACTGCAAACTGATGGCTGCCAAACAGATGCAGAACCATACCACATAGGTGCATTCTACTTCAACAGCTCAAGTTAGCTAGAGTTGCCTCTTCCAGTTCTCTTCCAGCCACTCCCTCTATGCCTCCAGGGGCGTCTTCTTCTTCCCCTCATTGATTGTTTTCTCTTCTATCTGTATTGTCGGATGGGACTCCAACAGATCTAAAACGGGGGATAATGTAGAGGGTATTTGCTTAGACAAATGTTGTTGCTACCTTTATAGTGTGTAGTCAGCTTTAGTTAAATAATACCGAACTTAAGGTGCAGTTGGACGGTTAGAGGACCACCTAATTGTCACATTGTGGGTTCATATGGCATGATGTTGTGATAGGAAGGGTACTAGTATCAGGTCTTCCCTGAACTTGTCGATTGCACAAGACTTATTATTGAATGCAAGCTGCTAGTTTGTGGATTCTTGTATACGGTATCTTCTGTTAGTACTGTTCTATATTACTGCTGTTCTATGTTAGTGCTGTTCTATGTCTGGTTCTTGGCAATAGTCTAGTATCTAAGTAGACTATATCTTTACTACATAGATCTCAATTGTTTTGCCTCAACAATGGAAGAAGATTTGAGGCCCTGTGAAATATTCCGAGCCAAATTTTTTCAACTTTTTCAAATTGCAAGTTACAACCAAAGCACCCGTTAAGGTTAGCAGCTAAACCAAAACGATGCTGAAGCAACTCTAACCAAAATGTACACCAGGATCCCGATGTGGGCAAGGCAAGGTGTGAGCATTGGTCAGAGGATCTTAAACAAAATGCTTATGCAAGAACTCTAACCAAGAATGCGCCGGCGAACGACGAGCATGTGGTCAGAGGATCCCTACAATCTATTATACTGAAAGCACACTCGACACCAAGTATGTGCTACTCAATCCAATATGGAAATGAGGCGACCATATGGTGGAGATACAGAAATTACAAAACAAAGGAACTCTACGTCAAGTATGTGCTACCCAATCCAAAGCGGAGTAAGGGGCGACCATCTGACGGAGTGAAATTACTAACAATGCTTTAATGGGAAATACTGAAGAATGAAACTACTCCACACCCAGCATGTGCTTGCTAACCCCAGAAGGGAAAGTAGCTACCATAGGGCGGAACTCTACAGCCAGAATGTGCTTGCTAACCCCAATAGGGAAAGTAGCTACCATAGGGCGGAGCTATAAACTAATACAATAACTTTATTAAAAACTGAACTTTTGAAATCAGATTTGAACAAGTAAGAATCGCTGCCAGTACTACTGTCAGCTTTACAAAAGAAGGATCTGTATGCCAATGTCGTCAGAAGTAGAAAGATTAGCATTACATCATAGAATTTTATCCATATTATGGATAGTCATGCCCAACAATGAGAGATTCAAGAGCAATATAATAATTTCAGTTTTGAATACAATTTTTGCTCTTAAAAAGAAGAAAAACCAGCAACCTATTAAATTCTTCAGATGTTCATAACTCACACAAAACTTGTTCAATCTTCTTGATTTCTGTTGCAAACTCTCTTCCTTATGATGGCGCCCAAGTTAGCATCAAAATTCAGAGCCAATCTGCATCCAAAAATTGTTACACGGATTCCAATGCAAACCCCAAAGGGCGTCCCAGCTGAATAGGGCGATTTGCTCTAGAATTTAATTGCAAGCTTTAAAAATTCTATAAATAAGAGAAAAAGGGCGCCTAACCCTAGCCAAGATAATGAAATGATACCCAGAACCCTTTTTTTTGTATTTTTTGATTTATGAATAAAAACCTAGATCTGCCTTATACAGAATACAATAACTGAAACACTAATAAAACCAAATAAACTAACAATGAAATTAACTGAGATCAAATCACAAGTAAATACAAATATCAATGACTAAATCACCACTAGATGTTGTCTTGCAAGCATGAAGCGATGCCCTAGCTAGGAGGCCTTCATTCCCCGAAGCAATTCCAGAGCCAAAGCGGCAGCATAACCATGTAGTAGACCAAGATGATCAAATGAGAACCCAATGCTTTCTTTTATAGGCTTCAGTTGGCCTCCCTTAAAGCCTTATCTCCAAAAGTGGCGCCCCTTTCCATGCAATGATGGCGCCCCCCCTTCAAATCCCCCTTTTAAAATAACATTAAGTTATTTCGACTAGGCCAAGGTCAACGTTAAAATATAATGTTATTTTTTAAGTGAAATTAACTTATTTCTCCAAGACCGCATTCTGAAGCTCAAAACTGAATGAGTCAACTGAAAGGGAAAGTTAACTCCTTGAGACAAACCTGCTAGCTGCCAAAAATAGAATTTACTAAAAATAGTAAATTCCTGGAAATGCTCAGGAAGCCGAAACAAACATACCCCCGCGAAGCTCTCGAAAAACCCAGAAAGAATCCGCCATCAAAACTCCGAGCAAGGACATCCTAAAAAATATGAAACCCTAATTTGCACCTTTCGAATAGCCTACGGATTTCCAGAACTAGGCCAACGGTCACTGTGAGATCAGATTTGAGAAGGGGACATTACATCCTGTAAGGCATCATTATGAGTCTCTGAAGATGCTACATCATTTACAATTATATTAGAACCTATTGCTGCAGTTGCAATGGTTTCTGAATATGTTATGTCATTTCCAATTATATTAGAACATGCTGCTGCAGCCGCAACAACTGCACAAAATTTTTTTTTGGCCTTCCAATATCATTTCACAACCAAACTATTGTTCATTTAAAAATTAAAAAAAACTTAGAAAGTAACTTTGAACCTTTACCATTAGAATGTAGTAAATGTCACTGCATCGTACTCCTGAATTCTTTCAGTTATGAATCTTGATGAGAGTCCTTATAGTTGGCATGACAAACGGATTCCTAACTTGGGTGCCTTTTTTCATATATGTCCTGATTTCAATTTTTGCTCCTAACTTCTCTAGATTGACAATTGGAATTTCAGTATCTTCATGCTTTGTAGAAACAACTCTCTCAAAGTGGTGATGATGATTGCATACTATGTATCATACTCCGAACCCAGACATGCATATCAAGTTTACTCAATCTTCATATTCTTTTTTATTGTCATTCCAAGCTGCTCAACTTGCTTACAATCTTCCATTGGATGTCAATGGATCCTAGCATAAAGTTTCAGGAATATTCTTCTATGAAATGGTCAAGCATACAGTCTCCTTAAATTGTGTGCATCTAGTTTGGCAAAGAATACTCGTAGATGTTCTCATCTCAATCTCAAATCATGAAGGTCATGAAGCTTTTCGACTTAGCTTAAAATGACATCTCGCATTCAATCCCAACCTTTATTGTTGACACATTAGAAGCATGATAGTACTGCTATTTGTAAGGCCAGGAAACTTCTTTATTTATTTATTTCTTATCCCTCATATGCTACTATTGTGCATATTTTCAATAATAAAAAAATACATGCATTTATTTCATAAACAAGTCAAAAAAAACAGAGAAAAAAGGCGAAGCATACTACGTTAGCTTCTAAGTAGCTGATTTTGGTACTGGTACGGCGTATGGGTATGGCATTTTTTTCTTTTCTCTTTTTTGCCCAGTTATGGCTTGGGTACGGTCATACAAAAAAATATATAAAATATTAAAAATATATACAAATAAGCAAAATTAACCACATAATATGCATATAGAGTAAACAAAATACGTTAAATAACCACAAAACAATTTAAAACATAATAATTCTTTTTTTAAGAGTTTTTACTTGTGTGGTATATTATTATATTATATTAAATATTATCAACTACTCAACAGTAAATATTACTATATAGCTTCACAAACTATAAAGAATATGAAAACAAATATATCAAGCTTCACAGCTAATAAAATGAAAATCTAATATGACAACAATAGTTAAATTTTAGAAAATAGGCTGTAAAAATCCAAAATGGTGCCATGTATGAAGACTATATGTTCAGTATTATCATTCTTCTTCTAAATACTGATATCAAGACCATGAATGGTCCATAGCACTAGTAAACCTAAAGAAGAATGTGTTATTCATAAACCCTCCCAGTGCACTCACCCTTAACCAGCTGAAGGCAAAAATTTAAAAAAAAAAGGCAATTGCATAAGTAGTCTTTTTCCAGGTTTTTCTTTGATTTTACACTACATAGGGTTTTGGGTACTTGTTCTGTGTATCCTTTTCAAGTTATTGCTGTTTCTGGCTGTTGCCAAGAGTGAAAATGGAGAAAAGAAAAAAATAGGTATGTTCATCTAGGGGACCCGTTCACAAGTAATGTCCAGAAATTTTCCAAAAGAATTCCCACTGTTTCTTGAAAGTGTTCAAGTTCCAGTAATATAGGTGCAAGGCATGAGTAACATAGAACAGTTTTTCATACAACTTCAATGAAGTTTCTCAGCATTGATTTACCCTGAAATCAAGAAAATCACCATTCCAAAATGGTCATATATTAATAATGGATATCGCGAATGACACACGTTTGTCACACACCTGAGTTTGCAGCTCCTGAAGTAAGAACAGTTTCATACTTCTTCTTTGAAACAGCCCAGTCAACAGCAATTGGCCTCTTGCCAACTTTGGTTCCATTAATAGTGTGAATTGCCTGGATTGATAATTTCATATATTTTAGAGATAATAGACAAATTTCTACCCTTATCACAGAGATGAAGATCCGATGCTAGAAAATGTTTACTTACTTTTTCAGCATCTCTTTTGCAAGTGAAGGTAACAAATGCAAAACCCTTTGATGGTCTGCTTACAAATGCATATATCAAAGATGAAATGTTATATACCATAAAAGCAATGAGATATTTCACATTGCACTAATAGACAAGCTTCAGGCCCTGCAATACCTGCCATCAGAACCCTTAGGGATGGTAATATTCCACGGAAAGCCTGCTGTCGAAAAAAGCTTCCTTAGATCAACTTCATCGGCCTAATTCCAATCAAACCAGAACTCTTAAGGCCATCAAAACTAGTACAGTTACATCACAAATCAACTAAGCCAATAATATTATAATTCTAAATTAGGACTTCTGTTCAGCAGTAGCAAACCTTAAAAGGAAGATTTCGAACAATAAGCCTCCATTTACTTGTCTTCGAACCCTGAAAGCGCAAGCAAAAACAATTACTACAGGCTATCACTTTCAGACCCCTAACTATAGGGCCTTGGCTCACAATGTGCCAGCATAATAAATTTAAGATAATATTCTAAAAGAATACATGCCAAAGTCAAAAAATACTTCTATTATACCTCACCACCAAGTTGACGAGCCCAAACTACTCCCCCTTCAATAACTTGTTGATGCAATCTGGCTACAGCCTGACAAGCTGATTTAACAGAAACATATAGTACAGCAATAGCTCCCATTTTGCAACCATCTCGAGAAAGCCCTTGATCCACATGAAATGACTGAAAATAATTAGTATAAACTGAAAGAACGATATGGAGTTTGACAAACACCATAAATATATTACACTTTTTACTTAAGACTAGACATAATATACTTTTAGAAATATCTCTTACATGTGTGGAAGAGAACATGCGGCATACCATAAACACATCCATATTTGAAAAGCTAAGATATCCAAAGAGAGAATATCAAATGCCAAGAAAGTTACAGGTTGAGTCTTAAATATGATGCACTCATCAGTTCAAACCTACAAAATTTGACACCTGTTTACTTGCAACTACTAGGAGATTGAGGCCATCAAACGAGAAAATTAAAAGAAGATCCATATAAGCAAAACGAGTTCAGCTTAGATCTTCTGCTAAACATGAAACTTTAGAAAACACTTGTTACTAAAGAAACAATCATCTTGTCTGCGGCAATTTTCAATGAACATGTAAATTCGCGTATAGAGAATCCTTGATACCAATCGAGTCTCTTATTCATTAATATGTGATGTTTGGAATTTTCTAATATGAACCATAAAAAAAGTCAATAACCAATACCAAAATTATGCTGAAAAGATTATGTCCATTCAACTATGATTATATACAAATAACAACATATACCCAAAAACAAAACATCATCGGCCAAAAGAAAACAAAAAATTTGGGATAAAAGTTAAAAAAATTAGAAAGGCACCCTAAAGCATTAAATAAATTTTACAAGATGAGCATAACGTGATGTAAGGAAACTTATCCATTCAAAGTTCAAACCATAGTGGCATTAATCATATGAAAAAATCGCTTTTTCAAAAGTGTAAGTGTTTTTCAAAAATTAATCAGGAAAAAATCGGAAAAAATTTGGAAAAAATTAAAACCGTCATAAAAATGTGGAAAAAATTAAAACCGCCAGGAAAATGTGGAAAAAAAAGAAAAAACTATTTTTTTTTAAATTTAAATGCATTTCCATTGCATAGGGATATATATTAGGCATTCCAATTGTATAGAGAATAAATACAACGTATGAGAGGAAGATAAATGAGATTGTACACAATCCAAATTGGTCAACTATTTTTTTCATTACTTTTCTGAAATGTTCAAATTTCATTACATTTGCATTTCAAAATGCATACTATTGTCGTTTACAAGGGAACAAAAAAAGGGAGGGAGCAAATAGTAGCACGTAGACTATGGATCAACAAGTCTACACTTCAACATATTTTCAGGGTTCTTGCCTCTCCTAATTTGAAAAACGACCTCGATGACGATCCCAGCATTATTCATGACGTCGAAGTCAAAATCCTCAAATTGAAGCTCTTCATTATTTACGAGCCATTTAGAATCTGGATCGATCTTGTCAAAGTCGATCGGATGATCTTCCTCAATGGTACCTAACATTATAAAATACAATGCATATGTTAATGACTTATGCAAATAATATTTTACAAGAATATAAATCGACTTTTCATATAAACTGAGAATTAGAAATGCAATATTTATTAACTTTGAGCTTTCTTCATCTTCAAGCGAAGATTGTGGTGAACAAATGTCAAATCATTCTTTCGTTCCTGAGTGAGTCGATTGCGTTTTTTTTAGTGTATATGCTCGAACACACTCCAATTGTACTTGCAAGCGGATGAACTACATGGTTGACTCAAAATGCATATTGTCATCCATCGAAAGTGTTTGGTTTCTTTGCCAAAAAAATCCCACCATTGTACTGCAAAAATAGATTTTGTTAACATTGTAACATGCAGTTGCACAATCCAGTCAAAATTTAACACTTAAATTATACGTATGAAAATTTTCGTCTACCTGGTTGGAAGGACTTCTTTCCTGTGATGATTGCCCTAATACAGAAGAAAACCCTTGCTTGTACATTGGCAACTCTCTCATAGCTTCTTCAAAGTCCTGCTCAATAGGAAACATTCATTCCATGCACTTAAATAGTCCTTTTTTGACCTCTATATCGTCTCGAAATGAGCCATTGTAAAACAATGTTGGATTAAAGAAGTATCCAGCTGCATGAAAGAAAAAATGCATTTATCAATTCCAACTGTTATTTTATATCTCTTATAATAGCATGTACTTTGTCTCGTTATTCTCCAATCTGCCCTTAATAGCTTCTTTAGCCTTATCCATTGCTTCATACAAATAACACATGAGGAATAATAGTCTCTTACAATGGCATGTACTTTGTCTCGTTATTCTCCAATCTACCTTTAATAGCTTCTTTGGCCCTATCCATTGTTTCATACAAATAACCCATAAGGGGTCTATCCCCATCGACAAGTCTCAAAACTCGAACTAGAGGCTTGGAGAATAACACAATTTGCTCTATCTCTTCCCAAAAAGATGGTGAGAAAACATAGTCTCATCCATATGTTTTGCAAATGAACATTCCATCCACTCACTTAAAACAAACATTCGTTTCAAATTCATTTGCTTTTGAAAAAGAGTCTGCAAGGCAAAGAAGAGAGTTGCAAACCTTGTCACCCCGGGCCGAAGAAGTTTCTTGCCATTTGTGAATGTTTGCATCATACTAAAAACCCTTGTGTGATTGTATATGAACTTTTTGATTGTGCGGGCCTTTTACAAATCCTCTTTCACCCACAAAATTTTTCCTGTTCTCTAAGATCAAATCAAGACAATGTGCCACACATGGAGTCCAAAAAATAATTGCATATTTCTCCATAAGAAGCATCCCAGTGGCCACACAAGCAACAACATTATTAGTAATGGATTGGACCACATTTTATGGCTCCACCTCAATCACAACCTCATCAAATAGATGAAACATTGTCTCACCCAATTTTATCTGATCAGATGCATCGACACTCTTAAGAAACACAGTGTCAATGTCACACAACATAAGGAAGTTGATGAGCATGCAATTCCTTCTATTTGTCCATCCATCTGGCATGATAGTGGACTTCAAATATGTTCATTCCTTACAATGTTCTGCAAGAACATCGTTCACATCCTGTACAACATCCTTCAACAAATATGTCCGCAAAGCCTCGTCTGATGGGGCTAAGAATCCTGGACATGCAATTGCAATTACATCCATCATACTTTGTTAATATGGAGATCCAACCATATTTAATGGCAAACTAGAAAAGTACCAAAAGTTAAAGATTGTCTTCTTTGCTTGCTCGTGCACAGTTTTTTCCAACATGTACTCTCTAGTGTGGTTTGCGCTCCAGGGATAATGCGAGGGCTAAAGAAGGCATGAATATCTCCCCCACCTGTGTTTGGCCCACGAAGTACTAATCCAGGCATCACTTGAGACCTCTCCTTCCCCTTTTCATGTTCTATTGATGGAACAAGCATGTCATCATATTCTTCATCACCACTTACATCTGAAGAGTTAGAACCTACTTTTATACCTATCTTGCCATTTTCACCTTCAAATATGAATATCGTTGGAATGTTGTTATAGCTTGACTGGTGACATCTATAGGGCATGCATTAGTGCAAGGTATAACTTCGTGTTCTCATTGTCCCGTCAAATGCCATTTGAAGCGGTATATGCCTCCATTGCATATATGTCCACAAAAGTTGCATTTGACCTTGTTTGGGTTGCTTGGCTTGACTTCGGTGTCATATTTCCATGCAAAATCTTTCACACATGGCATGATGATCAAATCTGCAATGTGGCATAAAAAAATTTGTTTAGGTGCTGAAATATTTTGAAAGTGTTTAGTTTTTCCTTATCACTCCCAGAAAAACCCTTATCACTCCAACTTATCACTCCCCCCTTTCGATATACCTAAATCTCCAATAAATAAACTGTCCAATAAACCATACACATTTTTATATACCCTTAGGTACGTGGAAATCTCCAATAAATAAACTGTCCAATAAACCATACACATTTTTATATACCCTTAAGTACGTGGAAGAGTAATGGTACAAAGGAGCAATTCTCTCGATATACCAAACCTTCATATATATCTCACCTTCCTATATACCCAAAAGTACGTGAAAGAATGATAGTACGAAAAGAGAGATGTAAATGAAAGCAGAGTGATACGTAAGAGTAGAGTGGCACTAAAAGAAATGGTATGTGAAAGGTCTCTAGTCTAATGGAATCCCTGCTCACAAGAAGTAGTTCAAAGCTCGTAGACACGACACCCGTCTGACACTGTGACCCCCTACGTCGGATTTACAATCGAACGACAAATCCCGAAAAATGAATAGAAAAGAAAGTGTTTTAAAGATGCTTAGTTTGCTTTTATTTTTTTAAGTAGTGTTTTGCGTTCCGGCAACCATTAGTAATAAATACATACACAATAAAATTATATAAAAACATTGCCTCAAAAAATAAAAATAAATAAACATTGTTTTTTATTTTGCATTAGAAAATAAAAATTCATTACAGAGTTGGGGTTAGGAAACAGAGTTTTTTTTGTAGTTTTTAATTATTATTTTTTTATCAATATTAAGGTTCAATGGGTCCCTTGCCCTATATTAAAAAACGCAAAATTTATACAAAATAACCAGACCTCAAGGATTTACAAATTAAAATCGAGGTCCCTACTAATGACTAGGCCAACCAAGTGGCAAGTCTACAAAATGACCCAAAAAAAAAAGATACGAGCAGGCCCAACAAAATAGCCTTCGATACAACGGTGAGACAGAAAACGAACATCATGCATAAAAGAACAGACAAGACAAATTCATTTTGATATATCTTCTGGCTTAACCTCAGGATCAAGATTATGCCCTGCAGCGATTACTCGCTCACCCCCAGCCGATACTCGACAAAGCCTACCTTTAATGCCTCCAACCGAAGCAGCTCCTCAATTACTACCCAGCGGACCACGCATCGCAACAAAACCCGCTCGACGAGGAGCCTGAACTAGCCAAGGGGGAGCCACTCCACGGCACTGATCAACCAACTTACACAAAAATTCCACAGCAACCTTCCTTTCCTTACAATGACATGATTCTTTCCAATATTCAAGCTCCGTAATAGGACTTTGTATCTGAGCCAAGGGTGGAGGAGAGATGAACTGACCGTCGGACAGAGGAGGATGCCAAAGATTCCCCTGCAACTTTTTCACAAAACCCAGCAGCGTTGTAAACCTAGTCTCCAGGGCCCTGAAGACTGAAATTGGAATGAACCCAAAACCGTTGTTGCCAGAAAAGGGAAGATCAAGAAAGGGGCCTGCCTTGAAATCTTCCAAATTTCCCAGCAAACCCTTCCTATGAACCGAAGCCACAAAAAAATTGAGAATCCTAGCTACCCTTTCCTTATCAGGCACCAGCACTAATACGTTCGAAGCGAAGAGAGCAGCGACTTCTAAATTGACTCTGCTCAGAGGACAATCCACCAGATATTCTTCCCCCAAGGTGAAGAGGATGGCCTGCATAATCTCCTCTAACGGTGCCCAAAAGATCTTAATACAAGGTCTAGAAGCTCCTCCACAGAAAGCCAATTCTCTAACTTCATTGCCTCCAACCACTGCTGGAACCCCAAGAGCCATTGCAATAGAATGCTCCATCTTTGTCGCCGTTGCTACGAAGGACCAGGATGAAATCGAACCAGGGGAAAACAATCCTCGAGTTTATGATATAAGAATAGAACCCTCTCAAAGAATTACACCACCCACAGCATTTATCATGCCTATACTCATTACCATCGCCGCCAACCTCGTGCCAAGTAAGAACGAAGCAATTAAGAAAAGGGACAAATAAATATCACCCTTAATTATGCCCCAGGTTTAATATTTGAAATCCCTTCAAACTCTTCCCACGAGGCTCTTTGATTATCAACTATTATAGACTCCTTTTGATCTATACCACAGTTAGCAAGAAAATTTGTCGCAGAATTGGCCTCCCTATAACAGTGATGACTTTCCCAGACTTCAAAACCAACTAAACACTCCCAAGCCTTGGACAGAATGTTCTCCAAATTCCAGGAAGAAGCTGAGTTCTTTTTCAAGGCCGATAAAACAATTTGCGAGTCACCTTAAATTTGAAGCTTGACTATACTACACTGGGATGCTAAGTCAAGACCGAACACTAAGCCCTGAGCCTCCACTTCGTTGTTGGTTCCATCCATTAATTTGTTGGATACAGTGCTTATAAAAGATCAACTGCAATCTCTAATTATACATCTTGCCCCAGACGCTCCAGGTTTACCCTTAAAGGCGCCATCAAAATTCAATTTGAACCAGCTAGGGGGACGACGTCATTCTGAATTTCCCTATTTCTCTTTTACTAAAACTACCACTGACCCATGAACGGGGAGTTTTTAATTTTTATTAATCAAAGTTAATTAACATTAATTCATTGCAAAAAATTATTATTTTTTAATATTTTTTATAGATTTTAATTTTTAATAATTACAAACTATAAAAATATATTAAAAAAATTATTATTTAAAAAAAATCGTAATGTTTAAATTTTAATATTTAAAAAAAAACTTGACCCTAACCCAACCATACCGTATGGTTAGGGTTAGGGTTAGGGCTAGGGTTAGGAAATAGGACCTTTTTTGTAGTTTTTAATTTTTATTAATCGAATTTAATTAACATTAATTCATTACAATAAATTATTGTTTTTTAATATTTTTTTTAAATTTATATTTTTATTAATTACAAACTATAAAAAATTTAAAAAAAAATTAATATTTAAGAAAAATCCTAACCCTAACCTTAACTAGATTAGGGTTAGGTTTAAATTTTAATTATTAATATTTTAAAAAACCCTAACCATACAGTTAGGGTTAAGGTTAGGGTTAGGGAACATGAATATTTTTTAATTTTTATAGTTTTTATTTAAATTTGAATAGATATATAAAAAAAACACTCAATTTGGAAATTTGAACAGGGTTAGTGAAGACTGAAGAGAAAATGTCGAATTAGTCGTTGACGATTCTCAAACCTCTCGAACCCGTCGCTGAAAATCTCTATGTTCTCCTTGTTTGGGTTATTTTAAAATTTTGTTCTTGAAATATTCTGAAAAATTTGCAAAATTTGTGTAAAAATGACTGAATTTTTTAACTTTTTGTATATATAAATGAAAAAAATCACGATTCTACAAAAATCGTGACTTAATCGCGATTTAACCCTGTTTAAATTGTTTTTTTTTTAAACGCAAATTTTTCATGGTTTTTTTTTGCAATGTTTTGAAATTACTCGCCGAAGTCAACGATTTATTGTCTGGCAGTGGTTGACAGGGTTTGAAGTGCAGGTTTTTAACCAAAAAAATCAGTTTCAACGACGACTGGTGATTATCCGTGATTTTTTCGCAATTTATGCTTCTATGGTTCAAACTATTCGGCATTGTCAAATGCAACTACTTCAATTCAGATACCATTTATATATATTTTATAAATATCCTTATCCATTTGCTCCTATACCCTTAATTTTAAATGGCATCCACATACCTCATCCCTCCATCTCTAGGTGACTATGGTAGATAAAAACCAAAGACGACAAATTTCAACAATCATGAACAACACACCTTGTCCTACTACAAAAAACACTATAAGACGGAACATTTTGAAGCTAGTTAAAAAACAACATTTAGAGTCGGTAACCTTCACATGAGGTTTTAGTTTCTAAAGCATATTTGTTTAACTGAACTAAGCAAGAAATTAAAGGCTAAGTAACTGATCATGGTACTAGTACAGATACGAGATTCGAGTACGCAAATACAACAATTTTTTCTTTGGGGCTTGGATATATTTTTGGATATGCCCGTATAAAAACATATATAAAATATTAAAAATATAGCCATGTAAACTAAATTATCCCCATATTATGCATAGCGTAAACAAAATAAGTTAAATAACCACAAAACATACCGATAATTCAATGCCAAATGTCATGATATTCAATGATCGAACTTAGATTAGTCTTAGAACAAGTACATAGTGCAAATGTTACAATGTATGGACAAAAATAAAGGCAAATCAGCATATTCATTATTCATTATACTCATACTGGTCTTCAATACCTTCATCGAAAGCATCATCATGTGGTTCATTCACAATCCTTAGTTGTAATAGCATAGGATTAGCAAAAGGAAGGAGTTTCAGTCCTAAGCAATTGAAAAAATGAAAGTGAAAGAGCAAATGTGCAATGAGAGGTAAAAATGCAATGAAAGGTAAATGTGTTAGTCTTTTTCAAAGTTGCTCTTAGGACCTCCCCTATACTTTATTTTATTTTTGATTGTTTTTTAAGTCCATATTTGACTTTTTTTAAAGTGAAATTAAAAATTTATAAAATAGTTTGATAAAATCCACGTTGACAGATACGCCCCTGTAGGGCCAGGGAACGCAGGGGAAACGCTCCCGGATACGGGAAAGCGGGGGAAGTGCAAGGGAGAAACGCCCAAGGACTGTCCTTGGGCTGCGGAAACCCCCGGATACATTTGGGTGACGTATCCAAGTGTTTCCGCAGCCCAAGGACGCACCCTGAGTGTTTCCACCACACTCACCGGTTAAAAAATGTTTTTTTTTTTTTTTTCGATTTCACCCAATGAAAAGTCAAACATGGAATTCAAAATACAATTAAAAACAAACTAAAGTGGATTCCCAACCCTAAAAGCAACATTCACACCCATTTTATCAAAAGATAACAACACATTTACCTTTCATTGCATTTTATGAAGAGATCACAGCCGAAGAGGAAAATGAATATAGTGCATCATGAATACGCTGATGTCTTTATTTTTGTCCATACATTGTAACAATTGCACTATGTACCTATTATAAAATTAATGATTAATCTAAGTTCGACCGTTAAATATTATGATATTTGGCATTGAATTATGAGTATGTTTTGTGATTATTTAGCTTATTTTGTTTCCTTTGTGCATATTATGTGGCTAATTTTGCTTAAAAGGCTATATTTTTAATTTTTTAAATATATTTTTATACAGCCATATCCAAACATATCCCAACCCCAAAAGAAAAAATCCCCATATCCGATTCTCATACCTGTATCCATATCCGCAACATAGGATAAAATAAGTGTGAAAGTTGTTTTTAGGGCTTTCCCTATATTTTATTTTTAAGTCCATATTTGACTTTTTGTAAAGTGAAATTAAAAATAAAATAAAATAAAAACCAGTCCTGAGTCACGGATCCTACCCGGATATGGCCAGGATCCTGTGGGAGGACTGCAGATGCTCCCGGATACGTCATGGAACGTATCCATGATGATCCACAGGATCCTCGTCATATCCAGGCGGTATCCTGCACGTATCCGGATCCGAAACGTTTCATTTTGGGATCTTGGGGTCCACACAGAAAGATCCGGTAATGTAGAAATGAGAAGTTAACCATCACTAGCATGCCCACGACTCAAAGCAAGAGTGGGTGACACCTACAGGACGACCCTAAAAAAAACACTTCAAGTTTGACCAGCTTCATTTCAGTTTCAGCTCTGCACTATAGCAGTGGGCCCTAATCAAATAGGAAATAATTGGGCTCCTTGGACACCAAGTAGAGCTTTGATTTGATTTGCATGGAGACTTTTGCTAAAAGTTCAAAAAAAGCAGAAAATTTATTATTTTTTTATTTGCTTCCATTAAAAAAAAAGTGTTTTAAATAATCAAAAATTATACTAAATTATGGGGTACAAAAATGTTCAGCAAAATGATTGAAAGCATGACAGTGCCAAGATAAATGCTATACTTGCAGAAATAAAACTACCGGAGATGGTCACAAAGACCATAAAAGACCAGATACAAAACAAAGGAGCTCAAAAAGGAGTTTTTGAACAGTCAAATGTTTTCAAATATCCTTAAGATAATTAATAAAAAACAGTGAAATTTCAAGCTGAGTCTCGTTAAGTAACTGGGAATCACTCTTATTCTGACCTTCTGCAATGAGAAAGGAAGTGCTTGGGAATGGAGGCAGCCGGAGCTCTATCATTAGAAATCTTTCCCTTCTGCGTTAAAGTTGCACGCCCATCTAGTCAGTGTTGACATTGCAGATGTCCATGTCGACAGTTTTTTATGATGCCACTGAAGAATTAACCAGCCAATGCATATTTGTGAAGGCTGAAGGGGAGTGAGTGAGCTCCAAATCAACTGAGTTTACCACCTGTTTCCCCAAAGTGAGTGGAGCATCAACAGAAGTTTCCTTGGATCAGCTACATCATAACTTCTTGAAGGGTGGTTTGCCTCTTCCCAAGTAATCAAAGTAGTGCAAACATAGCCAACTGGGAATTTGCGATGGTCATTTGTACGGCCATATCCTGCATATATTTTGACATCAAGTTTTGAGTTGAGTCCTGGCTTGGGGTAGTTTGGTTAGAGAAGTGAGATTGATATTGTGGGGTTGCAATGGGACTTGACTAATGAGGCAGAGATCTCTAGCGATGTGGTTCGGTTTATTTGGCAACAAGCCATATGTCTATAGGGCTGGAGCAGGGGAGCAGGAAAAACTTACCCATAATATTTGGATACTTGATTGGGTTAGGATTAGCTGCTAGTGGAAAGACACGGCAAGGGGAGATTGCCTTTGCATATGGAGTTTGCGAGGCAGCTGGCCCGCAGCAGATCTTGAATGCTTCTTTTCCATGGAGGAGGGAATCTGCAACTCCCTCAGTTCTTGGGAGTCCGCCAAGGAAGGCCACAGGATTGTTTTCAACATTGAAGGCATTGATGTGCCGCATTATTCTTCCTCAGGAGTGATACGAAGAATGCACGTTTGTAGGGATTGATTAGAGCATACCAGATGCATCATTGAGGGTTCTTGAGGTCTGCACCCTTGCTAAATCACAATGATGGTGTCTCCCTATTTCTGTAAGGACCTAATCCATCGCTGTTACTGGATCTAGGAGAAAACAATCTTTCTAATACTTCTAACAATATGTTGCATAACTGCCCAATGCTTTTTGTATTAGAATGCAGAAGGAATTCAACGCAAGTTGTTCAAACAGGTATGGTGACCTGATTTTTGATAAATACCAGATATATGATCTAGAGGAATGACGTCTCTCGAACCTTATGTAGCAAGGAGGATGAAGGATGGCTTCCTGTGCTTGGTTCTGGTGAAGATATTCAACAAATATTCTGCCCGTCCCTTTGAAACGGACAAAGACAATTCCTTTTACCAGGAGTTCACATGGTTGTTGGTGTGTCGATGATAACTTTAGAAGACTGAAATCTACATTACCATGCAATAAGACTTTCAACTAGATAATTTTTCTTTTTAGCAAAGGAATGACAGGAGAGTGGGTGTTGGTCGTAGGGGAATGATTTTTAACAAAGAGGATAGTAGAGGGGATGTTTAACTGAGGTCTTGGTAAAATGCATAATATGGAATGGGGTTGTATGTTAAATAGGGCATAATAGTCCAATTCCATTCTAACGTTTTAATGAAATCCACATGGGGACTAGAAGTGCCATGAGTCTCCTCATACGACTGTCCCTATTCTTCAAATAGCATTGTCAGGCCTTCTTTTGCCATTTGGTGTGCTATTCTTTCTCTCAACTATCGTCGCGCAGGGTCAAGAAACCTTCTCCTCCCTCTTCTAATCAAGACACTGATTTGTAGACAGATGGGGGTGTGCAAAACCAGTTTGTGATCTCAATCAGGCAGGAGCAGCGGCGAAAAAGTTGCAGGGGACATTTTCAAGGTCTTAGTTTGAAGCCCATGAGGGCCATGCTTTGTGTTTCACCTTCGAGGGAGATAAGTCTTGTGAGAAGGCAGGGGAGACACCAACAAAGTTGCAAAGGAGGGGTACATAGGCGTCTTTGGACGTGAATGGCGGCCAAGCAACGCCTCCCATCACTTCTAAGAACACGTCGAGCTTGGTTGGGCCAAGAAAGGCAGTGGAGGGTGGGGGCAAATCCTTCGCTTAAGTAGCTTCCCGACCGGTGAGAACCGAAAATATGAACCAGCCCATGAGAGTTGCATTGACCAGTCCTTCAGTTTCATTTGGGGATGAGGCATTCGAAGATGTGCTCAAAAATGAGGAGTGGTTTGTGGCCAGGGGTTTGATCTGCAATTTGACATGGTCTGGCCAACCCTACTGGCATTACATAAATGGTATCTGATTCACGATGGCCATTTATGATGGATAGCTTGGAGATTTAACCCCGCACTAGTGGTTTTTTTATAATGGTATTTAACTGTCTAGAAGACCGACACAAGGTGTTCCAAGATAAGACCTGGAGTTGGGACCAGCGCCTTCACTTCACGTGACCATGGTTCCCTGCTTTCAATCCTCTATTGGAAACCCTCACCACCAAGCCTATTTGGGTTCAACTGTCGCACCTTCCTCTTAAATTTTGGGCTACTTCATGCCTTTCTACCATTGGTAGTGCCTTGGGGGAGCTAATGGTGGTGGTGGTGGATGCTTAGACTTCAAACTTTCATCATACTACCTTTGTCCATATCCTCGTATGCATGGATATCTTGCAAGGCCTGCCAGCTACTATCGAGTTGAAATTCAAGGATCATTACTGGATTCAAACTCTGAATTAGAGGGACTTCCCTTCAGATGTCAAAGGTGTTTTGAGAATGGGTGTGTGGCTACAAATTGCCGCAACTCCAAGCAAAAGATGGAATCTTCATAATGGAAGAATGCCCTTCCCACCCATCTCGTAGTATTTGCAGCCAAGTTTGTTTTCAGAACAGAGTAACAATATGGGACCCATTGAAGCTCAATGCTATGTTCATGAAGCAAGTGTTTGGGGTTACAAGTTACCCTGATTGAAGTGGGATCCAAGTATTTCAGAGATCAAATAAAATGGGCTTGCATTTGCTTGAGGGCAAGCAAATTTGGGAAGGATAGACTATAATGTCTCATTTTCTAAAAATAAAATAATATTATTATTAAAATAAAAGGTATTTCTCAATACTTTAAATAAAAGTAATAAAATGTCTTAGTTGCCAAAAGTGAATATGTTGGCAACTCCTTTCTATTTTAATTTGTAATAAAGGGACTCCTCTAATTTGATATAAGTCGATCCTTAATTTAGAAAGTATATTGGAGGGAAAAAATATAAAAAGGGGGAAGGAGGTTCATTTTGAATACTCGTGTTATGTTTATGAATTGAAATCACAAGTTTAAGCATGATTTGCTTGACTTCATCCATTGAAGATGGAAACCTTCAAGGGAAGGCTAAAGGATGAAAACCCTTACATATCAACTAGGCAGCCTTATATCAGAGGTTGTATTGGGCAGAAATGAGCAGTTGGTGGTGTTTATTCACCATTCCAAATAGGGCGCAGCAATTAGGCAACATCTTGAAGGGTAACGTGACAGTTTGGGGCAGCCAACCCTTGTCTTGAGCCGTCTCCTAGGGCAGCAATCTGTTTTGGATCCTTATCCTAAGGCAGCGAACCCCCTTGGAGGGTTTCAAGGTGCTTTTTGAAGTTGTTTTGAGGCCTAATTTGATATTTGCTCATACCTTCGCCAAACTGGTATTTTATAATATTTTCCCAAATATTTATTGATTGAAAAATTCAGATTCGAAGGCCCTATATCCAGCTGTAATATTCATTATTTTTGTCAAGTATTATGGTGAATAAAATATTGTTTCCGTGCCCTCAATTGGCACTCATAATTCTGCAATTTTGGTATGCTTAGGGTTTGGAAAGAAATTCTGAAATTTGTATGTTTTGTTAGGGTTTGTTGGGAAACCCCATTGGTTCTATTTTTGCCCTAAAGGGGATATTTTAGTGGTATCAGAGCCACAATTTTGACAGCATGTGGAGGAATAAAATTTAAAAAAAAAATTGAATATTTGTTCAAATCCATACGACTGTTGTACCCTATCGAATGGGACAAATTCCAGTCCATACAGCTCTAGGTCAGCGATTGTACCTTTTACAACTAGGGTTTCAATCAAAATTTTAAATTTTTTGGGTTTTCAAGTTTGAGTTGGCTTCATGCCAAACAATGACAGAAAGATGAAGACAACACTAGAATCCATGGAAAAGATGTTGCAAGCTATGCAAGAATCTCAGAGGGAACTAAGAGCAATGGTCGCAAGGCATGGATGAAGTTCATTGGGTTAAGCCCTAGGCCTTCAGAGTCTCTCTTAGAAAAAGAAAAAGGGCCAACAAAAGTGATGAATACTTCATCACCACAAAAGATCACGATGTCCAAAGAGGAATCCACTATGCAAATTGAAAAAGAAAAGCCCTCCAAAGGGAAAGGAATGGATTCAAATGTACAAAATATTAGGGCAAAGAATTTTCCCTTGATGATGAGGAAAGAGCAAGAAATCATGGAGCATTAACCAAAGAAAGAAGAAAAATTCAATTTGCAAGATGGTGAAGAGAATTTGGTGGTTCCAACGAATTTCCCAGATGATAATGATGATTTTCAGCTTACTGGGATTTAATGGTAAGCAAATTGATTATCTTCATAAGTAGGGTTTATTGCATCACCCTCATACTATGTCCTTACAATGTTTTGATCATCATGAGAATCATTCTAACAATGACGATAAGATGAAGGGTACTAAATGGAAAGAGTTTTTTCCAAGAAACCCCTATCCATCTTCCGAGCATTCCAAAGATTGAGCCATTGCCATCTGAGATAGATTTTCAAGACAGCCAAAGGTATGAAAGTGTTATGGATTTGTTGCTTCTACTATGTCTTTTCAGATGTGATGTCATCATGGGCAGATGTTGAAAAG
Organism: Torreya grandis; assembly: GCA_037957365.1. Taxonomy (NCBI): domain Eukaryota; kingdom Viridiplantae; phylum Streptophyta; class Pinopsida; order Cupressales; family Taxaceae; genus Torreya; species Torreya grandis. The sequence goes on along the minus strand of JARHVA010001981.1, from coordinate 1,187,984 downwards.
AATGATCATATGTCAAGATTAATGCTTCATAGTATATCACAGCGAAATTGTGGTTATCATGGACAAGGTAGTGAAAATGATGATAGACTAAAGAACACTTTGAATGGCAAAGGGTACATAAATCCTTTCATACAAGTTCCAAAATGCTTGTACATGAAAGTTTGGGATCCGGGTGATCTTTGGAGATACAAGAACGATAAGGTCTTTGAAGAGTTCAATGTTGTTATTGTTAATAAATTCTTTATATCATGCATTTGGCTTGAAACAAAGTTGATGAGAAACCTTCGATTGGTTGGTATTGTTGAAGCATTTCCAGTCACTATATGGTTGATTGTCTTGTCCCTCTTTTGGACATACAACAGAAAAAGACCTTTAGCCAAATTCTTAAATGTTTCCCTTCGACTAAGGGAAGGTAAAATCAAAGGGGAAGCTTTACTTCTATTTTTAAGTTATAAAAGATACTTTTTGATATATCTTTTCTAATTATGACTTAAAAGTGACTTGTTGAGCATGGGTTAACTTTAACCCTTAATGAGAAAAATGCATAATCTCTTTTAAACTACACTAAGTCTTCCCTCAAGTGGAGTGCCCCACTTTGGGAAGGGTATTTAAGAAGGTTGAGGGCTCAATTGGAAAGGTTATGGAAATATGAAATTTGAATAATAAAAAGCAGAAGTTTTTAGCACGTAACACAGAACTTCAGACCTTTGAGGACGAAAACCCTCATCAGAGGACTAGCAAAGACGAGAACCCTTACTACTTGGTTGGGCAGCCCTAACTCAGGGGCTGTAGTGGATAACTTCAAATATTTAGAGGTGTTTTTAAATGCCATTAGCTTCAGCATCAAAGCAAAAGAACTGCCAAAGGGTGGCGAGCTATTAGGGAGTTGGGCGAGTAGGAGAAAAACCCCAAAAAGAGTCAGCAAACTGTAAAGGACAGCACAACATCTGATGAGGCCAGCGATCCCTATCTTGGGTATGGAAGTGGATTGTGAGGCTTTCTCAAACCTAATTTGATGTATGACAGCAGCGAACAAGAATTGGTATTTGATCATAATTTTCCAGCCCTAAATTTGTCATAAAAATATGTTTTCAAGTGGATATCTTTGGTTGTAATATTTGCCAATTTTTCTATAATTATCAAGAAATAAAATAATATTTTTGTGTCGTATTTTGGCACTTCAAAAACCTGTACTTTTCAGTTATCTAAGGTTTGAAGAAGAAATCAGAAAGTAGTTGTTTTGGCTAGGGTTTTACCGTGAATTTCAAGAATTCAATAATGTCCCTAAGGGGACATTTCAATGGTATCGGAGCTAAGATTTTGGCAGCCTGTGAGAGGATTTCAGAATCTAGGGTAAGAAGCCATGGGGGACTATGATCAGAGACCCCCTCCTTCAAAGGCGCTGAATTATCTACAAGAAATCATCACGCCTAATCAAAAATATATGCAACAGTGTTTGAAAGAGTCCCAAAGAGAGATGTGGGATGCTTTGAAAGGATCTATGGCAGATTTGGCTAAGATCATGTAGGGTTTCCATCCAAACAAGTCAAGTAATCATGGAAGAGAAAATAATAGTGAAGAAGACTCTTATTGTAATGAAAGAACTTCCATTAGACCCCCTTCAAAAACCTTCAAGGCAAAGTTCCTTCAAAGAGAAGAGCCTCGGGGTGAGATGGGTCAACCACATGAAGAGGAAGATATGGATGCATATGGTGAAGAATATGCAGCCCTCAATTTTTCAACACGTGAGATGTCTTTCAGGAATTTCTATCAATTGAAAATGAATAATGGCACCGAAAGAAGGAATAAAATATTTCATCAAGAAGAGCCATGGAAAGACATACGACATAGGGGAAAATAACTCTCCCCTCTTATGATGGATTTGATAAATGTTCAACCAGACCATGGTTGCAAAAATTGTATACATACTTATCCTCGAATCCCATGTATGAGGAAGCCCTCAAATTTGTTACCTTGCATTTGGAGGAAGTAGCACATGAGTGGTGGTACCATGGTTAATTACCCAAGGGCGCGAATCTATTACTACACTTGATGAATTCAGCCAAAGATTAATAAAGAGGATCCAGAGATATTAATAAAGAGGATCCAAAGATACACTTTAGGATATTAGGACAACTCAAACAAGAGGGATCGGTGGATGATTATATTTCTGAATTTTAGAGACTTTCAGTAATGGTGCTTGATGTGAGTGAAAGAAGACTTGTATTTTTGTTTGTTGAAGGGCCGGCTGAACCACTCAAAAGGTTGGTCATGGGTTTTGATCCATCGTCTCTTCAAGATGTAATCAAGAGGGCACTAAATCTGGAAGCTTTAGCTTCTAAGGGTAGATTTCTGCCTACCGGGCAACCATGAACAGCACCTTTCGGACAGCAGAAAACTAATAGTGTTGGGTCTTTTGGACAGCAAAGGACAAGCACATTTGGGTAACCTAGGTCTGCAATTTCAGAATAGCCAAAATCAATCCCCTTTGGGCAACAAGGGAGGTCCAATCAGCAGGGTTTTGGGCAGCAAAAGGAACTGCCAAGCTGAAACAAAGATAGGGGATACACCCGAAATGAACTTAGAAGGAAGAATCTATGTTTCACATTCAAAGACCCATGGACAATGGACCACTGTTGTCGTGGAAAGGGGCAAGTGCACTGCATAGAGGTACATTCGGATGGAGAAGAAGAGGTAGGGGCAGCCACCTATCAAGAAAAACCCTTGGAGATCATTGGAGGGGAAGACATGAATGGTACCTTTGCATCATTATCCGGTGCTCCTAGGTATCACCCCTTTAGAGGGAAGGGTATTTTGCAAGGTAAGCATGTGACTATCCTCATTGATAGTGGGGCCACCCACAATTGTATTGATAAGGGGTTGGTTGCAACATGTGGGCTGCAACCTATGAATTTTAAGGAGTTTAGGGTCACCTTGGCAGATGGCTTCACCATCCCATGCACCACAAAGATTACTAAACTAAATATTACCTTGGAAAGGCATCAAATTGAGGATGACTTCTATGTTGTGGGCATATGAAAAGCAAATGTGGTGCTTGGCATCCAATGGTTGCATTCACTTGGGAAGTACACCCAAAACTACCAAACCATGGAGCTCAAGTTTAAGGTGGATGGGAAAGAGGTGATTTTGCATGGTTTGAGCAATAAGGCACCCCCGAAAGTGACCTCAAGGATGATGGAAGGGACCTTCAATGAGAAACCGATTGCATGGGCAACAAGGAAGGCAAAGAAAGCTGCAAATTCAAAGTTAGGACAACCACTACATCATGCTGGTAATTCAGAAATTTTGAAGGAGATTAAGCAGATTTCGAGCTTGGAGTATATGCAATGGAAAAGGAAATTCAGAAATCAGAAATAGAAGGTTGTATGGAGGCCACAAATACTCTCCATTTCATAGAGACGAAAGGGCAGGCTAGGGACAGCTCCAAGGAGGAAGAAGCCCTACAATTTTTATGCACTCATAGGCCACTTTGGAAGCATGTTTGGAAGAGGCAGCATGAGGGTAAACAATGGACACTTCTTGGGACATCATGGCAAGGTTGCCAACTCCATGAAGGTGTCCACATGAAAGGTATGGTTCCAAATTTGTTTAAATTTGCTTGTTTCCTAAAAATTGGTGAACCATATTTTTGGCTTGTTGGGAGAGCATTAAGGCTCATTGGAAGTCCTAAGGGGACATCTAAAGTGCACATACGGATGAAAATGGAAATGAACGCTAGCCACAGCGATGGTGCGTTCTTCCACCATGCTGTCCATAACAGTTCTAGCTCATTTGGTATAAGCTCCAGGGTCATCAAATCCATGTTGAAGGTATGTTGCAAATGAAAACTTCACAAGGATCAGTTTTTGTTAAAAATTATCGAGATTATGAATGATAAAAAAGCTGTTAGACATGATTACATCCCACTAACCATCGGAGACATGGCAGTATATATAATCTCTTTTGTCAAATTGAAAGATCACGTTGATGGGCAAGGAGGAGCATATTGCAGCTAGATTGAGGGAGCTTCCAGTCCAAGAAAAATGCAAAATTTTGAGCAAGGAAGCAAGTTTGGAGTGTGTTGGCAGCTATCCCATGATTGGTGATATGGAGCACAGTAGGGGCAGCCCTTTGTTGGGGAGAAGGATAGCAATTCATTGCTATCACAACACTTCCAGGACATATGGACAGCGGTCTTTTCACCGGTATAGCAATGAAGGACTTCAAAATAAAGCTTTATTTTCATGGGAAGAGGCTAAAGATGGATTCTATGTGAGACCAATGGTTGGGGCAGCCCCTTGAATGTTGTAATTGTTTAAGGACAAGCAATTTTAGGCAGAGAGGATTGTCATGTCCCCCTTTTGGATATAGAGTAGGAAAAGACCCTTAGCCGAATTCTTGGATGTTTCTTGTCGGCTAAGGGATGGTAAAATCAAAGGAGAAACTTTAGTTATATTTTTAAGTTATAAAAGATACTTTTTGATATATCTTTTTTAATTATGACTTAAAAGTGACTTGTTGAGTATGGGTTAACTTAACCCTTAATGAGAATAAAGCATAATCTCTTTTAAACTACACTAACTCTCCCTCCAAGTGGAGTGCCCCAATTTGGGAAGGGTATTTAAGAAGGTTGAGGGCTCAATTGGAAAGGTTATGAAAATATGAAATTTGAATAATAAAAAGCAGAAGTTTTTAGCACGAAACGTAGAGCTTCAGACCTTTGAGAACAGAAACCCTTATCGGAGGACTAGTAAGAACAAAAACACTTACTATTCAGTTGCGCAGCCTCAATTCAGGGGTTGGATTGGATAACTTCAGATATTTAGTAGTGTTTTTGAATGCCATTAGCTTCAGCATCAAAGCAAAAGAACTGCCAAAGGGTGGCGAGTTGTTAGGGAGCTAGGCAAGTAGGAGAACCCCAAAAAGGGTCAGCAAACTGTAAAGAAGGGCAGTGCAACATTTGATGAGGCCAGCGATCCCTATTTAAGGTATGGCAAGTGGATTTTGAGGCTTTCTCAAGCCTAATTTAATGTATGACCGCAGCAAACAAGAATTGGTATTTGATCATAATTTTCCAGACCTAAATTTGTCATAAAAATTTGTTTTCAAGTGGATATCTTTGGTTGTAATATTTGCCAATTTTTCTATAATTATGGAGGAATAAAATAATATTTTTGTGCCGTATTTTGGCACTTCAAAAATCCGTACTTTTCAGTTATCTTGGGTTTGAAGAAGAAATCAGAAAATAATTGTTTTGACTAAGGTTTTACCGTGAATTTTCACCATTGGATAATTTGTCCCTAAGGGGACATTTCATTGATTTCAGCCCCTATATCACTGCCATTTCTGAATTTTGTGAAGAAATTAAAATGACAGCTGATGTCCTATCCCTTTTGATGCTATGTGCAACAGAACCAGCCCCTTAACAATTTTTATGACAGTCACAACAATATTTTCGGTCACAAGGTGGAAGGATGTTTAGGGATTGTTTGCAGCTGTTATGGAAGAGTTTCCAGCCATCACAATGATGATTGAGTGAGAAAATGCAATGGTACAGCTACAACCATGTATGGGACAGCAAGAATGGACCTTTGGAAGTCCATCACACGAATAGAAACTATGAAGAAGATGCAAGCATGGGACATGTTTGTTTTATGTGTAGGCTTAGAAACAGCCCATATGAGTGTTGATAAAGAGACTCTTATGAGTCAAAGAGTGCATAGTTTGCATATGTCCAAGGAAAGTACAATGTTCATGATATGTGACAAGTAGGAGAGGGGGCAGCTGAGTTTGTATTCAGTCCACAGTAACAATATGGGACCCATTGAAGCTCAAGGCTATGTTCATGAAGCAAGTGTTTGGGGTTGCCAGTTACCCATATTGAAGTGGGAACTGAAAATAGAAAATGGGCTTGCATTTGCTTAAGTGCAAGTAAATTTAGGAAGGGTAGACTGTAATGTCCCATTTTCTAAAAAAAAGATACTATTATTATTCAAATAAAAAGTATCTTTTAATACTTTAAATAAAAGTAATAATATATCTTAGTTTCAAAAAGTGAATATGTTGGCAACTCCTTTCTATTTTGATTTGTAATAAAGAAGGGGACTCCTCTAATTTAATATAAGTTGATCCTTAATTTAGAAAGTATATTGGAGGGAAAAGATATAAAAAGGGGAAGGAGATTCATTTTGAAGACTCATGTTATGCTTATGAATTAAAATAACAAGTTTAAGCATGATTTGCTTGACTTCATCCATTGAAGATGGAAACCTTCAAGGGAAGGCTAAAGTAAGGATGAAAAACCTTACCTATCAACTGGGCAACCTTATATCAGAGGTTGTATTGGGCAAAAAGGAGCAATTAGTGGTCTCTATTCACCATTCCAGATAGGGCACAGCAATTAGGCAACATCTTTAAGGGTGGCGCAACAGTTTGGAGCAGCCAACCCTTGTTTTGAGCCCTCTCCTAGGGCAGCAAACTGTTTTGGAGACTTCCCCTATGGCAGCAAACCCCCTTGGAGGGTTTCAAGGTGATTTTTGGGGCTATTTTGAGGCCTAATTTTATATTTGTTCATACCTTCGCCAAACTGGTATTTTATAATATTTGTCCAAATATTTATTGATTGAAAAATTCAGATTTGAAGGTCCTATTTCCAGCTGTAATATTTATTATTTTTGGCAAGTATTGTGGTGAATAAAATATTGTTTTTGTGCCCTATATTGGTACTTTCATAATTCTGCAATTTTCGTTTGCTTAAGGTTTGGAAAGAAATTTCGAAATTTGTATGTTTTGTTAGGGTTTGTTGGGAAACCCCTTTGGTTCTAATTTTGCCCTAAAGGGGATATTTCAAAGCATAAGGTTAAGGTTCATGATGCGGATTCTTTACCTCCGCGGATTAGAGAGGAGAATCTTATGGAGGATGGTAGAGATGTAGGTACAAAAGAGCTAGCAAACTGTGAAGATGCTTCAGGCACTCCCCAACCCCACGCCGCCCCCCCGAGTTCTAGTGGGGTTGAATCAGGGAACCTATAGGGTAGAGAGGACTGGATAGTTGTAAGGAAGAAAAAGAAAGGGTGAGTCGCCCCTGAATCACCTCCAAGACTTTGCGCTCTCACAACAGGAATGATGGAGGGACTTAATGGTTGGTTTGTTGGATTGCAGAGGGCCCATGGTAGGAGGAGCAACTAGATGGGGCCATTTTTTATGGGTTTGTTTGGTTGTAGACAGGAATGAGGAACCATCTTGGTAAAATTTGGTTTGTTGTGTGTGCATGGACTTGCTCCACTTCTTGGTGGTGATTTGTTAAGCTTATGGTTTTTGTAATTTCGTTCCTTTGGTAATAAAGGGCGAGGGACCCACCAGCCCTCAATTACCTAGCAAAACAAAAGTAGGGAATATGGAGCACTGCCATTATTATTCATGACTACTAGCGTCCTCTTTTTACAGTATGTGAAAATATCTTCAAGTGAGACAATGGAAGAAAACAGTTTCATAAAATGTTTTAACTACTGCATCTGTCAGTATACACTAGCACATGGCCTTGAATATAAGGAAAAATAAAATCTAGTTTACTTCCCTCGGATCACCAAACTAAAGTTGTCGCTAAATGCAAGAGAATATTGAAACAAATTTCAAATTAAAATTTGAAGACCGGAAAAAAGATCGACAAATAACAAAATTAATGCTTGATGAATGAACATGAGCTTCCCTTCAAAACCATATAGACCAAAATTAAATTAATGAAAAATAAAATTTTAACAGACCATACACGGGTAAAAGAGGGACTGGATTCACAAAATTGTGCAAACAGGTTGTGAAATAAATTACATAAAACCAATCGGTAACAAAAATAAACAACCAGGACAGCAGAGTAAATGAATTAGAAATATATGACGATATGCCATCTTAAGTTTTTAAGGTTTCAATAGCTTTCTGACATAGGAATATTGGAGCATAAATTAAGAAGCCCTTAATTCCTACCCAAAAAATTATGTGTGCATGGCAGTACTAGATCTAATGCCCAACATATCCTACAACAATTATTACATACAAGCAGTCTGCTATCATGAGAATTTTATGGCAATCCCGAGACAGCAATATTGTCATACAAGTTAGCACAAGGCCTTTTTTCCTACCAAAAAATCACCCATGTGCCAATTGATGAATATCCTCATAGCTACTTTTGAGGGGTACATATAGCATATTCTAATCTAAAGCGCAACATATTATGTATACAAAAGTTAAATGGCATTAAGACAAGCACACATGATTATTTGAAATTTGAGGCCAAGTGCATGTAGATGTCTGCCTCTGATCCAGTGTCACCGCATTCACCACATTTTATTGGAAAAAATCGAAATTCGGCGAATGTCAAAAAAACCCATTAATTTGTTCACGTTCGTGATTAAATTTGTAGGGTTAATGTTTCGCTTTTTAACCCGCCATGGTCGTGGATGTCGTTGTTTGTCTGTTGTACCCTATGATTGCAAACGAACCCTATGGGCCCGCAATTGTAATTTTTTTGTTTGCAGTGGGCATTGCGCAGAGCCGCAGCAATAGCACTGACTGCATTCTCCTAGACTCCTCGGCAAAGAAAATACGAGGTGACTATGTGACGCATCCACCCTGCAACTGCACAATACACTGGTGAGTCTGTGATTGCGTCGTCGAATATCTAAGCCTCAGCGAACTGCATAAAGACTTAGGCAATGGTCTAATTAATATTTAACTATTATGTTTTTTAAATGGGTTTTAATATTATAATATATAAAGTTATAAATTAATAATTTTTATGTCTATATAAGAATGCATAATTTAATATTATTTGTATGATAATTTATAATTTATTATTATTTATATAATAATGTGTTATAATTTATGTTGTTTTATGTTTTGAAGTTTTAGATAGGTTAAATATATTTATTTAAAATTTAGTTTGTTTTTTATAATTTTTTTAAATTATTATTTTTTTATTATATAGGTTTAATTTTTTAATTTAAATAGTTTGTTAAGTTATTTTGATGTTTATTTATATGAAATGTGATTTTTTTTTTAATGGTAGGTTGGTATATTTTTAAAAATAAGTATATTTCTATGCCGAATTTTATCTCAATTTTTTAGTTCCGATTTTTTTCCTTGGTGAATTCGAACACGAATTCAAATGTGGTGACTATGCTCTGATCCAATGCACATCATATCGTGAATGAAAAAGTTTAAACAGTATCACCAGAAGCATATATCATGACTAAAAGGAATTCCAGAATCGATCTTCATATAACTGCAAAATTTACCAACCATGACTTTGTAGCTCAAACTCCGGAAGTGGATTGGTGATAGATTCAACAGGGCCACCTTTCTTTGCCTCTAAAAGCACTGCTTCTGTCATTTTATGGTCCATAAGACCACCAACAATAACTGTTCTTGCAACCCTGTTAGTAAAAAGGAAACTAATCATGAACAGTATTGCATAGCCACACTTTCAATAAATGATAAGTGTTATATATATATATATATATATATATAGGAATATCAAATGCTTAACATATTAACAGAATAGATTAATCCTTTTGAATCTCGTGTGCAAATATTCAATCTACACTTATAGCTCTGAGAAAAAACTAATACTCTTAATGATAAAATAATGGACCAAATGAAGCCATCAGCTGTCCCCCCACATCGATCAAAATACTGAAATTTTAAAGGAGGAAACATATTACACTGCCAATTTAAGGTATATAGCATACACAATTACTAGAAGTGTTACATGAAAAATAGCTACAGTTGAAATAATTTAAAGATAGTAATATTGGGAGGAAGTGAAGTGACACAGAGAAGCTCCCCCCTGTTAGCAATTCGAACTACATGGTATCTCATCATAGATATGGTTTCCCTGCTCTTCCTCTTGGGTATCTATCTGTTTGTCATTTTATATGAGCTCAAACAGGTCATGAAAGCTCTTCATGCTCTCCTCAAGCTTCTCCACTTTGCCATTGTTATCTCATGTTTTCTGGTCAGCAGAACATATGGAATACAATATTCTCATATTGAGGAGGGAATGCTCTCCTTTCTTTGCACAGGTTCTCAGGTGCTACTTGGTAAGGACTACAACCCATTGCCACCTCTATAAGGCTACTAAGAAAGGTTTGCATATCCTTCACTGCATTTATAAATAGGCAAATTTAAGCTTTCTGAGGGGCTTCTTGGGAAAGATTGCACCCCCCTCCATGCGTGCCTCCCTCCGTCTCTCTTCGTACAGGCATTTAATAAAGTTGGTTATTCGATCTCTCAGGGGTTGCCTCAGAAGTAGTAAGGAAACATCACTCTCTTCCTCTCTCTAGCATTGGGGACTCCTCTATGGCTACAGTCTGGTTTTGGGGGTTTTTCAGGAGCTTCCTTCCAAGGAACTGGAGATTCTCCCTCTATTCCCAATTTAACTGGTTGCTCACTGGGCTGAAAGACTTTGGTGTCTCAACAAAAAATTTATCGTGTGTCTTCTAAGTTCTGGTGTCAACCGTGTAGCTTGTGTGAGAGTTTTCTGGACAGTACACAAGCTACATAGTTGATACAAGTAGACACTCAGACTAATACACTGAACAATAACTCAAAAACAAAAGCTGTTATCATTGTTCTTCAGGAATTTGAAGTTTTTTCTCTAAGTTTTCTTGCTTTTCATCACCTCTCCCTTACTTGGGTGCTTTACTAAACCGCCTTGACTCTTGTATTGCTTTTTCTACAAGGCCTGTTTCCTGATCTCTTGTTCCTATAGATCATCTTATCTTGCCTTCAAATTTTATCTTTTGATGCAAAAGGCATTATTTTTTTATCACATTACAAAAAGTCATAAATCAAATCTCTACTGCAACTTACAGAGGTCATTTGACACACCTACCTTTACTCTTCAAATTTCCTAACCAGCCTATTCAATCCTATAACTCGAGTCTTATGTAATAAGGTTCATGACTCGCCAACTCATTAAATTCTCTAAATTCTATTTCAACACATTGAAGTACCGAACAGCCTTGCATTTCAATTGTTTCCATGTGTATAGTCTTTCTGCTGTTTCTGTAGTTCATATTGTTGATGAAACTTAAAAAAACAATTCAAATAAAGGCCTATGTTCCACCCAGTCCCCTTTTGGGGAGACAGGCACGAAAAGGGGGCACCTAGAAGTACCCTCAGAATCCTTGAAACATTCCAATACGTAAATAGTATGGGGACAGGGATTCGTGGACAAGCAGGGGCGATGAGGACAGAGATGGGGGACCACGGGGTGAGGACAAGTCTATGTGGAACATAGTTAAAGACATAATTTATAACCTTTATCTTTTCTCAACAATATGCCTCCAGATTGATCTAGAGATACATCCAAAATAACCTAAAAGAAGCAATGCAGTATAATCAGTAAATTTCCCACTGATATTATACAGAAACAATGACACGATCAGATGGTAACTAGTTTTTATTGTAGTTCTAATGTATTACCTTTTTTACCCTTACCTACTTAGACAAATTTTCATGAACAGATATGTAAGCACAAAATCTACATATTCGACAGCCAAGTTCAAACATAAACAACAAATTACCATCCTAAAAATGCAAGTGCCCAGTAATCCTTTGTCCCATCCCTTCATCCTACTCAATACTTCATGAATTGTGAGAATTTATTTTAAACGCAAAAGTTGGACAGAATTGGCATGCTATATAGGTTTACAGATTTTAGGTAAAATAGATATCACTTAACATTTTATGCTTAAAATTGTGCAGGTAAAAAAATTCTTATTTAATATACCTTTAAGTAGGATTATCAAAAATTAGTCCATTTACTAAATAAACATTGTCCAAAAACATTTTACCTGGTAAAAAGTATTAGTATATTTAACCTTAGTTTGATACACTCTTCGTGTCAATGTTGCAAATCACAATTGGCATATTCTCGTGGGAGACAGTATTACAGTTTGTTTCACAATGCTAAGCGGTCATTGCACCCATGCCAATCTCTTCAACATGATTACAATTGTAATACCTTTGAATTGCAGAACTCTTGAGTTCCAAATCAGACGGACTACATCTGGTCTTTTTTCCTGGCATCTTTGTTTCCACTGAAAACTCAAGAAAACATATGATTAGAAAAACTAACTTCAGAAAGCAATGTGTATTGGTCCGAACAGCAATATAAAATAATGAATCAACCAAGTTAATTGCACATCTAATCACCAAAATCCCTGCTTTCTTCATGAGATTGGATACTTGGAGGTACTTTTGCTTCCTCTTGGTTATGTGCATTTGTTTTTGCCTTCTTTTCACCTATTAAGCCACCTGTACTTATTTGCAAAGAGTATACAATGCCAATAATTGGAACACACAAGGAATATAGGAAAATGAATTAAATGAGCTAAAAAAATGGACAAACAACTTAGCCAAGCATTATAGACTTCTGCAACTAGGACATTTGGCCTGCAGTAACCTAAAGAATCAAATGAATAATTCAAAAATTAAAACGTAAGCTGAAACAACCTTCATTTGCTTTCTCTCCCTCTAAATCTACATGAATATTTTTACTGGTTTTATCCACAGTTTTATGATCCTCCACATTTTCGCTTGGCCCTTCCACATCAACTGTTTCAGTAAAATTGTCGATACCCTCAGATTCCAACAAAGGTGAACACACTAATCAAACAGAACTATAACTTGAATGCGCCACTCACAAAAAGCTTTGCATAAGCATCACTATAAAAAATGGAGTCTACAATAGAACCTATCATGCCAACAGCTATCCACCTTTGCATGTCTTTGCACGGCGTTGTTGAAATGAAGGCCGATGCTTAGCAAGATCCACAGCAATCTTCCTCCCACCCATAACTGATCCATTCTTTGCTTCAACAGCACGTTTTGCATCCTCTACAACAGCACTGGTAAACATACATTTCAAAAAGTATATTGTTATATTTCTATAAAATTCATAGATGAACTTCATTCAACCAAAAAGCAAAGCAACTCAAAAAATAGAAAGGAAGATCATTTCAGCCTTTGTTCTTTAATTTAATCCAATATATCCATTAATTAGTAGAGTATATATTAACGGAGGAAAATGTATCAACTTGCCTGCATGCTCTCATGATCTACTAATATTCAAGATACTTCATATATGAACTGTATATTATGATGTGTTGAAGAATCTAGCAGGCAAAAGGTTTTATCTTGTCAAAAAACAGAAAGCAAAATTCAATTCATCCTTGACTCTGTGCAATGTTGAATGATTGTGTCGAATAACTCAATAAATGATTCATAAAGTATGCCTCTAAACAATGTTTGTGTACAACCATTTCATACTCTACTCTATTTCTATTGAGTATAGACTAATCTGAGTCTTAAATTTTTCACAAAGATGTCAAAGTATTGGCTGACATACAGATATGAATCTCTTATATGTGGTGCACAATTTTGTACAATGCAGATAGAGGCTACAATAAGTTTGATGAAAAAGAAGGAAGCCCATATTCAACAAAAATGTAACTAGCAACCACAGAAACCTACACTCCTATAACAACAAAGTGCAACCATTCTGGAATGGAAAGAATGGTTGTATTATTTATATACAATAAGACTATGCACACTAAATCAATCTATTGCAGAAATTATAGAGACAAGCTCAGACATGACCAAGGAATCTGATAAAAAAAATATTCTTGTGACTTATGAGTTATGACCAGCTACCATTCTCCCTTCACCGCCACTGCCAAGCATGAGTTTTTATCTCATCTAATCTATGATGTAGCCCTTAATACTTTCCCCCATATGATTCACCATTCTATTCCATCTCGCCCTCCTAGACCCTACCCTATGAACAATTGGAATGATGATAAGCATAAATATCTGCATTGGAGGCTCTATTTTTTCTTACATCACGATCCTCCATCCATACCCTCCATATGCATAAAACTAAACATGCAAAGAATGAAAATATATTAACGTTTGTGACTAACCAAAATAGGTCAATGGGACTCAACCAGTTATAAAAGGGAAGCACTAGGGTAAAAGACTAAACACTAAGTACAAAATAAAGGTGAAAAAAGCAAGGAGTAAGCCTAAAGTGGTTAAACCTTGAGCCATAAGACTTAATACCTAAAAAGGCAACCCTATGAGGGAAGGACCCCTCAAAGAAACATGGAGTTGAGGTTAAGCAGGAGACTATGAAAGGAGACCAACATTGTCACATCTACAATAAGGATCAGATCAGACGAACCAACATCATCATCATCTATCACTGGAAAAGGGCCTAAGTAGGATTTGAGAATACCCATATGGGAATGTCCAGTGTCGAGGGGCTCATGTTGGGCAATCCTAGGAAGAAGCCAAGTATTCCCCCTAATGCCTCTCCTAATATCCAAGTCCGATAAACCTATAGCAGCAGACCAAAAAATTGAAATGTGCATCTATCTCTATGACCCGACCTACATTCAAGGGGAAGGCCCTTGATGATGAAACAAATTAGATCCACTCCTCCTAGAATGAGACTAAGGGGGATTGGGCACTCAAGTGGTAATGCACAAAGAGGAAAACTGTCTCACCAATGTCTCCCTCTGGGCGCAACTTGAGTGAATCCAATGGTCATTTAATGCCTCCAATAACAGTAATGGGCTGAAAGGAGTATTCAAGGTGACAGTTCTTGGGGCCCCATGTGATGTAAGTCTAAGAACAACTTCTCGAAGAAAAAGGGCTAAGCCACTTTGAACACAATACTAAAATGAAGAGGATAAAAAACTGCTTGAGCCTCTCAACATATACTTGTATCTCCTTTGGATGTCATGGCATAAACGACACCTAAGAATAAACTTCTTCTCAGTCTCAACCTCTTGGAGGAGGTAAAGATGGCTAATCTTGTCACCTCGCGAAATATGGTAGCCAGTCTCAACATGTAACTGGTGGGAGAACACCTCAACTAAGGGGGAATCCTCAAGCCATGGACCAAAGATGTTGGAGATGGTCAAGTTGAATGATGATGGCATCTACAATCTATAAGAAATACTTGGCTGCAAGTGGGTCTACCGCAACAAATACAAGGCTGATGGCTCACTTGACAAGCACAAAGCAAGGCTTGTCGCAAAAGGGTATGCTCAAAAAGAAGGAATTGACTACAATGAAACATTTTCACCTACAACAAAATGGACTACCATTTGAACCATGTTGGCTTTGGCAGCTCACAATGGATGAAAAGTTCACCAAATAGACATCAAAACTGCATTCATGAATGGTGACCTCGAGTAAACTATGTATATGACACAACCCGAAGGTTGTGCATTAAACGAACAAGAGCACAAGGTGTGCAAACTGGAAAAATCGCTCTATGCTTTGAAACAAGCCCCTCGAGCATGGTACGACAAACTAGCTAACCACCTCATGACTATAAACTTCAAATGTTTTGAGTTTGAAGATGCAACTCTTTTCATGAAAACAATTGACAAAACAGTTGTATTTGTGATGGTGTATGTTGATGATTTGCTCATCACAGGGAACAATGAACCGTACACTGCAAAATTCAAATCAAAGTTGATGAAAAACTTTGAAATGATTGATTTAGGTTATCTTCATTACTATTTGGGTAGTGAAGTGATTCAAAAACCAAAGTATTTCTTCATCACTCAACAGAAATACATTGGTGACATTCAAAGCAAGTTCGAAATGAAAAATTGTAAGCCTCTCAGCACACCCATAGAACAGAGTCTCAAATTGACATCTAAAGATTCAACAGATTTGATTGATGCCACTAAATACAAACAACTCATTGGAAGTCTGATTTATGTGACCACAACTCGACTAGATATATCATTTGCAATTGGTGTCCTCCTAAGATTCATGCAACAACCCAGAGACAGTCATTGGGTAGCAGCAAAAAGGGTCCTCATATATCTCAAAGGAACACAAAATTTTGGGCTCAAATACTCCAAGGAGACTTCAAACTGGTTGGGTATTCAAATTCCGACTATGCTGGTGATCATGAAGATCGAAAATCCACCTCGGGTTTTTTGATGAGTTTGGGAACAGTTGTCAATTGAAAATCCAAAAAGCAATCAATGCCGGTAATTTCTTCAGCAGAAACAGAATATATGGCCGCTTCAGAGGCAACTAGAGAGACATTGTGGTTCAAAAGGGTTCTTTCAAATTTGAAGGAGCAACAGGGTTCGTCAACGCCTCTCATGGTTGACAACACTTCTACAATCCAAATGGCAAAGAATCCAATCTTTCACAACCGAACCAAGCATATCAATACCAAATTTCATTTGATTTGGCACTATGAAAGATGGTAGTGTCAAGTTGCAATATTGCCCGACAACAGAGCAACCAGCAAACACCCTGACACAAGTGCTTGGACGAGAAATTTTTGAAAAGTTCAAAGGAATGCTTGGTCTAACAAAGACCCCTGTAGATTAAGGGGAGGATGTAACAATATTGTAAATATTCATTATTGATCCTAGGTGTCTAGCTTAGGTGTCTAATTTTTGTCTTGTAGTGTGTAGTTGCACATTTACTTTCGTCTTGTTGTGTGTAGCTCAAGAGTCCTATAGGTAGTTGCAAGGACTTCTTGGTAGATGAAGTGATAAGTCATTCTTTGGCTTATTTGTTGTAATGCTCTCTCATTTCCAAATTGAATCGTGAAATAGAATTTTGTGTGCATTCTGAATATATTATCCATCCTGTCAGGCTTAGAAAATTTACAAGAGAGTAATCCTGGGGGAGAATGTACATTCGATAAATATCCACTCTAACAACTTTATTGATGGCCTCCTTTAAGGGAAGATGGCAAGGAGGGGCTGTTTGAAAGTCTACAAACCAAAACAAAGCCTTGGAAGACGGCTGACAGGGATCCTCAATAATAGCTTGAAGTGTAACAATATGGTCAATTATTTGGAAGTCTCTCCTAAATCTGGTTTGTCCCTTCGCTGTATGATTAACACACTTTGAATATTCAGAAAGCTTTATGTCTAACACTGTCACACATAGTCACAAGGTTCGGCCGGATCTCGGCCAAATCCGGAAAGATGCGAATTTTTTCGCTCTTCCGGATTAATCCGATCCGGTTCGAACCCTTTCCAATATAAAAAGGGTAAATGTTAAAAACGCAAAAAAAAAGTTGACAGCGAGCTTCAAGGGTTTGACGGCGAGCTTCAAAGGATTGATGGCGACGACGGCGGTTGACAGTGATACAGCGATGGTGAAGAGTCCACTCACGGCGACGGCAGGAGAGATGGTAGCAATGGCAACGTCCATCGACACAGGGAGGGAGCGTCGACGAAAGGCAGGTGGGTTTGTTTTTTTTTTTTTTTTTAAATTTAGATATTTAGTGATACTTTAGGTTTAGGTTTATTTATTTAATATATATTATTAGGTATTTAGTAATACTTCAGTTTAGGTTGTTTTATTTAATATATATTATTAGGTATTTAGGTATTTATATTTAGTTTTAAATTTTGTTTAAGTATTTAGTTTTAGATTAAGTTTAAATTTTATTTATTTAACATGCATTATTAAATTTATTTATTTTTTATATTTAATTAAGTTTAAAAAAATATATAATAAAATGAAAATTTAAAAAAAAATAAAAATAAAAATATTTAAAATAAATATAATATTATTATATATTTATTTTTAATAGTTTTATCATTCTATTTTATATAGATCATTTAAAATTAAAATTAATAATATTACGATATACGTTTATTATTTTTTAAAGTTTTGTAATTTTATTTTCTATTACTATAAATCATTTAAAATTAAATTTAATAATATTAAATATGTTCTAACTTTTAATTATTTTGTATAGTTAAATTAATGTTCATTATTTAGTAGACTGAAATATTTTGCATATATATATATATATATATTTTTTTTTTTTTTGAACCGGATTTTTCCGGATTTTTTTCGAACCTTTTTAACAATTCCGGATTCCGCATTTTTTTGCCCTTCCGAACCTTTCCGGATTTCCGAACCTTGTGACTATGCTGTCACATAAGGTTTGGCAAATGTACGCCCAATCATGATAGTCTTGTCATTATTTGGGTTTGAACTATCTCCCTATTTGTGGATGGGGTATATGATGTGTTGAAACCAGGAGGGAGGGAACCCTGAATAAACTTCATTAAATAGCTCTACCATAGGGAAGGTAAGTGAATCCACACCATACTTGAGAAACTCTGCCTGAAGTCCCTTCCAATCTGCTGCTTTGCTGGTACAAAGCTTCCAAAAAAACTCTGCCTGAGACTTACAATCTGCCACTTTGCTGGTACAAAGCTTCCGAATATCCCTCTTGACTTTACCTGAATAGAAGAAATGACAAGATGGGATAGGGGAGGAGATTTTGATAATGGGCCGATTGGAATATCATAGAGAGACCTAGCATGGTGTCAATGTATAAAGTAAGGGTTTTCATCAAAAAAGGGTAAGACAAAATGTTTTGGGGGAATGATGGAGGGCATCAACAAGCTTATGTCACCTTGATGCAAGAAAAGCATGACTTGGTGATTTTAACCATTCTCAATAGCTTGCCTACTTCCTGCAAGAACTTTATAGAGATGTTACCCTTTCTAACAAACTAAGGGGTATGCCACTTTTGATTCAATTTGTGAGTCACTCAACATTATCGAACTTTTGGCAGACTGAAGTAACATTCATAGGATATTTTTATTGTAAAATTGAATCAGTAACAGGATAGGAGGAAACATCCATCAAGTAAAACAAAACAAAACAAAAATAACGATCTCAATGCATCACAGTAAAGTAGAAAGGGATTATTCTTGCACTTCTTAGAGGATAGCAAGAGTAGCAGGAAGTCTTCCAGTAGATCAAAGAAGAACGTTAGGTGTTTTCAATGTGGCCAAAATGGACATTATGATTCAAGAGTGGTGTTTCTTTTGGAAAGTTGAAGAACATTCAATACAATATGTGCTTTTGAAGAGGACACATTGGATATGCAGGAGTCAGTTTATGCAGAAGTTGACCATCGAATTGATTGTCCAGAGTGTGAGTAGGAAGTGCTTCAATCTCTATTCCGAAAAGGGAAGCACGGGATCAATCTTATGCAGTTTACGACTTATAGGACTTTGCAGTTGGATTGATTTTTTGACTTACAGATTTTTGGACCATTTTTAGAATTGCCCATTTTTGGAGTTATTTCTATAGTTTTTGATGCACAGGTTTTTGGATGATTCTTGAATTGCCTCGGATCATCACAGATTACATGGTTTTATTGATGATATTGAAATAGGGTATGACTGAGACCAGACTTTTAATAGTCTCGAGTTGAACATCAGGTGTCTTGATATATTCTGCTCAAAGAATATGTTTTACATATTGCTTTTTGAGGTCTTCAAGATGTGCTGAACTGAATAATTTCCCATCGGGTTTGGATAAAGGACTTAGGTGTTCCAGACTTTATACCTGGAACACTTATCTTGGGGAATTTGGTTAGATAATCCAGACACTTGAGGATGGTTTTTTTTTAAAGAAAGTATTACAGGTACAGGTTCACAAGATGATGATCAGGGGAATTCACACTATCATATAATTAGGATCAAGCTACAGGTTTTGAGATAGGTTTCTCCTTATTCAAACAGCAGAACAAATTCACGGATTTACGTGTTTTGACAGGTGGCATAGCTCATGAGATTCAAACGATGTGTCTAATATTTCTTGGAGGCACCAGGTATCAGTTTTGTGCCGACATTACTCGACTCAGTATAGCTTTAGCAGTGTTGCATCTGCTCTAGCAACTTTTAATCATTTTATAAATTCTGAAACAAGAGGGAGATTGTTGTCCCTATTGTGATCCTAAATAGTTTTAGGTCCTAGATTAGGATTACAGATCATCTTAGGACCTATGTCATAGGATTTGAATCATGTTTATTATTGTTAAGATACTTGGTTTGTTGGCAGACTCAGAAGAGTGGGTTAGTGGACCCAATACCTAGAAAGATAGGTCGGTGGACCTAATAACCCCAAAGTGATCTTCCCAATTACACTAAAATGGGTGATTGAGCCCACTACATAATTGTGACCATATTGGCATTGAACATAGAAAGGTTCATCACAGCAGGTATACCTTTTAAGGTGGTGTACAAGCAGCAAGTATGCCTTGTGCCCAATTCCAAAACTTAAATCAGTCTTTACAACGTCATTTCTAATCTAGTGCTTGTCACATTTGCTTCTTTAGGACCTATTACAGCATATGGAGTAAACATGTTTTAAAGCGGCTTATAGGAGATGCGAAAAGTTTGTTTTATCATGTGAAACCTGTAAAAGGAATAGATCAGGGACTGTAAGAAGTGCAGGAATATTCGAGCCACTACCATAAAAAATGGGAAAGGCTGTAATTAATTACAGGATTACCTTGGGTAGAAAAAATATATATGTTTTACCAATTGATCTGTTGACCATGCCCATATTATTTCAATAGATGCCAATGGCATTAAAAAAGCTTCACAAGTTGCTGAAATGTTTACACAACAAATTTCAAAGTTGCATTGACTTTCAAAGAATATTGTCAGGGATAGAGATCCAATATAAATCAGCTATTTTTGGAAGCATGGCCCTACAAAACATTAGGAGACACAAAATAAGCATTGCTTCCAACGAGATCATTTATGTAGAACATCCTCTTCTACAAAATTCCAAATCTTATGAGAAGTGTGACGTAGAATAAGAGACACTCATACTCGTCTTTGAAGAGGGACATTTTGGTTTACAATAAGCTATGGGAGATAATGCTAGTGGGATATTCAATGAAAGGACAACACGTAAGAAAGGCCAACATTCTAAGAAACAATGACGACCTGGATACCAACCCTTTATGGCTAGAAGAAGAGGAAAATCGGCAATGGAAGACTTTCAAAAGATGAGTAAAGGACCATTACACATTTCGGGGAAGAGCTATTAGGTTTGTGAGGCATATACAATTTGATCATTTGCAATGATATGAGCACATGACGTAAATTAGGGAGATAGCATGTAAAACCCACAATGGACAAAAATTAATCGAATGTGTTATATGTTCACAAAAATGTATACCAAGGTTACTAGAGATGGAGAGATGGAAGTAGAGGGTTCCCTCGCAGAGCTTGAATCCGAACACAATCCAATCAAATGCAAGTTAGTACACAGCAAGACAAGCAAGCACGGCGCACTCAATAAATTACCAATAAAGAGAATGTCCTCATAACGAACGAAAATCAACTTGCCTTCAAAACTGCATTGAAGAACAGCCTTCAAGAGGGAGATAAAAAGAAGGCACCTAGTGCATCTACATATCCTATTAATAATGAAACATTAATGCACATAATTCAAGAAGCTCTAAGCACAAACAACAAATCTAAACGTAAGAAAAAAGAAAAAAGACAACTTTCCTGAAAATCTTTGATATGATGAAAAATGCAAGCCAGCAAAAAAATTCTAAAAGAACCAGGTAATGAGGAGGTAAATAAAAATTAAAAATATTTGTAGAGTTATTAATGTCTACTAAGATACTAGACTATCAATGACAACATATTCAAAATAGTGGTTGCATAACATACCATGGCCAAGCAAAGTACCCAAAAAATAGCAGCTTGTATTTATAAAAGATAAGTCTCAATACAATTCGCACAGTATAGTGAAGCCCTAATAGATGCGCCCTTTCCCCGATGCACATCATGCTATTTAAGAAGACCCAAAGGGTTGTTGATTAACACAGTCGTCAACAATCAAACATACTTATGCGAGTTATTACATAACTACCTAAAGCCAACGATACAACCACATACTCGTCATGATCCATTATTTCGCAGATATTCTATACAAAATTCATCAATATGGATCCTATTAAGCTCTTAACAATTCCTTGATTGATTAGCTTGCTGTTTGCACATGTAATTGCTTTAAAATAGTCAAAAAATGTGAATACATGAATTGGAAATGCTGCATTCTTGAAAAGAAAACTGAATGTGAAAATGGAGCAAGAACACACACAAAAACAGAACTCAAAAGAGACACAAGATTACCATGGAGAAACCCAAATTTGGGAAAATTCCAAAAGAGTGAGGGATCTCCTCCTCTTGCCACTCTCATTCTGCAATTATAGATTTACTGCCTTCTGCACTTATCAAACCCAAAGTTTTATATGGTTCAAGAGTGTGGGGACCTAGCTTAGGGATTGTTCACTGGGCTTGTATTAAAAGGATCTAGACTCTCATGTTACAGTGTATGATCTGTTGCGAGCAAACAATTCTTTAACACATCATCAAAGCTGAATTAGCCACCAAGCCGCTACGCCTTGAGACTATCTTCGGGCTTACTTTCTACATCCACAGACTCAAGTCCCTAGGGGACTTAGCTTCTGGTCATGAGAGATATCCATACTTAGCACTTTGCTCCTCAGAGAGGACTACTTCACTGGTCCCCACCAGATGCCAACACTATTGGTACTTTGAGACTAGGTTGCTACTCCTTTCTATTGGCATCTCTATGGATCAGCTACCCCCTCTCATGTATTCCCTAGACGCCCCCTGGGCTCCTTCCCAAAAAGGATGTCATCATTAGAGCTGCCAGAGAGGGACATCTACAAACAAAATGTCCAAACCACCTAGATCTCCCCCTTTGAGCCACTCAACTCCAAGCTTGCTTTCTACGCCAAGCATTTCTTACAAGTAGTGGATGGTATTATTTGTCACCCTCACTATCTCCAACGCCATTGGTCCCATACTTGAGGTTTCCCCTTGGCCAAATGAGTGTGCTCTCCCCAGCAATAGGTTAAAACAAATCACCACATTCTCCATCCGTATCAGATCTATCGTCTTTGCTCCCTCCAAAAGGTGGAGATCGAGGATCACTTCATTTTTAGATGCACCATTTACTATGAGATTTGAGGACAAAATCATTGCCTCTATAGGTACTCAGCCAACTCTCTATCTACTTTCTTTAGATATCCAAACCACATTGCCTGGCTCTTTATCTCCGTGAGGTCGTCACCCTCAAACACAGTTCCCTA
Organism: Torreya grandis; assembly: GCA_037957365.1. NCBI lineage: Eukaryota > Viridiplantae > Streptophyta > Pinopsida > Cupressales > Taxaceae > Torreya > Torreya grandis. Next base: position 1,164,973 of record JARHVA010001981.1, on the reverse strand, counting down.
CATGAGGATCCCAAAGGCTCTAGAGCCCCCATCTTGATCACCTCTTTCTTCCAACCCATCCAAATGATTGGCAGCACTAAGCCTCCCTCGGACACCCGTGCATCACACATCAAAGTTGATAGATCAGTCAAGGGACGCTTCTCTCATCATATCATTACTACTTAGAGTACTCAAATCCCCCATCCTGCTCTTCTTGGGCACCATGGATCTGCTTCTTCCTGTCGGTGTGGCTTTGTCCCTTCTCGACGACATGGACCTGCTACTTACCGGCCGACCCCCAAACCACAAGGATAGACCAACATTACTAGTGTCTTTTGTACTATGGGAAGTACCTTGACCTTGGATGCTAGAGGAGATTCTAGAGTAAGTGCTTTACTTCCCCCTAGGATCTCCCAGTCGGGCCCCTGCAACATTGAGTACCCTCCAATGTACACTATCAGAGCTTCTCACAGTGATTGATGATGGGTCAGACAACCCCTCCACTTCAAACACAAATAGAAATTCCTAATGAGGAATTCCAATCTTCATCGAAACACGTTTTTGGAGGCTCTTGTTCGCCCCTCATTGCCATTTATATTGGTTCCATTACCACCTTTGTTAGTGTCACAATGTTTTACTTCATCTTATGTACTTTAGTTTCTTGGATTCACTGTCCTTGAACTTTCTAATGTTAACGGTTGTATCCTCAAGTCTCATTGACCTACTTTTGGTCCTCCGTGGACATTAATATAATTTATTTTTTTTCTTTCTCTAGGCCTTTATGGACACTCATTATGTTTGCAATGTGCCCAAACATCCATACATGCTTCGCAGCTTGCTCACTTGCACTTTCCTTACACTCCTAATTCCAGAACACATGCAATCAAAAAGAATTGTTAATAGAACAATGATAAATTCTGCCTCATGGAGGATGGGACTCTACAATTGAGTTGCACTCCAGCACCTAGCTGATGTCAACTCCATCCAGTTGATAGAGGGGTATCACATATGAGTTGCACTACTACACCTAACTGACTCTCTTCCATCCTCTCTTCAAGATTCAACTCTCATTGAACGATCAATCAAATCAAAGGAATGTCTTACAAATGAATGGGCTCCAACACTATACCAAATTCCATTTGGATTTCATTCACTTCGACCCTTCATGTGAACTAAATTGACTTCCATTTTGGATTTTAATTAAATCCAATCCACATCTATGATGGATCCAAATTACATCTCTACGACTTCCTTGATTGAATTCCCGATTGAATCAAAGTTAACTGTGTATTGCACTTTCTAGACCTATATTCATCCATGAACTCAACAATGAGAGGTACATGAACCACATAGGAGATGAACTGAACCAACTGAAAGTCCAAAAATGAACCACATTTGCAACCGTTACTCATTTGGATTCAAGTTGCACAATTCCCTAACAAGCCACAACATTGTCACCGATTTCTCTAAAAATCTAAGACGTTAAGTCTGCATCAAAACAAGCTATTCCCAAAGCGTTTGTATCAATCTGAGACATCCCTTGTCCCTGGAAACTTCTCATGCACATTTCTAACTGAGATTCTTACGAGAATTGTCTTTGTTTGACACGTTTGTTACAAGCATTTATTACATAGATGAGAATAGTGGAAATAGTTAGCTCACATGGCTAACATGCTAGATCCAATTTTCGAATCATGCCTCCCTTATTAGCAGCTTTTGATCCCCAAAAGCTTTGAGAACTCGGTAAATGAGAAAAATTCTTCCCCACTTTCCTACCCTCTCTAGGACGTGTAGTTGCTAGGTAAATTTTCTCAGCCTTGTGAACTCTTGGATTCACCTTTTCATTCCCTTTGCGTTGCTCCTTGCCTTCTATCAACAAAGATTGATGAAGACTGAAATCAGAAAGAGGACAACTCGGTAATAACTTTTGCTCTTTGTTAGTAGATATGCCATGCGAAATATTGCATACATCTATCCCCTATCTTTCACCAAAAAAAAAACTTGCTACTAGCATTCAGCTACCTTTTACATTGAGTAGTACTTACCAAGGAGAACCGAAATTTCCCTTCATAGGATTTGATTGTGTAGCTTTCCCCATCCTTGACCACCCGATACTAATTCTCCCTTCTCATGAAGATCACATCACACACATACATGTAGCAATTGTCAAAGTCTATGCCACATCAAGAGGTACAACATCCACAAAAACTTCACCGTTGAAATGGTCACTTATTGCAAACTTGACCTTGCATTGCTTGAAACCTCTATTTCTATTCCGTGTTTCAGCCATCGTAGAGCATAAAGATTAAGATGATTATACACTTCCAACCTAAGTTTGTCTAGCAGCTCTTTGCTTAATAAATTTGCTTGAGAGCAAGAATCAAAAAGAGCATCTACCTCTATCTTCTTAATCTGAAATTTGATATATAAAAGTTCACCTTTTTCTTGAGCACCATGGTTACCCAAAGATACCTTCTCTTAAAGGGAGATAAAGCACCACCTTACATCCACATCAAAGCTACACCCATCCCTTTTTTCCCTAAACAGAGATCATGGATTTCTTCTTCCTCCTATTCTTATAAGGATGCTTCTCGAGATACAACTTCCAACAAGTCTCATCTGTATGATCATCAACATCACAATGACCACAATGTTTTTATATATTCTTTGTTAGCTACAGATGTGGCATTCGACCCACCTTTCTTTTTAGAACCAATTGAAGGATTAGACAAACCCTTGCCTTCGGCCATCTCAAGATAATGAGCTTGGGAACAAGCCTCGTCTATATCTTTGGGCTTGGCAAGTACAAGGAGCCTCCTCAAGTGACTAGACAAGCCTCCAACATACTTCTCAAGATGTCTCAATCAAAGGTATGTTCAACCATTTGGACTACCATCTTTTGAAACTAGCTAGTGTAGACCTGCACACTTTGTCCTTGTTGTTGCTTCAAATATTGCCAAAAAATAGACCTTTCAAACCAAATATGATAATCTTTTAATCAAAACTTTAATCTCGTCCCATTTACTAATTGGTGGCAGCTTCTTCACAACTAAGAAATGAACATAGCTTTCAAACCCAAAGCCTATACAATGCTTTGTTTTTCTATAACACTTATCAAACAATCTCACAACACCTAACAATCAACACTTGCTAAGAGCACAATGGAAAGGAAATTCATGGACTCAAACTTGCATTGTACTTATGAACCCAGCTTCCATTGTGCTACATGGATTGCCTATCCCAAAGACCTGTACCTATACACAAATTCAACAACAGGAGGTACATGGATTGCCCAGGGGATAAACTGAAGATAAATTAAACCAACAGATAGTCCAAAAATGAGCCATGTTTGCAACCGTTATCATCTGGATTCAGGCCGCATGATTCCCTGACAAGCCACGGCGGGTTTCTCCACAAACACGCGGCGCCAAGTCTGCATCAAAACAATGAGCTATTCCCAAAGTGTTTGAAACATTCTGAGACCTCCCTTGTCTCTGAAAACTTCTCATGCACCTTTCTAACTAAGATTCTTACATGAAATTTCTTTGACACGTGTATTACAAGCATTTATTACATAGATGAGAATAGTGGAAATAGTTAGCTCACATGGTTAACATAGTAGATACAATTTTCGGAGCACGTCAGCTACTAAAATATGTAATTATGCTCGTAACCACGCCAATACTAATGTTATGGTCTACAATAGGAACATGTGGTGAAAAAAAAGAAAAGTAAATGAGAACAAGGTGGAAAATGCTGATATACTTAAAGGAACATGACCCAAAAAGATTCTTGAAGGAGCTACAAAGGAATAAACTGCAAATAGAAGATAACATTACAACAAATTGATGGCTAGCATATTCAAAACAATAGTATGAACATGAAAAGATAAAATGCACCCCCAACAAACAATGTTAGAGAAGAAATTTTCACCCTAAAAGGACATAAGATAAGAGATTAAGAAGCTAGCAAAAGGTAACGAAACATAGACTATCTACTAGTGGTATATTTAAAATGGGGAGTAAAAATCCTAACATCACACATCAAAGAAATGTTCAATGGGGCCATTCAAAATGGATTCCTAACAAAGTGTACAACAAGTCTAGCCATACCTTTATTTAAGAGTGGAATGTCAACAATCCTTCAAACTTCAAAGAACTGAACCCTCATGGTCAATCCCTCTTTGTAAAACTTTTTGGGAGCATTGTAGAACATATGATTAGCAATTGGACCAAAGAACAAGAAAGAGAGGAAAGGGGGCAAGCAAGTTTTAGACCAAAACATTCAACAATAGATCAGTGTATCACACTCAAACACTTAAATGAAAAAGTTTGCGATAAAAAAGAAGTAGCCTGTTGTTAAGGAAAGAGAGCTTATGGAAAAACTATGTGAAGAGTTTTTTATATCAGCATTTCAGATCACACTGCATGGTCCATCATCAGGATGAAAAGGAATAATGAATTTGGATGGTCCCTTTTAAAGACAACTCTAGTAAATTACAAAGATGCCAATAATGGGTAACCATAGGATAAAATTTAATGAATTAGCAATCAACTAATTAAATCACTATAACCACTAGTTTGAAATTAATAAATGAACTAGTCGTTATTTTAATTAGTTACACCACCAACTAACATTACCGTACCAATTGCTCACGTGGGGTGTCATATATTGAGGAAATGGGGCATTCCATCATCATAAGGATTAATGAGCATGATATTAATATGAAAAAGAAAAGGATGGTTAAGGTGGCATTTGCATAGCAATCTTCCAAGAGAAAACACCACATTTGTGTTGAGAACACCAACACGTTGGCCATGGAGGATCAATATTTTAAACGACGCATGAGCAAAGGGGTAAATATTTGCAAACATGAGAACAATTTGAGAAGAGATGTTGGGTTGGATTTGATCTAAACATGGTGATCAATCATTAATTTGCTCAAAAAAACCCAACCATATGATAAAAGGCAATTTCTAATGTTAATTGGTGGCTTAACTAATTATTTAATTATTAAAATGGCTAGTTCATTTATTTATTTCAAAATAGTGGTTATAATTATTTTATTAATTAACAGCTAATTCATTCAATTTTATCCTATGGTTAACTAATATTGGCATCTTGGTACATTACTAGAGTTATCTTTAGAATGAAGCTCTAGTCCCAATCCATATTCAATATTCCTTTTTATCCTGATGATGGATCATGAAGAGTGATCCGAAACATCTATTAAAAAAATCTTTGCACAACTTTTTTAGGAGCTCTCTTTCCTTATCATATGGACCATGAAAATATTAGATCTCAAAAAGTCTATTGTTGTTTCGTTGATTTCAAGAAAGCTTTTGACATAGAACCAAGGAGAAAATTATAGAGCAGAATGAAGGAACTAAGGGTCCCAAATCACTATAGGGCAACATTCCATAAAATATGAACAAGTCAAGGCCAAAATCAAAAGGCAGGTAGGGATTTGAAAGTATTTTGGGGATTACATAGGCATCAAGCAAGGATGTCTTTTGTCTCGCACTTTATTTGGCTATATATTGACAAGCTAGAAGAATGGATAGAAAAACATAAGGGTGGATGGGTTCACTAGGGGTGGAAGGGTCCTCTTGCCAATGATATAATTTTAAATGAAAAAACAACCCAAAAGCTTGAAAGACCACTTACAAGCTCTATGATATCTTTTTGTAGACAGGTAGGGATGTAGGATAGTGTCAACAAAATCAAGATATCGATCTTCTCCCTTCAAAAAAAAAAAAGAAACATGTCACCTTCTAGTTCAAAGGGGATCTTCTTAAAGTGGTATCAGAATACAAGTATCTCAATTTAGACTTTCATAAAGAACTCGGCTAGGATACATGTAGAGTAAAAAGCATATGAGGACGGCCTTTACACGCACTTCAAAGCAGATACTGGAATGCAAAATTAAGGGATTGGATGACAACCAGGTCTTATTTGGGTTACTTGTCATTCCAGTGGTGTTGTATAGGTGTGAGATATGGACCAGTGGCACTTCGGATGTGAAATGGAGGCAAGTAGGAAGGAACCATCAGCGCTTAATCACAAACAACTTCAAAATCAAGGCTTCAAACCCCTAGAAGATACTCCTAGAGGAAACAAGTGCTTTCCCTTTAGAGGCAGCTACTATGACCCAGTTTCTAGGCTACATGGAAAAAACAAAAGGCATGGAGATCAGCAAGTGGCCAAAGGCAATAATGGAAGAATTTTTGCATGGAAGAAAGAGCACATGGATGAAGCTAAACAATAAATGAATGAGTAGATTTGTTATTAGCTTAAATGAATGCCCAAACCTTAACAAAGAAATAAAATCCTACGTGAATAAAAACTTCAAAATAGCTACATGGAGGAAAAATATATGAAGGACAAGACAAAACTATCTTACATAATTTAACTCTGCCTGTAAGCATCATGAAAATACATAGATAGGGGTTGAAATCAAATGGAGGGAGAAGATGCTCTTAGCTCAAATAAGGGCTAGCTCCAACTGGCTTAGGTGTGAGAGAAGTAAATGGGTGACCCCTAAGGAAGAATGGGAGAAGAAGATATATGTTTTCTTGACCACAATAGCAGTAGAAACAAAGAAGCATTTCATCATAGAATGTCCAGCTTACAAGGACATTCAAGTCAGTTAAATGCAGACATTGTGAGTAGACTCCATGATGGAGGTATTCTAAGAGACTAGGATAAAGAATCTTTGGGAACTATTCATCCAAATCAATAGAAGAAGAAACAACCTTCTTAAAGAAGCAATTTTGTCCTCATTTACAGCACCTTAGGGTTGTTGAGACAGCTGTAACATTTGTAGATGTGATTAAAATAATTTCATTTCAATCATTAAATATCCAACATTCCCTCTTTCCCAATGTTTTTTATTATGTTATCATACATTTCTTTCATTGAATCATTCTCCCATTCTTCTTCTACATAGTAGGAAACAGCCTTATCTCATTTTCCTCCTTTCCCTCTAAACTCTAATCAGCAAAGATCTATTTTTGCATATAAGCTTAAAAAAATCATGCCCATGTAAAAATGAGCAGGCTCTCATTCAAACGATGCAATCTTATGTCTGCCAATAAAATCAGCCATATCCTTATTTGATTTGTTTGTGAGGAGGTTACATGCCTCCACATTGTCCAAACTGTCATAATTTCACATCCGCTCACCAGTCTCCAAACATTCTACGTGTTGGTTGTTCACCCAACTTGGCACCCTTCCTTATCATATCCAATCACATGAACTTGTTTTAACAAAGACTGTTTTATGTAAAATATGTGATCAATGTGCTTGAATTTGTTGGCATCACTTCCTCCTCTTTTTTTGAAAAAAAATTATATCGAAATTTTAAAAAAAAATAAATACTAACACCCAGCTCATAAAAATATCAATATTACAAGCTGAAAATTTTTCCACAGCTTAGAGGGTTTGACCATACATTTTAATTGTTTCTCATAGATTACAAACTAACTTTCCAAACATTGAAAATAAAGTGAATAAAAGCAACAAACCGAAAATACTCCAACAAGCTTCCAAAATGGGGATAGGTAAATGAGGAACATGATACTCCAGCTGGTTTCCACAATGGGGGTAGGTAAAAGCAGCAATGATAAGAAAGGTTGTATTCCAACTGGATTCCACAATGGGGGTGAGTGAATGACGACAGAAGCAATGTAACACTTGGCTGGCCAAACAAAAGCGTGTAATCTAACATGTTGCATTTGCGACATGACTAAAACATTCTTCCTCAGAGAGTTATTATTCTCATTCTGTCATGGAAGTTGTGTTAGAAAGGCTTGATTGATACAATACCCCTGAAGTCTATCTTTATGAACTATGAGCAGCGGTATATGGAGACAGTATCTTTTGCCTATCTTAGGACCTTGTGCTTTGACTGAAAGCAAGACAAAATCCACCTTCCTTACAATTGTGAACTATTATTCATTTGGAAAAGTATTGGTGAGTGAAGTCTCCACCTAGTATTTTATCAAAGCCAGGAGTTGCACTTTGCTATTATAAAAAGTGATTTGATTTCCATTGGGATACTGAAGTGTTGTATTCACCATCATATCAGCCACATGGTTGTGGCAACTCTTCTTATGTATGATTTTGGCTATGCTGAATTTTGTGATAAGCTTTGCTGTCTCCTTTAGAATGGAGTCCTTTTTCCAGTGTAGGACAAGTATAGGGAAGTCCCATGCTTTGCAATGGAGAGTTTTTTTTATGAGGTCTATGTTGAGTCTAGTGATCCAAATGTTGTTGTTTTTTTTAATTATGTTTTTTGGTTCGTTTGGGGCATGCATCTCCTAGTAAGACACCCCCTTAGTGTGTTTAAAATATATCAATACTTTGTTAGTATGTTAGTCATGTGGGTAGTTGTATGGGTAGGAGGATGATTGGTGAATCCATTTAGTCCCGTATGTGAAAGCTTACTTGAGCTTGAGAAAGAATGAAGCACATAACCTGAGGATCTTGAAGTATGTAATATTCTTTTCTACTCAACATATAATGTAGCTTTTCCATTTGATAATGGACCGTGAGAAGAGTGGTAATGGACGTTGAAGATGGATGCCATTGTGTTGGTCTATAATCATGAAGATAATGAAGAATTGAAGAAAAGTGAAGAAGTTTGAAGAAGTATTAAGTTTGATTTATGCATGTCAATTTTTTGTTTTGGTAGACAATATTTTCTCATACATATGTGACAATTTTTTCAGAGAGATCTTAATATTATTTTTCCTACGAGTTATTGCCTAGATATATTGATATTATTTTGCTGCAAATTTTCCAGAAGAGCAAAAACATTGATGTGGATATATTACTTTTGCTTATGTGGGGGTGATTTTTATTGAAATAGCATTGGAAAACATTTGTTGAAGCATCCTACCAGCCAAAATAAATATGACAACGGCTTTGGAAAGTTTGGAACAGCATTTAGAATATTAAAAATTTGTCTGAGGCGCTACATCTGCCTAATAATATTTAATTAATGGCCTGAAAGCATTAACTAAGTTGCAAAAGCATGATTTCTTTTGTTGGGACTTGTTATTTGCTATCAGAAGTGTAGAAAGTGACTGAAAAAACTGCCTGAAGCACTATTTAACCCCTGCAAGTGAGTCAAAACTCTCCCTGGGGTGCAATTTTGATCATCAAAATACTGTTGAAGCACTGACTGCTGCAAATGCACGAGACCTGCCCTGAAGAGTCCCTACGATAGAAAATGGCATTGGAATGGCCATAACATGATTCATTGTTGATGTTTGGCCCCTGCCATCTGCTATATATTTATCGTACGATGTCCTATTACTACATAAATTGGGGCCCAGAGACATTATATCCATTGAAGCATACTCCCAGAAATTTATTTGACTAACGGGTACTACTACTGAGAAAAAAATTCTAACCGCAAATTTTGATAGCCGAGTAATTTAATTACTGCCGTGTGTTTTTATTTTGAAGGCTAGACAAAGTTTTAGTTTAAACAAAGTTGTTGAAAATTTGTTTCACATGAAACTACAGTTGAGTTGGTCAAAGCTTGTTGTGAAGTCATTGAAAAAAAAGGTCTAAAGTTCAACTCTGACTTAAAGTTACTTATCATGCATGAGCATGCAAATATGAGTCAGCTACCAGTTCTAGCATTTCTAAATTAAATATTTGCATAGAAAAAGTGGTAGAAGTCAAATTCCAAGTTAATGCTCATCTAGAGGTCATAAGATCCATTCTCACTAAGTGCAAATCTAAGATTTTATTATCCCGTCAATTTTAGTGCAGCTAGCCTACGCCTATGCAAGTTTTGTCATTTTGCCTTTTTACATGAAGATAGGCATGTGACCACTTGTTTTGTAGGTTTTGGAACATTTGGAGTCCATCGGAAGAGTTACTTCGTGATTTGGAAGTCTCCCTTTTTTAGAAAAATATATTAAAAATGGAGAAACAAGGAGATTAAAATGTATAAAAGGTGCATTTCCGATTGCATCTGACACCTTAGTATTGCTCTAAGTTTGAAAATGGACAATGTTTATAAAACACCATGAATGTAACATTGTGCTTTCTAACTGCCGGTCATGTCGGCGACAAACAAATTGCATTTTGGGGTTAACATGTCCCTCAGGATCAACATCATTGATAGAGCCTTGCAAAGACCCATCCATCTTGAATTAACTAATAGCTCAACGATAAGTGATATAGTGGCAATTTTGGTTTTACCAGCTTTGTTTGAGTGTTTTTGTTAGTAATTTTACCAATTATTTTTTAGCCTTTGTGATGAGGAGCAAACCAATTATATGGTAGTGTTTGCTGCCTAGACTTATCACCTCTCATCTGATGGGAGGAAGATATTGCTTTGGTTTTTGATCCGTCTTCAAGTGATTGTACATGCTAACGAGGGTTGTAAGCACCATTAGTGTTTGCAAAGTGGTCAAAGTTGTTGGGCACCACGTTAGATGTGCCATACACGAGGTACGGAATTATCATCGAGACAAACATTGATGTGGTTGAGTATTCCTATGATGATATTCATACTGCAGTACAGATGCAGATGATCAAAGGGATGGGTACTCCCAAGACAATGATCATCTTCGTGTCAGGGAGTGTCACAAGGCACAGGGGGGGTTGTGGTTACAGTAGACGTGCCGACACAAGTTGATCAGTCACAAATGTACAGAGGGCCAATTGGCAAGTTGCGGCAGCTGTTGTTGGATAGCTTCACAGTCATGTCATTCCAGTTTGTCTTTTTTCCCCCTTTAGATGGAGGGGCATCGGGGGGTGCTGGGGGTGGACAGGTTTGTTGGGTCTAGTGACCCAAATGTTGTTAGTTTGTTTTATTATGTTTTTTGTCATTTTGGGGCATGCATCTCCTAGTAAGACACCCCCTTTAGTGAGATTAAAATGTATTAATACTTTGTTAGTATGTTAGTCATGTGGATAGTTGCACAAGTAGGAGGATATTTGGTTGGTGAATCCATTGGGTTTTGTATGTGAAAGTTTACTTAAGCTTGACGAAGAATGAGGAATGTAACACGAGCATTTTGAATATGTAATATTCTTTTCTACTCAATAATATGATGTAGCTTTCCCATTTATCTACCTCTGTATGGTTTTTGAATAGTTAATGACCATCTGAGTCATCACCTATCTGAATACTAGTTAAGCCAACCACCTGAGCAAGATTGATGTCTTTATATAATGCCAAAGTTCTGCAACATTGTTTGTGGAGATGCCAATCTACTGAGAGTAGGCCATTATGAGTTCTCCTTTTGAGTTGCAAATGATTCCACCAATACTAGCCTGCCCTGAGTTTCACTTGGAGACCCCAACAAAATTGAGCTTGTATGTGGCACAATTCAGGGGCTTCCAGGTATTTTTAGGTTCCGCCTTTAACCAAATAGCATAATAGTTAAAGAGAATATTCCATAGTTTTTTAAGGTGGCAATCAACCATGATTGTGGAAGCAATTCCTTTTGTCAAATCTGATTGATAAGCCAAGGCTTTAGATCTACTCTGTGTTTTTATTTGTTTGATTGCAAAGCCCAGGTGCTAGGTGGAATTTTAAAAAAACTACACATTGCGTTCTTTCCAAATATACCAGAATATGAATCCAAGAGCTAGGTGCATGAACCTAAGCATGTGCATATCATTCAAAGACCTGCCCTTTTATAAAACTGATACAACAATTGAATCTGACTTTGGAGATAGATGACCAAGATGTTGTGCTATGCCTTTCCATATTGAATATGCAAATGGAAAATCGAAGGAAAGATGATTTATGGTTCCAGCATCTTTTTTGCAATTGAAGCATATATTTGGCCCAACCCAACCTTTCTTTTTGATATTATCCGTTGTCAGTAACTTTCCATGTATTAGTAACCACAAAGGTTTTTACTTTGGACCAGAGATTACTATTCCATAACCCTGCCCATCTTTTATCTAAACTGTTTTGTGTCGGGGATGTCTTGACAAGAGTGTGGTAGACTGAGGAAGTTGTACATTTCCCACTAGTTGTGTATGGCCAAATAAACGTGTCAGCGCTATGGGAGGGGAAAATATGTCTATTGTCCAGCTGCTAGAGAAGACCATTGGTTTGATCCGCATATGGAAGACCGATATTATAGCATCCATGTTCCATAAAGCCTTTGGCTTACAAAAGTCAACAAGGTGGGTCAGTCCATATGATTAAAATAGAGGAGGTAGGCTATCAATCTTTAGCTTTTGACAAAATGGGGTATCCATTCCAAGAGTCTTCCCAAAATTTGATTTGCCGCCCATTCCCAACCTTCCAAGTAATATGTCCCTATAAGATTTGTGCCTAATTTTATGAGTCCTGCTATGTTGGAGACTAGTGATTTCCAATAGATAGTGTGACTTGCCAAGCGAGAGTTCAAATAATCTTGTTGTGAATCATTATAGTCCATAAAGAAATTGACTTCCAGAACCTCCAGGCCAATTTCATTGCCATTGCTTGATTGAAATAGACCATATTTTCTATATTTAGTCCCCCCCTTTCTCTTTGGTTTGCAGATTTTCTCCCATGCCACAAGCGGGAATTTGTATGCTCCCTTTGTTCCTTTGCATAAAAAGTCCCATTGGATGGCCTGGATAAGGAGAGTTGTTTGCTTTGGTATCTGAAGAAGGGTTGGCATATAGATAGGAACAGTTTATAGGACAGCCTGAATTATAAGTGTTCTTCCAGATAGGTATAACCACCGATTCATCATTAGAATTGATTTCTCCTATTATTGCTTCCCAGAGTTGTATATTGTGCTGTGTGTGGATATTCAAGAAAAACACAAGATTTGTTTTTATCAACCTGCTGTCCCGAAGGCATTTGATAAGCTGTTAAGAGTTGTTTTAGTTGCTTGATTTTTTTTAAACCAAAATGGAGAATAAAAGGGTGTCATCAGCGAACTGAAAATTGGAAAACCTTTCCCCTCTTTTCATAATAGGCAGCCTTTTAATAGACTCAATTATCTGTTCAGCATTTCACTTATTAGGATGAGCAGGTACAGAATAAAGGGGTCTCCCTGCCTAAGTCCTCTGCATGGTCTGAACTAGGTCCCAGTTTGTCCATTGATTGAAATGCAAAACATTTAAGTAGTGATACAACTTTGTATCCCACTGATTACCTATTCGTGAAACCCGAAGGCCTGAAGAGTTTTCAAAATCAACCCCCAATCGCATCTGCCAAAAGCTTTGGAAACGTCTAATTTGATCACTACTCCGGTCTTTGCTGGGTTTTGTTGGAAACGTCTAATTTGATCACTACTCCGGTCTTTGCTGGGTTTTGAAAGAGTGCAATATTTCCTAAACGAAAACCGCTATGATATTATCTCCATTATCTGTGATTCCGGGACAAAAACTAATTGAGTAGTTGATATTAGTTTTCCAAGTAAAGATTCAATTCTTTAAGCTATAAGCTTGGAGAGTATCTTATAGACCATGTTCCATAACACAAATGGTCTATATTGATACATTTGTTTGGCATGTGCTGTTTTGAAAATCAAGAACAGAGTTGGGGCATTCATTTTTTTAGCATCTGTTTTGTTTGTTGAGATTTCTCTATAATAGCCAGTAGGTCTCATTTTAACAACTCCCAATAATGCTAGTTAAACAAAGCTGGAAATCCGTCCGGCCCAGTGAATATATCTGGGTGATATGAGAAAATAATCTTCCTCAGTAGAAGGGCACAAAAGGCTTTCATTGTCTTGGGGAAGGAGGAGCTTGGAAATATGTTAAGTAGCTCTTGTTGGGCATAATGCCTGTCATTTATAGTATGTGTCTTCATTAGAGCCTCCTAGAAACAATGCACTACATAGTCCATGATCTCGGCTGGCATGTTGATGAGCACTCCATTTTTCTTTTTGATCTGAAGCAAAGAAGTTATGTGGAGCTTATTTATAACAGATTTATTGAAAAAAAAAAAGTGTTTTGATCACCTTGCAGAATCCACTTTTCTCTAGATCTGTGATTCACTAATGTTCCTCTTTGAGGTGGGCAGCAGCTAGTTGTATTAGAGACTCTTGAGCGATTGTTTGACTAGTGAAAACATTGTCGCTGATATCTTTTTGAATAGCTTCAAGCTGGGCTGAGGTAGTGGAAGCTTGTTGACTAGGGTTTTCAGATTTTGGTTTACTCCATTGATTTAAGTAGGTCCTTGAGAGTCTCTTGGCCCTGAATGTGTGTAACTCTTTTCCACCAGTGCTCAACATGTCGATCAATTTCAGGATAAGATAACCACATTTTTTAGAAAAAGAATTGTGGGCTGCCCCTTGTAATTTTTCCTTAAATGCTAACTGTTATTGGCCAGTGATCAGAAAATGTGCTATAACTGACTTTCACTGCCATTTGCTTTGATGAAGAGATCCAATCTTCAAAAACTAGATTTCTGTCAATTTCGTCTGCAATATAGCTTGTTCTCTTTCATTTATTGCACCATTTGTAAAGACTTCAAAGATCCCAATCACAATACCTCTTGCAGAAACACCATATCCACAATTTCAGTCTTGCCCTTTTTTTGTGAGAAAATGTTGTTTGTTGGGGACACCTACACCCCTTATGTTCCAAGACAGAATCCATATTAAAAAAATTCTGGTGTGTCAGAGGTGTTCACCTCCATGGAATCTCAAATAGATTTAGTTTAGGAGATGGGATCTGAATTAACTTCGTCATGGGACCTCGTACACTGTCCTCATTGTTTCAATGATCTTGGTGAGAGTTTAACTCAACCTGGTTTTTTGGGCCCCCCATATACCCAGATCAGTGGGTATGAGATCCATCAACATATTGGCAGCTTTAGAGTTTTTTTGCTTCTGGTACTGGCACTACTGACATCTTATTTTGCTGCAAATTTTATGGGATTCAGATGCTTACCATTTTTGTTGGCATGTTTTCTTTGATTTTTTCCTTGAAAGTGTCTGTTCTCTTGAGTGTAGTGTCCGTTGTCCATTACTTCACCCTCCTAATCTGCCAAGCAGAAAACAGAATTGCAAGGAAGACATTCTTTGATTTGGCCACAATTTTCTTACCTTTTATTGTATAAGCTTTTTGGAACCTGTTCGCATTCACTTCTTTGTTTTAAGGGGCTTTAAGCAGATCTTCATTTCATGTAGCAGCAAATTGATTTTGAGGAGATGTCGGATCCTGCTGATTTTGTGAGTCTGGGTCCTGGTTTGCATAGGCAGGGCACACTCTAGCCAGATGGTTGTATTCATGACATAAGCATCATCTAAAAGTGATATTTTATAATCAAACAGCTGCTCTCATTCTATGCCTCCCATATCAAGGATGTGTCGATTGGGCAAAGGATTTTCCAAGTCCAAGTTTATGAAGATTCGGGCATAGTTCAATGCCCCAGGATTTCATGTGAACTTCAATGAAGTTATGTCCTCCCCTATAGCTAGACCTATTTTCATGAAAGATAATTCCTTGCCAATAATCACTGGGAAGCAAGGGTAGCCGCACCCAAACATGGACTGTGCAATACCCCAAGATTTCATGTAACCTTCAATGAAGCTATGTATTCCCCTATAGTTAGCCTTATTTTCTTGAGAGAGGATCTTGCCAATAATTGCCGGGAAGCAAACATAGCCGCACCCAAACATGGACCCTGCTAGGAAGATCCTCAATTGGGTTAAAAGTCAGGGAGCAATGCTTCATGAAAAGGCCAACCTTCCTAGGAAATCAAGGTCCACCCTAAAATATCTGGTCGTTTTCAAGTTTGGTGGAGAAGACAGTCAAGTAATAGCCTTTGGGCACCATCAGAAGTTCCATCGTGTATGTTGGTTTTCAAATCTCTTGTACCCAGAATCTGAAGGTTTACAAATCTAGGAAACCTTGGAAGGAGTGTCCATCTTCAAATAGTAGCAGACCATTCTCCTCCTTGGAGGGGAAAGTGGGTTTTATGATTGTCCATTTTACATGGCTTTGCACAAAGTTTATAAGATCCTCTACAAATTTCCGATGTTTCTTTAGAGACTGCAGACTTGAAGTTTTGAGGAAGAGGGCTAACTGGAGGAGGATCAAGAATCATGTCCATTTGGAAACCCTGATATGGCTGATTTGCTGCGCGGATAAGGAGGAGGCCATGGCCTCCTCAAGAGAACTAATCTTTCCTCCAATCAGCACAAGGCCGAAATGGAATGCAGATCTAGTGGTTGAAATGGAGCAAGGGCTTGGTTTGGTGACGGGCCAAGCATGGAAGGGGTGGGTAGGCAGGACTCAAAACTTGGGCAAGTCTCTTCCAGCTTTGATTCCTTCAACTATTTGCACATTCCTCTTGTTTTGTTGTATTTCCTTCAAGGTAGTTGCCACGTCTCTCTCTTGCTCTAGTTCCTTGTATGTGTTGCAACTATATTGTGTTCATTACTTTTAGAGGCAACTGGTATCGCATGTCAGACTCATTATCATCATGATCTCAGAGACCATGTCACTGACAGAATTCCTTCATGCATCTTCTTGTTCCTAATTCATTCAGTCCCTTTTCAAGTGTCACCACATATCACAATTATCACACCTTACCATTTGATGTCTTTGCCTATCCTAAAGCATCATTATTTGTTCTCATTCCAAGTTGTAACATGCATTACATTCTAGTTTATGTAAATGACTTCCTCCCCTATGTACAAAACTTGTCCCTAGGTTGTTCCAATTTTCACAACTTTGCTCACATTCTAATATAATCAATTCTATAGGTGTGTCAATATGCCCTATTGTGCTCAACACACTCGTGGTGATTGACAATTGTTGCCTTTATACATACAATTATTGTTTCATAACTCTTCCCTTTCTTTAATAATCCATTAGCCCCCTTCTTGGTTTGGGTGTAGAGCTACAATTGATGGCACATATAATCTTTGCCACATGTAGATGATCTCACATGCTATATTATGTGTGTACTTCTCAAGATCGAGACCATGTTCACCACTTCTCTCATATTTGGTGGGGATACCACCTTCATTCTATTTCTATACCAAGGTAAATATGTAAAAGCCTTCAAGAATTCATCTATTTGAGCATAATCTGCAACTTTTGTCTCCATCTTTTTCACTAGGCTCTTCAATTTAAAATTGTGCATACAAAAACTTTGATTTTATCTTGCTTCAAAATTATATATTTAATCCATGACCTCAACATCATCTCTTGAAAGCCTAAATTGCCTCTCAAAATATGTCTTGAGTCATTCCCATGTTTGTTGCAATATCACTTCATGTGGTAAGAAATTTCTTAACCCAAAAGTTTTTGCATTATTGTCCAATAACAAACCATATTATATTACAATTATTGTAATCTTGTGATAGATCTCAATTTTTGCAGCTATGAAATGAGGAAAGCTTTTGTAGGTCTCCACGTGTTGCCACTGCATGACAATGTTTTTTTATGAACCTTGTTCTCATCCTCCTCCAAAGCACTAGCCTTACCCCACAATCTACAATAGAAGCACCAACACCATTTGCCACGTCTTCAACCTCCTCCCCTTAAGGCATCTCCACTTGTTGCAAGACATGTCCTAATCCTTTACTCTGCCATGACAAGCTTCTGTCAACGCTTTCAAGATATCGAGAGGCATTATCGATAAGTCTATTCAAACGCTAGTAAAGAATGGTCTAGGATTCAATCAAACACACAAATGTATCAAATCTTTGTGCGCTCCCTCCAAAACTACCAACAACCAGTAACCTAGGCAATGGCACCAAAGTGACACAACATCTGTAGTAACCCTTTTCCTAATAAAAGAGAATTCCAGTATTTTTCTAAAACCTTGATAATTCAATCAAACACAAAACACCACATGTAATACGAAATATTGATAACCCTTGGTGTACTTTTAATTGCAGTCAATTGAATACATTGAAAAAACAATAATGGAAGATAACAAATAGCATACTAAAATCAAAATATTATTTTTTCTTGACTTTTCCACCAAACCCTAACCTACAACAGCATAAAGGCAAAATCTTTCCTTGAAACCCTAGCTAGAAATGTCCTTGAACATGTACAGATGGCTCTTGGAGTGGTACGACATGCTGCACTATAGTTGTACAGCCGGGAATAGCCCAATATGGCTGTCATACGGCCGCCATATGGATCCATACTTTTTGTTATATTGTTCGAACATTGGGATGCCTGGATGGCTGCAGCGGTAAAATAAATCCCTAGAAATGTATTCTTATGATTCTGGAAGCACCAATGTGGTTCATGAGTGGAATCACCCTCTGGGTATGAGGGGTTTCATCCTCAACCCCTTGCAACGGAGGCTTTTCGTCCTCTATGATGAAAGTTGAACAATGGTTGCTCAATCTTGAAAAGTGTTTGAAATTGGTAGAATGATAATGATTTGCTTTCTCCTCATCCAACCTTTTTATAATTACCTATTCTCCTCAACCCTAAAGTAATTAAAATTTACTTTTATTTAATATTCACCCTTTTGCTCCAAAAATAATTAATTACTTTTCTTTTTTTATTTTTCCCTCTTGACCTTTTAATTAATTAACTTTGGCCCCACTCAATTAATAATAATGTCCCCTTTTAAGTTATAATTTTTAAGTGACATTGGAGGAACCACTTAAAACATTATTATTAAAGTATTTTTTTCTTATATTTGAAAAAGGGGATATGACAGTCTGCCCTTCCCAAGTATTGCTTGCCCTTAAGCAATCCCTGAACCATCCCATCAAATACCAGGATCCCAAATCAATCTCTGTTACTTTCATTCCTCCTTGAGATGTCGTTAGCTTCTGTTGTGCTTCTTTGATATCATGAAGAATTGGAAGTTCGGTACGCCATGATGCTTCTCCAACAATCCCCATGAGTGACCCATGATAGTTGAATTATAAATCAGTTGTGATCTAGAGAGAGTACTACCAGTTGTTACACCTTCCATATTATGTTCATTGTGATTGTTGTAGGGGCTCCATGGGCCATACCACAAAGCACAACCTCTTTCCCATCAAATTTACTTTTCAGCTCCATGGTTTGGTAATTAAGTGTGAACTCCCCAAGGGAATGTAACCACTACACTCCTAAAACCATTTATGTCTTTCCTATGCCAACCACATAGAAGTCATCACATGCCCTGTCCCCAAGGGAATGTAACCACTGCGCCCGTAAAACCATTTGTCTTTCCTAAGCCAACCACATAGAAGTCATCACATACCCTGTGATTGTCAAGTGTAATTTCCAATTGTCGAATCCTTTTGGTGCAAGGAATAGCATAACCATCAACTACAATCACATTAAAGCCCTGGAAAACTTAAAATTTCAGCCCTCTTTGGGCTACCAAACCCTCATCAATGAAATTGTGGGTTGCCCTTTTATCAATCAAAACTGTGAGTTTGTCCCTGTATAATTCCACGAATTCGGAAAGGGTAATACCTGGGTGCACCCAAAAGGGCGCCACAAGGGCCTTCTGAAATTAATGTGGCAAGAGTGCCTCCTCTAGTCTTCTTTTCCACTAGCGCTTTCATTCCCACTTCTGCTTCTTCTGTCTCATTGTCTGAGACTACCTCTATGTAATGCACATGTCCTTTTGGAAGACATCTATGCCCTAGTCCCCATGGATCTCTACGAGTGAAGCATAACTTTTTCCTCTAAAGTTCGGTCCTTGTTTCTATCTCTTTAATTTCTCTTGGCAGCACTTTTTTTTGAGGAACCCCTTGCTGAAATGGCTTCCTTTGCTGCTCAACAATTGATATCCCTTGCTGCCCATAAACTACTGATTTTGGCTGCCCACTAGTTATCATTTTTTGTCCTATAGGTAGAAATTTCCCCTTTGGGGCTGATGTTTCCAGATTTAGATCTCTCTTTATTGCTTTCTGCAGTGACAAAGGGTCAAAAGCTTTCACTAAACCTCTAAGAGTTTCAGGCCAGCCCTCAACAAACAAGATTACCAACCTTCTCCCTGTCACATCTGGTACCATCACTGCCAATCTCTGAAAATCAGCAATATAGCTATCCACATTACCCTTTTGTTTGAGTTGAGTTAACTCTCTAAAGTGAACTTTTGGATCCTTTATGTCAAACCTTTCAATTAGCTTTTGACTAAATTCATCAATAGTAGTAATGGAACCATGCCCTTGGGTGACCATGCCATGGTACCACCACTCATGGGCCACTCCCTCCAAGTGGAGTGTAGTAAACTTAATTGCCTCATCCTCAAATATGGGATTCAACGAGAAATATGTATCTAACTTTTATAACTATGATCTCATCGTAGATTTACTTGACCCATCAAATGTAGAAAGAGTAATCTTGCCCAAACTCTGCTGTATGTCTCTTCATGGCTGATCCAATTGGTTTCTTCTACCTCTCCTAACACTATTCTTTTCTATTTCACAAAATTCCCTGAAAGAGAGAGCTTGTTGCACTTCATAGCTGACCCCCTCATATTCTGCAAGATATACTAAATATTCATTACCTGCATGCCGCTATAAAGGATCTATTTCTTCAGGGGGGTTCTTCCTCCTTTTGTAGGAATTTGGCACAGAAGGTTTTTGGAGGTGGGATTATTGAAACCCTAACATTATATGAAGTACTTGTTTTTTCTAATTTTTCCTTTCCTGTACCCATGCTGATTTGTTGTATGGCTTGTGATATGTCTGCCATGGATTCTTTGAGGGTCATCTAGATTGTTCTTTCCATGTCCTTTTGCCCACAGCTGATTATTTCACGTAACTCATCTCATCTGTAGAGGCTGCTCTCTCCTCTCTCTCACCCATTTTATTACTATTGTCCTTCCCAGGGGTTTGACCCTTCCTCTTCTGATAATGCTTCAGCTCTTTCTGTTCCTCTTGCATGTGTCATCAAAATTCAATTTTTTCCACCTAGACTGGTAGAATCAGCGCTCTAATACCACTGTAGTATCCCTTTTCCTATTAAATCAGAACTCTGGTAATTTTCTAAAACCCTGATAATTCAATCAAACACAAAACACCACATGCAATACAAAACACTGATAACCCTTGGTGTACTATTAATTTCAGTCGATTCAATACATTGAAAACACTGAAAAAATGACATGAAAAAAAAGGATGGATGAGCTCTGCAAGTCGAAGCCGAGCTAGGGCAGCCGTGCCCTAGCTTGTTCAGGCCGTGGCTAGGATTGCGCAGGAGAAGAGTGGGGGTCGGGTGCGTGGGGAGAGACTGAGGCGTCCAACGTTCAAGGAGGACCAAGGAGGGCGTGGTTATGGCTCAGCAAGAGCCTTCAAAGATTGCCCCTGGGAGGAGCTTTAGTGAAGCCGTGGGCTTGAACAGGCAGGGGCAGCAAGTAAAAACACTTGGTAATGAGTTTTCTTCCCAGACTACAGGCGCTATGACTGGAGCTTGCCTGGGGGATACCGGATCATGAAGATTAATGGTTGCCTAGAGCGGTGCAAGGAGCGACCCAAACTGGTAATCCCTTTTGATATGATCTCTGAGGATGTGGAATATTATTCTAAGCACTCATTGTACTGCAAATTTTTGGGTTTGAGAGTCTCCCTCCAATTTATGGAGAGTTGGGCCAGGAGAGTGCGGGAACCAGAGGGAGAAATGGAGGTCACGTTATTGGCAAATAATTATTTCATGGTAACGTTTTTATGCTTGGCTGACCGCAACAGGGTTTTTGAAAGAGGACCTTATTTTTACAATCAGGTTGGACTTTTTGTCAAACCTTGGCATGCAAGGTTTAATCCTTCTGAGGAACTACCAAATCAAGGTCCGGTGTGGGTTAGGCTACCCAGATTTCCTATAGAATGTTGTCGAGAGGATGTTCTCCAGATGCTAGCTTCGACGCTTGGAAGGCCGGTGGGGTCTTCAACACAGACCTTAGGTAAGAAAGTTATGACTTTTGCTCGAATTTGTGTGGAAATTGATTTGAGCAAACCATTGCCTGATGCGGTGGAGATGAGTGCGGGTTCATATTCCTGGGTGCAACAACTGGACTATGAGACCCTTCCCTTCAGGGGTCGCCTATGCCATGAATATGGACACCTGGTGCGTAGATGCCCGAAGGCTAAGTCATTGGAGCAGCAACCTCAACCGCCCCCTAAAAACATTCCAAGTGCTGATAAAGGGAAAAAGTCTGGGGTCGGTGAGGGCAAAGATGCTGAAGGCTTTGTGCAGGTGAAAGCTCGAAGCCGCAACAGAGGCCAGAAGAGGACCCTTAGGGAGAGGCACGATGAAGACTCCTTCAACAGGTTTGAAATCTTGGACGAATTGAGCCAGCAAGAAATAAACCCGGGATTAATGAGTGTGGAGCAATTTGTGGGAGGATCAGGACCGAAGATTAATTCAGCCAATCTTCCTTCGGCTCCTCAGGAGGAGTCGGTCTTACCCATGGTTTTGGAGGGGCAGACAGGGAACTGACGGTGGTGGAGACAAATGGCGATCCAGAACAGAACGTAGAGGACGCGAACCTTCTTGCAAGGACTGCAGTGGCAAAAGTTGATAAGAGAGGTAAATCTTCTCCTCACTTGGGCATTCTTCAAAAGGAGGGGAAGGGGATGTCAGAAAAAAGTGTTAAATTGGGGCGCAAGGACACAGAGAAAATTAAGATGATTGGGGAGACCTTGGTTGAGTCAGGTTCGGTTAAGACCTTAGACTCCCACTTTTTAACTCCTCCAAAATGATCATTATTTCGTGGAATGTAAGGGGCTTGAATAGCGGCCCTAGACAAAAGGTTGTTAGGGAACTAGTTAGATGTCAAGTACCTGATGTTCTTTTTCTTCAAAAGACGAAAGTTTATGTGGATGATATGAGGAATATCGCACCTAAGTTATGGAGGCATGGTTTATGTCAGTGCATTGGAGCTCAGGGGTCTTCGGGGGGCGTGGCATGTTTCTGAAATCCGCGAAAGATCCAACCAATGTCCTGGATTTCCTTTAAGTCATATTTATCTATGGTTGCATCGTGTATTGAGTCGGGTGAATCAGTCATTTTTTCCAATATCTACGCTCCTACAGATTTCCAAGGTAAACTTCTTATTTGGAAAAATATCCACTTTGTTCGTCGATTATTTCCTTATTTGCCTTGGATTGTTGCTGGAGACTTTAATGTTATTCTTGATTTAACGGAGAAAATAGGAGGTAATGCAAGGCTGGAACCATCTTCTCTACTGCTCCGAAATAATATTGCGGCACTCAATTTAGTGGATATCAAGCCCAGTAATGGATGCTTTACCTGAAACAACAGAAGGGTGGGGGACAGGTGTATTGCTGAGCGTATAGATCGATTCATGACCTCCTGTGATTGGGTGGGGGGATTGTGGTCTTCTAGCCTAGAGATACTTGATTGGAGGAGTTCGGACCATTGGCCCAAAATATTGGTAATCTCTTCAACCCATATGCCTCAGCAACCGCCGTTCAAGTTTCAGCTCATGTGGCTCAGGGACACGGACCTGTTTGGACGTGTGGCGGAATGGTGGAGGATGGGCAGACCTGCTGTTGGAATAGCAATATATACTTTTGTTAAGCTTCTCCAATTTGTCAAGTACCAGCTCAAAAGGTGGAACCGACAAAGTTTTGGGAACATCTTCCAAAGGAAAAATGAGGCTCAAATGGAGTTGAACGACATTACCAGATTCATTAGGGAGGAGGGGATGACTGAGTTTTTGCTGAGGGAGGAAGCCAGGGCTTTAAAAGCATTGGAGGAATGGAAACTAAGGGAGGAAATCTTTTGGAAACAAACGGCCCGGATTGAATGGCTTCAAGAGGGGGATAAGAACACAGCCTTCTTCAATTCGGTCCGAGCCCGACAGCATGGCAATGGGATAACTTCTTTGGTGTTGGACAACAGGGAGACTGTTTCTTCTACGCAGGGTATTATTAATGAAGCAGTGCAGTATTTTGCTTCGTTATTTAAGGAGGAAGCGCAGGGGGACTCGGCTGAAGAAGTTCAGACCCTTTCCTGTATTCCTTCTTTGGTGACCATGGATATGAAAGCGCATCTGATGAGGGATATATCCTCGGAGTTAAAGAGGATTGTTTTTATGCTGCAGAAAGGAAAGGCGCCTGGTCCAGATGGCTTCCCGATTAAGTTCTTTCAAGAATTTTGGAAAATTGTCAAATTAGACCTGCTGGCAGTTGTACAAGAATCTCAGAGGAACAAGCAAATGCTTCGGGCTTTGAACTCTACCTTCCTGGCTCTCATTCCCAAGGGAGAAGGGGCTGATCGATTGAGTCTTTTTCGGCCCATTTCTCTCTGCAATGTCACTTATAAAATTATATCTACGCTGATTGCTGAAAGGTTAAAAAAGTGGCTGCCAGCGCTTATTTCTGAGGAGCAAGGTGGCTTTGTGGAGGGCCGACAGATTTTGGATGGGGTGGTGATGGCTACTGAGACTATACACTCCATGACCCAGTCCAATGATAAGGCGATGTTTATCAAGCTGGACATGTCAAAAGCCTATGATAGAGTTCGGTGGTCCTTCCTCCAGAAGGTCTTGGGCGCCTTTGGTTTTGAAGAGGATTGGATACGCTGGGTTATGAGTTGTGTGAACTCGACCTCCTTTTCAGTTCTGATCAATGGCGAGCACTCTAATCTCTTTGGGGCTTCTCGCGGACTGCGGCAAGGCGACCCTCTCTCTCCCTACTTGTTTCTTCTTTTGGCGGAAGGCTTGGGTCGGTTGATCAAAAGGAATGTGAATGATGGTGCTATTCAGGGCTGGCAGTGGGGAGGGGGACTCCCTGTACAATCTCACCTCCAGTTTGTGGACGATGTGGCTTTGATAGGCATGGCTAATATCAGGGAGGCGTCTAACATTCGCAAAAGCTTGGACATTTACTTTGCTGCCTCAAGACAGGTAATTAATGAAGGCAAGTCGTCTATTTTTTTCTTTAACACTCCACCTTCCATACAACGAAGAGTGGCTCATATCCTCAGGTTCCAAATTGGGATGCTCCCATTGCTATATCTCGGGATTCCTATCTCTACTGGCCGGCATTCTAAAGAGTCGTGGCTGGCAATCCTGGACAAGTTCCGTGACAAAGTGAATCATTGGACACATCATTGGTTATTCTTTGTTGGTCGGGTTCAACTGATTCAATCAGTGGTGCAGGCTCTTCCTATCTATAGGTGTATGATCCAGGTGGCGCCGATGAGCTTTGTTAAGGACCTGGATTCCTTAACAAGACAGTTTTTATGGGCTGAAAATTTATCTTCAACCAAGTGGAGCCTTATTAAGTGGGAGGCGGTGTGTAGCCCAAAGAGGTTTGGTGGTCTCGAATTATGGCAATCTGTGCTATCTAATACTGCTTTGGCAGCCAAACTATACTGGCGTTGGTGTGTGAAACAGGATCGGCTGTGGGCCAGAGTGTTATCCCACAAGTACTTTTTTGGGATCCCCCGGAGGGATATTCCACGGTATGACTTGACAGGCAAAGGCTCAGTGATTTGGACTACTCTCAAGAAAGGAGCAGCGTTGATTAAGAGGGGTCTATTCTGGATTTGCAAGAGTGGGGTGGAGGCACAGTTCTGGCATGACTCTTGGGATGGTTACCCTCCCATAATTATCCAATATCCTCAGTTGAGTATTCTGGCCCAGAGGTTTTGTGAAGCTGGTTGGATAAGGGTGTGTGACTTTAAATCCCTCTCCCTTCAGGGGCAAGTGACGGTCGCCAGATGGAAGACCCCTGAGGAGTGGCCGATTCTTGGTTTGGAGGCAAAGTGCACGGAGCTGCAGTATATTCTGTCCAGTCGTAGCTGCAACGCACTTATGGACAGCGATGTGTTAGCCTGGTCCCCTAATCCCAAGGGAAAATATACTGTGTCCTATGGTTATCAGGAGCTGATTTTTCAGCAATATGAGGACAGGGGGAAGTTCAATGGTGAAAAAAACTCTGGAATGGATTCTCTTGGTCGAAGTGTAACTGCTTTACATGGACTTTAGTGTGGAACAGATGCTTGACTTGGGACAATATTCGGAAGCGGGGCTTTGCTGGCCCTTCGAGGTGTGTTCTTTGCAATAGTGAGGAGGAAGACTCCTCTCACCTATTCTTTCGTTGTTCCTTCACTCTTCAATTATGGCATTTATGGTGGGACGTGTGGAGGTGCCAATGCATTCACGCAGTTTCCCTAGCAGATTTCTGGTCAAGAGGGGGCCGTCCCCCATCTTCGACTCCCTTCTTGCAGGATGCGTGGTACGTTGGCCCTATTTTTCTGCTCTGGCAAGTATGGCTGGAAAGGAACCGTAGGATTTTTCGAGAGGAAAAAATGGCGACTCAGCAGGTCTGGAATAGAATTAAAGGAATGAACCAGGAATCTATTGAAGCGAAGAGTGAGGTTACTTTGTCGCTGAAGAAAGGGGACGCTGAGTTGTTGGGTAGATTTGGCATACGGGAGTTGTCTCCGTTTTCAGCGTGTGTCAGGTGAAGTATACAGGGGAAGCAGAAAGTGCAACGGTTGGGGAAATGGACGCCCCCACCCGCTGGGCTTTTGAAAATTAATACGGATGGATCGTCCAGGGGCAATCCAGGGGCGGCTAGGATTGGTGGGATTGCTAGAGATTTTTTGAGATCTGTGGTTTTTATTTTCTCGGCATATCAGGGAATGCAGACTGTTAATAAGATGGAAGGTTTGGCTATCCTATATGCTTTGAGGAGAGCTTATGCTTTAGGGTGGAGGGGGGTGATTTGTGAAGTTGACTCTCAAGTCCTGATCAACTTGCTCCTGGAGAGGAAAATGTCAGATGTGAGTTGGCAATTGGCCACGATAGTGCAGCAGATATTACAGGTGAGTTCCTTAATGGATTCAGTATCTTATGCCCACATTCCACGGGAATGGAATAGGGCAGCTGATTGCTTGGCAAAATGGGCGTCGAAAGGTGGAGATGGCCGTAAGGCGGATGAACGGGAGCAGCTGCCCGGCGAGTTACGTCAGGTATTGGAACCCATTCTTGTTGAAGATGTCGGTGGAGTTGAGGCGTGAGGTTATTGTTACTGGCTTTCTTGTCTTTGGTTTGTTTTGGTGTTTTTGTAATCTGCTGTTATAAGTTTTTACCCCCTTCTTATTTAAAAAAACACTGAAAAAACAATTATGGAAGATACAAATAGTATAATAAAATCAGAATATTATTTTTTCTTGATTTTTCCACCAAACCCTAACCGAGAACAGTATAAAGATAGAATCTTTCTTTGAAACCCTAGCTGGAAATGTCCCTCAACAGGTATGGATGGCTCTTGGAGTGGTACGGCCTACTATATTGTAGCTATACAACCATGAACATCCCAATATGGCTGCCATACAGATTTGTAGGATGTCTGGATGGCTGCAGCTGTAAAATAAATCCCCGAAATTGTATTCTTCTGATTTTGAAAGCACAAATATGGCTCTTGAATGGAATCACCTTCTGGGTATGAGGGGGTTTCGTCCTCAAGTCGTTACACGAGAGGGGTTTCGTCCTCATCCAACCTTTTTATATTTACCTTTTCTCCTCAAAACCCTAACAGTAATTAAAAATTATTTTTATTTAATATTCACCTTTTTGCTCCAAAAATAATAAATTACTTTTCTTTTTTCTTTTTCTCTCTTGACCTTTTAATTAATTAACTTTGGCCCCACTCAATTAATAATAATGACTGTCTCCTTTTAAGTTATAATTATAAAGTGACATTGGGGGATCCACTTAAAATATTATTATTAAAATATTCTTTTCTTTATTTGAAAAAGGGGCCATGACAGCATCCTAGGTGAATGTTTCGTAGGTTTTGCAATGAAAAGAGAAAGAGATGTATTCCCATAAATACATTAACATATGTGCACGTCATATGGATAAGCATGCGATGATAATAACTAATCAAAATAAAACTAATACGACACTATTCTCACAAGCAGTGTATTTCATTACTCTTTGAACATGAATTTATAATACAACATCTAATAACTCAAACTAATTTGGTAGTCACCCAAACAAATAATTTGGGTGTAACCACCAACTAACAATGGGTGGTAAATCTAAATTAATGGTCTTAAGATTAGATGTTAAAATTCCTAATATGCAATAGGGTTATATTTTAACAAATGTTAATAGTACATGGCAGGACAAGTGATCGCTAGGTGTGGATGATCCTACACCAGCTGAGTCTCTGTAATGCTTTTACTACTCTGCATAATTCTAACCATAAGGACACTTGATTGGGATCATCTTATAGGATACAAGCCTTGTACTCAATGGACACTGCGCAATGCTTTGGAGAAACAATTCGCCAACAACCCTAACGTAATTGCAATATTTATTACATTAAGACCTGCCACATATCTGTTTTGTATATGACTATCATTGATTAGTGATTACACATTTGGCAGCCCATAAATTTAATGATATGCTTGGGAGTAATGACTCACCAACAACCCCTCACATTAACTGCATTATTTATTACATTAAGACTCGTCACATATCAGTTTTGTATATGACTATCAAATATTAGTGATTACACATTTGGTGACTGACTCATTTAATGTTAGCTTTGTTCAGTGATTCATCTCCAGTGCTTCATGCCTTGTCTAAATGATTCTCAGTCAATGATCATGTCATGTACAAGTTTGACATGCTAAGCGCAGTGTA
The DNA here is from genome assembly GCA_037957365.1 of Torreya grandis. NCBI lineage: Eukaryota > Viridiplantae > Streptophyta > Pinopsida > Cupressales > Taxaceae > Torreya > Torreya grandis. The sequence goes on along the minus strand of JARHVA010001981.1, from coordinate 1,136,451 downwards.
GAATGAATACAAAGTAGATTAAAGTACAAAAATATATGAAACTCAAACACAAAATTGATGGCAATGGTTGTCATGGAATTCATACTTTATATCATAGTGTTGAGACTCGGACTCAGCAAAGACTTGGCAAGCCTTTTTTTGCCTCGAACTCAGACTTGGCAAAAAGAGTCGGAAAAGACTCAACAAATTTTAAAAAATCATTGAAAATAGTGAATTTTAGGAGGAAAAACTATTAAAATGCATTCCATATCAAATCCACTTAAAAATACACTCAAAACTAGTTAATTAGATCTAACATAGATCTTGACAGCTTCCCTCATTTAATGCTTTAAATCATCCCTGTCATCTACAATTTTTTTTGAATCTTCAATGATAATGTGGTGTTTTGCTAAGGCTGACTTCCAAACCCTATTTAACCATAAATATGCACAATGTTCACCAAACCTTGTTTGAAAAGCCCTTCCAGTTCATGAATGTATGGGCTCTCACACGAGCAAGGAATTGTCTACACACCGTTCTTTTGCTTCGGGTCAATTGGATCTTTAGCTGATCTTAAAATCCCTTGTAAGTTTTTCTGAGTTAACAAAGGAGATTTAGTATTCTTCCTCCTCAAAATCTTTGCAATCTTTCTTATGTTCAAGGAGTTTCAAACAAATTTTTGAAAACAGCCAAAAGAACGCCTATTCTTCTATGCACGATTATGTTCATATAAAATCCCCCATGTCAGGCATCCAAAGACTCCCCCATGTCAGGTATCCAAGGAGGCTCCTATTTAACCATAAATCTGCACAATGTTCATCAACCCGTGTTTGAAAAGCCCTTCCAGTTCACAAATGTATGGCCTCTCACACAAGCAAGGAATCACGTACACATTGTTCTTTTTTCTTTGGGTCAATTGGATCTTTAGCTGATCTTAAAATCCCTTGTAAATTTTTCTGAGTTAACAAAGCAGATCTAGTATTCTTCCTCCTCAAAATCTTTGCAATCTTTCTTATTTTCAAGAAGTTTTCAACTACTTTTTGAAAATAGCCAAACGGACGTCTATTCTTCTACGCATGATATCTATTTATATGAAATCCCCCATGTCAGGCATCCAAAGAGGTTCTGATTCCTCTTTCTATCAGGCCTGATTTAATCATTGCTTGGTCATGCAACCTCTCCTACAAATATAATCTTCACAAGATGACGACTCACCTACCTAGTTTTTGGACCAATCCAGCTATTAAAGCTCAACTTTGATGGCTCCAGTATTTCAAAGAGAGTGAGGAGAGGGGAGTTAGCTTTTAATGAGTTCATTTTATTGTGAGTTTTTTTTTTTTAATTTAAAAAAAAAATTGGGTTTTTTGCAGACTCAGTGAGTCCTGTGACGGGACTCGCGAGTCTGCAAAAAACTTGGTGAGGCCTCGGCGTGATCAACTCGGGCTCAGAACCACGAGTACTCGCCGAGTCTCAACGCGTTATATCCCTTGAGTATTGCAAACGCTGAACATACTAATTTAAGAGAGGTATATCAAATAGTCAAATTTCAAATACCATTAAGACAGCCATCAACGGCATATTTTCATTGTAAATGAAATAATGTCCAACTTTTTAGATCTCCAACATTTAATTCAATACTTGTTATATATTTTGCCCCTCATGCAATAGAGCTGAATCCCAATGGCTAATGTAGTGAATAGCGAAAGACACTGAATTTTTCTATACGCATTGCTTATATTTTTTAGGTTTTATATATCATGAGGTAATACCATTTGAGCATGTTGCTTTTTCTAACCTGTAATATTTGTCAAAAATTTAATCTGTAGTACTAGTGAAAGAAACTGTGGAAGCCAACAGGGCACATATAATAGTTCTTTTGGACATTGACATAATATTTGTGCCCTTAAGAAGAAAACCCTAACATCCTCAATATTAGTGTTCTCTAAATTCTAAAATTGTGTTATGTAGATTTAAAGGAAACAAACGAAAAAGCAAATTGAAAATTCACAAGAATACAAGAATCTTACAACTGAACAAATCCAAAGCCGCGATGCTGGTCAGATCCTGTCCAGCATGAAATGTAAAGTCATATCTGATCTATAAGTAAGCTTGTTAATGTTCAAATATATTGCCAGCTCTTTATGAAAAAATATGGGAAATTAACTACTAAAAATCCTAGGAGATCATAAGAATTGTGTAATTGAATCCTGAAGCAAATAATCAAGAATATTATAAATAAAGAGTTCTTCACTGATTTTCATTTTACCTTTCAGTTTCACTAGGAAGCACCGCCTTACAGGTCCAATTTCACTGAACGATTCCTCTAGCTAACATGCAACAAAACCAATATATCTATTCTCAGTACACACAAAAGCAACAAGCAAAAGCTTCAAATATAATTGAGAGAGAACTTTCTTAAACTCAATAAATAAAGCAGTATTTCAAGATAATCATGAGTAGAAAATACACATGTCGTGTTCTGATAAAACATGAGGCCCTCCAATGCATTCATCAACAGTGAAGGAAACAGGAGTAATATCAAGGCACAAATGTATTATCATTCAAACGAAGCTGTACATTGTTGAGACCCACTTTGCTTCACTATGAGAATGGCCATATTGCCACATACCACTAACTACACTAAGTAGCCTTCAAATTTTGAAGCCCTTAGGATTGAGTGATTATTTATTAGCTCTAATAAATCAGAAACACTAATTCATGAAACCAACACTGCACTAAGTTGTCATTCAAACCCTTTCCAAGGTAATGGGTAGCCCCCTATAATACAAGCACTCCTAGGACAATCACCTTATTTGGCAACCCCTTTGTGAAAGAAATTTGATTGAGGAATTCTGTTTTGATTGAAAAATAATACTTTTAATAATGTGAGATCGGTAGCAAAAACCAGAAAAGAACAAAGCCAGTAGTACAAGCTGGACTTGAGTCACAAGAAAATTTCAAATAGTCACTTAACTCAAAGAATTGCCCCACAAATACTATCTAGTTTATTGATTTGTGAATAGATGTACCTGATTTAATCATTTATAGCCTCCCAAGAACTCAAAACTTGTGTGAGTGAAAACAAGAATCGAAACTTTCTGGCCACACATCAAATTTGGACATTGAATGCTAAAATTGGATATAAGGGCATGCAGAATGACTAACCCAGGAGAGAACAAAGGATTGATAATCCTTCAAAGAATCAGAAATGCAGATGTCAAACCATACAGAAAACTCCACACTCTTTTAGTAAAAATGAGCAGCCAAGTCTTCTGAGTGCATGGAAGTTTTGAACTTTTAATGCTGAGAAAGGATGAAATTGCTGCAGAATGACTAACCCATAAGTGGATCAAGGATTGTGAAACACTAGCGAAAAACAGAAATACCGGCACCAAACCACATTGGAAGCAACTGGCCAGGTGCTCAATTTATTCAGTATCAAACTGCACTTTTAACACTGAGAAAAGATGAAAGTGCATGCAGAATGACTAACAGAGAAGTGGACCAAGGATTGTGATACACTTACGAGAAACAGAAATGCCGATGTCAAACCACATTGAAAGCAACTGGCCAAGTGCTCAATTTATTCAGTGTCAAAATGCATCAGTCCATTAAAAGTTAATATTTCCAAATTTGTTCATAAATCCTCAAATGCACATACAAAAAACTTGGCAAGAGACAGATGAGAGTTTAACATGGAAATGCAAACAACAACTTACATGAAAGTAGATTAAGGATTGCTATCTAATCCATATGGTAATCTAAACTCTTTTTCATGTCAATAACTTGCCAAATGAAACCAAATCAAGCGCATAAGACTCACAAACAAAGATATTCAGAGACAATGACCAGATGTAATACATTATCCTGCAAAAGATGGATTGGCTCACACTTTTCTTGAATGACAAATAATATAATCACCAAAATTATAGATCATCCTTGACAACCTGCTTATGAATATCAATATATATGTAGACGAGATACCTTAAAGGAAATTGCAGGCAGTCAATGTTCTGAAGCATTCCACAATATAGTAAACAAGTGTTATTTGAGGAGTTTACCCAGCAGCTGAGGACAAGAAATTGTGTAGGGTTCAAATCTTTTTGGCCGGATAAAGTTGCCTCAAGATAGGGAAAGTTGCTGCTATGGTCATCATCAGTTGATGAAAGACTTACAAATTATTGTCTAGTGAGTGTTTTAATGTCTAAAGTTTAAAGTGTAACTCTGGGATTTACAATCTAGTGCTTAAACAGAATGTTGGACTTAATCAGATAAGTATTTCTGATTTCCCTGGGAGAGGAGCGACTGAGGCAGACATTTTCTTCATAACGCATATGAGGAATAGAAAAAGAGAGCAAAGTACAGTACCTGAGCATTAGTGAAAGAATATGGCAACTTGTTCACAAACACCGTGTGGCAATCATACAGATCTCCCCCTTCATTCTCTTTCAGCTTTTGTTCTCTCTTTCTCTTCCCCATTCTGCTTCCAATTATTCTATCTGAAGCCTTAATAGTCAAATCCAATAATGACTTAGAAAATCAAACACTCAGTAGTTTGGCAAACCTTTTGTCTGTTTCAGAAGAACAAAAATATCGCGAGTTAGCAGCTAATGGAAAAATGAGCCATATAACATCAATAATACTGAGCTAATTTACTAGGATAATACAAATATGGATACTGGCCTTGATCCTGATACAAATATAGCATACATGGATACATCCATACAAAATATAATATACATTAACAACCTAATATAAAATATATTTAAAGTAAATCTATAAAAAATGTGTGCTAGATGTTGAACTTTTATGTTTATTTCTTTGCACCCTCTTTCAAACTTACAGTTCATACATATTATTATTTGTCTTATTATGTCTGTAGGAAACATATCATTAGACAGTGGTTCTGCTTTTGAACTTTGATGCTCTTCACTGTTTTCTATATTTTCATTTTATCTAATGCCATTGTTCTTTCCTTTACTCCTCCATCTCATTTTTCTCAAGTGATATTGATACACTAGAGGGTGTTACTGATACACTGCATTGTCTAAAATTGTAATGGATTCAAATGCATTTTAGTATTGATGTTCTTAGTGCTTTGTATGGAATGAATAACCATTCTACTGTTTTAGTCTCCATTGGTTATCTGAGATCTCCATTATTAATGTTATACATAGCATATTAGTGACTAGATAGGTGGGTGCAATTCCCTTTAATAGCAATAAAAAAGATGAGATAGGTGTCCAAAAAAACAGTCTAAAAACTTGAGGTATTTGCAGTTGAGCAACAAAACAAAGAAAGTCTTCACAAGAAAAGACAAAATGTGAGGCGTAGAAAGGTTCAAAGTGGAAACTAAAAAAAAAAGAGGCCGAGCATGTACACAGTACAGGAATAATAGATGGTGCACAGCTGCATTTGACAAATATGTAGGACACAAGGAGAATGAAATCATGTTAGGAAGAAGAGCGGTGCATGAAAAAATGAAAGAAGTACAGCTTGATATAAATACAGATTATGGAGAAACAGGACTAAAGGGTGAGCAGAAAATAAGAGAAAAAACATCACTTGTAAGGTAGCATGCCAACTGGAAAGGTGATGCTTAATAGAAAACACAGAGAAACAGGTTTCATAGACGAACAAAATGCGTGTGTGGCGCAGAGGGGAGAGAGGAGATGGCAGAGAGGGGCGATCACAGGAAGAGAAACTGGCAGCAGGTTTTGTGGATGACCGAAAGGCAGGAACAGAGAAACAAGCAGAAATTAATACAATGGATGGGGAAGCAAGTTATGTGAAATAAGTATGTAGAAGGGATAGTATGAGAAGACTGAATACTTGTTCAGGTAAGGAATGTCACATTATTTTCATATGTAACTAGCATATTACATAAAATTGTTTGCAATGAACAGAAACACAGAAAATATATTGAATACTCAATAAAAAGACTTTTGTACACCTGAAAACATGCATATATGACAATCTTAGAAATAACTAGAATTAAATATAAATTTTCTATAGACTTTGACATTTTGAAGCAATAAAACATAACTTTGCATTCAAATTTATAATTTCCACAATACTTTTTTCTTAGGATAACTGGAAACATCACCAGGCACAAACCGGTTGCTAGGGATGAACAGGACTCGGTCCTGGACACATTATTATTACACATGCATGTCTGGCCAAGTTGTGGGTCACCTTGTTACAATGTGGAGATTTGAACTTGAGTCACTCTCATTAAAAATGCACCACTTTATCATTACACCATAAATACTTCCATCTTTAAACTTGTTTTTTTTTAATTCAAATATCATTGTGTTATTAAAAAGTGAGTTACAATGTCAAACTCCTGCAGAGACAAAACACAGGGAATCAGTGTCATATACTAGTGAATTGAAATGCCATAAACCAGAGGACCTATTTGCTTTGACTTTAAAAAATATGCCTATAAACCACCCAAAAACAGCCTTGGTATCTTCAGTTGTGTTACGAACATATCCATTCAAAAGGTCAAAGGTCTATGTACAAAAAATATGATAACTAAACACTGATTTCTGATTCCCTTTGAGTCCTTGCCCAACCAAAACAGTGTCACCTCCATCCAAAATCTGTACACCATGGAGAATCAGGTCCACATGATGATGCAGTGTCTGCTTAGGACCACATAATATTGCTAGGGGACTACATAGGTTCCCCCTGTGGAATCTTGTCCTTCTTTGGCACTATTTGTTTTTCATTTTGAGGGTCTTCCTGGTGCTGCAGGTTTGGGGCAGCAGGCCTTGCTTGGGGCTTATATATGGGAACAACCCAATATGAGCCTTGAATGGCAGCATTGACTGAGCTTTCTGCTTGTGCTGTGTGCCTCATTGGGTTTGGTGACCTCTGTACACGATTGGCTCCTTGGACTAATCTGGGTCAACTGCAGCATTAGCCAGGAGGGCAGCAACACAATTATGATTTATTTTTTTGTGTTGTAAGTGAGCTTCCTTCCAGGCATTTATAGTCTTCATTATCTACTGGGTCACAGGATCCATTTTCCAATTGACTCGGAAGTGCCATGGTGTGTCCAGACGGAATCTGGGTTTTGCCTCTTGGGCAGTGCTGGTCAACTATATGATTGCCTGAGAGTCGCCTTCAATACATGTTTATGATATTTCATTTTTGGTGGTCAATTGAAGGCCTTTATGCGCAGCTCACTGTTCAGCCCAATTATGTATTTGAATCACAATACCCTGTTGGTAGCTGGTGATTGGTTGTCATGGGTGGTTCCTTAAAATTCTTCCTATTTCTGCTTTCTTGGGGTTCTTCTTTACAGCCCCGTCAAAATTAAGTTTGAGTTATCCAAATGGAGATGGATCCTGTGTATGCTTCCCTTTAACCACAAGATGTCGAAGACTATAATGGAAAGGAATATTCCACCTGCAGGAAAGTTGTCGGTCCTGCATAGTTTTTGATTCAGATCTACTAGGAATGGAAGTTGTGTAGATAGGTGCTACATACCTGGGCCTTTATGAGACGGGAGAGACACTGTCAACTTCTTGCCTCATTGCCAAATATTATGTTGTTTCTTTCTGTCCACAAGTTCCAGATGTCGAGCTCAACCAAAGCCTATGTATACATTGAAGAATGCTCATTTCAGTTTCAAACTTTATCCAACTAAAGAAGCAATGGTCAATGCGTGTGTGACCCACTACAGGTTTTCTGAAAAGTTGAGCAAAGTCCTTCCAAACAGCTTGGGCATATGAGCAGTGTAGGACTACATGGGAAATGATTTCAGCATCCTTTTGACAGTTTGGTCACCTGATGGGACCTATCCATCCTTTATGCTGCAGGTTATCAGTAATTAAGATTTTGTCATGCATTAGCAGCCATATGAACATCTTTATTTTAAGCCATGTCTTCAGCTTCAATAGGTGTTGCCATTTTGTGTTGCTTTTCCAATTGCCCTGACTTAGCATAGCATAAGCGGAGGCCACACTACACTCAACTATGTTGCTGTGTGGCCACACTATTTGGACCTGTTGTGAAGCGCAGTATATAGGTCTCTTGGTTAACTCAACTAATAAATTTCTGGCTTGTATTCCAACGTTGCTTCCATATTGTTCTATTGCCTCTACGATCCAGTAAGTGGTAATAATCAGCCAGATAATGAAATCCTTTGTTTTGGATGGCTATTTGTATGTACTGGACCAGGAGGCTGGAAAGAAAATTATTTCCATTCCAGCTATCATGCCAAGGTGATGACTTGAGAATTAAAAATAATCCACGGAGTGAAAAATCCCACAAAAAGAAAAATATGTTATTAATATCCAGAAATCTTTTAGGAGTGAAGGATTCCAAGATTGACCGAACTTTAAGGGCCGACCGAACTTGTCCGATTCGGTTCGGGGCCTTGGTTCGTTTTTATAATGAATGCCTTGGTTCTATTGAAAAAACACAGAACAAATGGAAAAAACCAAACCCTAAAATGAAAAAACAAACCGTGAAACGAGGCTGCCTTCTGGTTGTTTGCCGTTGTGCCAGAGCGAACGAAGCTGCTAGCTACTAAACTTGATGGTGATTTAAAGTTTAAACGCTGTCCAACTCCACAACACCGCACCTGTCCGCTGGTCTGCCCGCGCGAATCGATGCCTACCAGTAAATTCTCTGCCGTCGGAAAACATCAGTAGGGTTTTATCGTTTTATCTGGTTAATTCGCATAAATATTTTGAGATTTATTTAAATATTTCCATTCAATATGGGAATGCTGATATTTTATAATTATTATAATATAATATAACATTGTGTATTTTAATTTATAAAATATTTTAATATAATATAATTTTAAGAATATTAGTATTTAAAAATATTAGATTTTCTTTACAAATATGATATATTTATTTTTTATAAAAATTTAAATTTTTAAATCGAATTTTTTGTAAAATTTTGAACTTCTAAACTTTTTTCTCTTTCTGAATAATTCAAACTTTTCGAACATGGTATTTACAAATCTAATAGCCACTTCAACTATGGGCATATTAACTCTCAAAAATATAATCAATGACATTCGATTAATGGTTCATATGTTTGATAAGGTGGCATTTAATCACGTGAGGATGACCGTGGACAAAATAGTTTCGTTGATATCAAGAATTTATAACTCATATAATTGATATCAGACTTTTGAGATGCATAAGAACTCAAAAAATCAATAATCCACTCATCGTTATGACAATCCTTATAAGCCGCCATAACCATGACATTTTGGCGGAGACCCTAGCATGGTAAACGCACATAATAAACTTATAAACACATGACTCTAAGGACATATCACTATGACAAACTTGACAAAAAAGACCCACTGACACATATCATGCAGGGCTTCTTATGGGACCTAGGTGCAAAAAAATTCAGACCCATTTATGTTCCTTCAATTGTTTGACAAAAACAACTAAGAGGGGATTAAGGTGCCACTAGAGGGAGCCCCGAGTAGCTAATTTGAAACTAATTTTAGAATGTCTCCCTGAATAGGTTGTACACTCTTGATAGGTTGGTGAGGCACGAAGTGGTAGATATGACTTGCTCTCAAGTCCATCTAGGCGGTAGTTGTGCTAGAACTCGTTGTTGGGCTCCCTTGTTATTTGATCGAAGGGATTAGGCCACCTGGATGCCACATTGTTTTTGCAACTCGTTTCCTTATGTCCTCAAACACAGTTCATTTATTTGTTGTTAATAGTGATTGCTCATCAATGAGTATTGAAGCCATTAATCAAGGATCGTGTGTTGAGTTTCATGACTCCCCATGTTACCAATGAGCATTTTTATACCTTAATCTATGGATTAAAGTAATTAGAGGTCTTCTAGATGTCACTCAGATGCTTTATCTGAGTGGCTTAAGGCTATTTGAGAGTCTAAAATGTTGCCTACATGGTGCAAAATTGTCGGCATCCCCAAGGTCTAGTGGTTTGGGTGTAGCTTTATGTATTAGGGTCTCATGATCAAAATGTGGGTCATAAGAGCCACTAGAAAGGTATACACAAGAGTTTTGTAGCATTTGAAAGTTGGTGGATAAGGGAGAGGGCCTATGAACATTGGAGATCAAATTTCTAAGTTTGCCTAACATCCAAACTTTAGTGTGATGAGGGGTGGATATGGGGTGATGCCAACTTGAAAGAGTTATCTTAAAGTAGGGTTTGCATATTGTAGAAAAACATGGCGTAAAGGTGGTGATTGTACATGTCTAACTTTGGTGTTTGAATATTGAAGATGGTGTATATGGGTATTGACCTACTTAACCTATCTCTCTTCTTCATCTAATTTTATTGGGTAGTTTTGATTGGATACTATATGTGCATGACTTATAACTCAGAGTTGAGGGTTTATACATAGTTACATCCTGACTTGATTTTTCTTCCTCTAGAAGACTTTATGCACCTTCAATTTTGTAGGGGTTACAGGTGCATGTATAAAAATGCTTGACATAATTTCTAGGAAGGGTTATGAACAAGGTCAAATCTGCAATGGGTACAAGGATGGCATGTCACAGAGTTAGAGATGTTGTGAAATGACTACAGAGGAAACCTTTCAAATATGATTAGTTGGGTTTATCTTGAACATGGTGAAAAAACTACAAAGGAGACTATTGTGTGTACCTATTTTCTTGTTGTTAGTCATCATTAAAACCCTTACATTCTTTTTCAAAATAAATACATCATCATTATTTGTATCTACCTATTCCTAGCTGGATTGGTTACTATGAATTTGTGATGCATTTGAGGATGTGTCATGGAAATCAGATTGCCCTGTATACATTGAATGAAAATCAAATTGAAACCTACCCAAAGTCTTTGCATCCTGTACATGGTTGATCTCCATTGATTGAAGGCATTTATAAATAAGGGAACATTATGAATGTTTTTAGGAAGAAAAATTGTGGAGGTGTAGACACTAGAAAACCACACACGATGGTTCTAGATGTCAAACTAACCCCTAGACCAGACTTGGACCCCCTTGGGACCACTTGACAACCTTTTAACCACTGAACCTAACTCACCCTAACTAACTTTGACCAACTTAACCTTTGACCCATCGATCATCGATTGTCACCCTAACCGTCTATGGTTGGGCTCAACCATCGACAGTTAGGTTTTAACCACCTGAATAGTTAAACTCCAACATGACTACAACTTGCTTTTTTATTTATAGTTTTCTATTTCATGTGCATGATTAATGCATGTTGATTCTAAAAATAAACAACTTGTTGAACCTATTATTAAACCTATTTCTTCACCTATCCATTCCTTCTATAAAGAGAGAGGAGGAGGAGGTGAAAGGGGGATCAATCATCAGAGTAATCAATCAGAGGGGTAATCCATAATCAAGGGAAATCAATCATTAGAGAGAATCAACAATTATCAGAGCTTCTTGTATTAGAACTGTAGGTCTTCTCCCAACAAGCATGACAAATAATACAAGTGTTGTTGCTCATCAATCACGGCGAAAGCACCGTTACTCTACCAAAATTGCTTTGGACTCCACCAACAAGTTCTTCAACCAACTAACTTCACATTCTTCAGGCTAGCAAGCTAAGTATCTATCTTTTATTAGATTCAGTAATTAGTTTATTTGTTTTATCTTCCATTCCACCTTCTATAATCCATTTTGCAACTTCGTCAAACCAGCTTCTTGAACCAGACCAAAACCCTCAATAATTGTCAACGATAACCCTAACCACTGACTATCTATCCATAATCATGGACGATTACCCAACCACTGACGGTCATTGTGTGACAATTCCAACAACAAACTAATTTCACCTATCAAACCCTAACCAAATCCCACTTTCTACTTGATTACAAAACATCACCCTATTTTTTGAACCATGTATGATTTATTTCGCATTAATATCTAATCATTTATTTCTATAATTAGTCAAATTCATCTCTTTTAAGCACTTCGTGTATTTGATTTCAGTCTCTTCTGTTATTTATGCAAGTAATTCATCTTTCATTTTCAGAACTTGATTGTTTAAAGCATGGATTGCCAGCCTCTAAGGAAACTTGTGCTTATTGGATCTAGCCTGTTAGGCAATCCACCTTACTACCCAACTAATCAACCATTTCTTTAGGTCTTTCTTACATGTAGGTCATTCCTCCCAAGCCAAAGAGGAGTATCTACAACTATCTAGATCACGGATTGCAAACCAAATCCAGTTTCTACTAACCTCACCCTTCTTTCAAGTTTTACAACTTTCTTAAGGAATAAGCAAAATTTTGGTGAAACAGGAGGATCGATGAAGGGTTTAGCACTAAGCTACTACTTGATGGTTAACATTGGGGTATACGGGCAGTGTTAGATGAGCAAGTAAGATGTTTGATGGGAATGGAGTTGAATCACATAAAATGTACTAATAATTGCCCTTAAGGTAAAAGTACACCATGATAGATGTGATTTTTTTTAAATGTGAGAGACATGTCAATAGACCCCCACATATGAGTGACATATCAAGGGTGGTTTATGTCTATCATATTCGAAGAAGAAAATATTGAAAAAAGTAGGTAACTTATGTTCAAGATTCACATTTGCTTTTGTTATTAGGGTTTAGAAGATTGTTTTGGTGTGGTGGCCCTTAATAAAACATCTATTTTTCTTGGTCCTCTATTTTTGACATTTCTCTTTGTATACTAATATAGTTCATGGTAAAAGGAAACATACAATACAATATATAGTTTTTTTATAACCCTTTAGTAAAAGGAAATATAGAATATAATATATAGTTTTTATAACCCTTTTATGGTTTTTAATGATTTAACTAAAATTACACCATGCATGTGATATACCTTGTAAAAACTACTGACTATAGTTGACGAGATTAAAACATAGATACGATAATCCAACCATCAAATTTAACCTTTATAAAGTCATTGCATTTTAACCCATTGTGTTATGTATGGCATGTGAGAAGGCCAAAAAAATGGTAAACTAATTAATGCATGTTGAGAAGAAAGACACCATTTTTTACATTTGTTCGAAAGATGGCCCATAAGCATTTGTCTTGAATAATCAAAGTATATTTAGTTATAATGGTGTTGTTGTGACTCTTGCTTCCTAAGTGCAAGCATCTCTACAGCCTGTCCTGATATATTCCCCTTTTCCAGGATTAAATTTGATGATTCACATGGGAACATAGTTGTTTTGTAAACCTTTTTTCATGTTGTTGTGTCCCCTTCTTCTCATACATGTCCAACTCAACCTTCCCACCCTCATGTACACATATCATGTCGATTGGCATGACATGGAAAATGAGAGACACATTAACTTTGAAATGAAAGTCTTGGTTTCTTATCTTCATGCAACTACACTCTTGACATTTAAAACCACCCGTCGAAGCAGATTCATCTGTAAACACTCAACACCTATATGCATAATGTAAATCAATAAGTAACAATTTGTTTAAATATTATATGGGTTCCATTTAAACCAACAGGGGAGGATTTGTTTAAGTCTTATATGGGGAAATGTGTAGATCAAATAATTACAAATATTTGTTGTTGTTTTTGCAAAGTGTTAAGAATGTGTTGTTGCGGGTATTAATCTAGAGGCACAAGTGGTGGGAGTGCTAAAAGATAAGTTCATGGGTAAAGAGGGAATATATATATGGGGAGATGCAATTGATAAGGAAAAATATTTGAAGTTTATTTCTCATGTCACATTAACGTCAAAGATGAAGGTTAATTTAGTTTGGGGGTTGTGATGAACAGGTGAGCAATTAACTTTAAATTGCATAATTTTGGCTCAAAGGCTATTGATGGCATACCCCATAGGGTAATCAATGTATACACACATCAAACTGGACCCAAATGTAGACACTTACAATGGCCCATATGCATTTACTAGTTGTTAAATTACATGATTATGGGGTACCTAAACCAATCATTATAAATTACAACATTCATTGTAGTAATGAAGTTCATATTAGTGACACATTGCATTGCACTAGTTTTTGAAAGATGTTTTAAAATATGTTGCTAAGGTACAAATCTAGAGGTGCAAGTGGTGGGAGTGTTGAAAGATAAGCTCATGGCTAAAGAGGGAATAGACATATGGGGAAATGTAATTGATGGGGAATAAACATGAGTTTGAAGTTTATTGCTCTTGTCACATTGAGATAAAAAATTAAGGTTAACTTGGTTTGGGGGTTGTGATGAACAGGGGAGTGATCAGCATTAAATGCTACAGATGGCATACCCAAGAGGGTCATCAAAGTGTATGCATGTCAAACTAGACCAACATTTTGACACTTAAAATGGCCCCTATGCATTTATTAGTTTTTAAACTACATAATTCCAGGGTACCTAAATCAATAATTAGAACATTCATTATAGCAATGAATTTCATATTAGTGACACATTGCATTGCACTAATTTTGTGTCTTATAAATCACTACAACTATTGGAGTGCTTTTTCGATAGTATAAACCATTAAAGACTTACAAACAATAAGGAAGCTCAATTATTCCTTGTTGTAACTTAGGCACAAAAAACACATTGTTTTCCTTAATGTAGTGACCTAAAAAAATACGACTACCTTTACATTACCTTTTCTAAAGCTTTGTGACTAATGCAATGGAAGTTAGATATAATACTCACCTCTTTTACTTGATCTCTTAAAGCTTTGAAAATATCTTCCACATACTCATAACATTGGGTCTACATCCTCATCGTCAATATTTGGAACACTTTCCTCTTTATTACTAGAACAGTTCAAGCTTAAAGTGTCATCTTCATATACCATTTGTTCTCTTAATAGTTAACTTGTTTCAAAACACCTAATAATCTTAGGAGTACGTCACCTACATATTAGGAACTACTAACAAATAATAGGATTGTTAATTATAAATTAGATAAATTAAATATTATACTCTATCCTCATACTACAAATCAATAACATAAATTTAAAAGTAGAAGAGGGCATATGGTTAACAAAAACATAAAAAATTTGTAAGCCCGTAGAATTTTTTTTCTCATGGGTTAAGATTGTGTATAGTTGTAGCCTAGGTGAAAATTGTAAGATAAAGTGGATTCCCATTGCTTGGTATGGAATTCTTAGGTCTTCAATATTTGCAATTTAATTAAAGGTTGTTGCGTGGCATTCTTCTTTTCCCACACTTGCTTTTATGGATTGTAAGCCTTGTGCATTACATATAAATATATTTAATTGTGACTAGCCTACTTCAAGTATTACTAGCCATGGGGTTTTAAAGAGAACTACCTTATTTCAAGTATCATTGGCCTTAGGGTTTTGAATGGAAAAAAATTATCTGTTTGGTATTGTGGGTAGGTATTTCATAAAAAATAATCTGGAATTTAGCGATTTGGGCTTGTATTTCTCTCAATTACAACAATGGCCACCATTGCTTGCAGGCTACAAGGTTGTGCATTTCACTAGGAGAGTGAAATTTGGCTATGATAAGATCAATGAAATGGAACCCTATTACATCTAAGTAGGGAATCTAATAGAAACACAACTAAACTTTCGTACATGATCTAGTTGTCATCTCAGGTTAAATTTGATCAATATCAAAGGGTTGTTGTTGATTGTGGTGACATGCCATGCATCCCATAAAAGCCTTATATGGGGAAATATGTAGATCAAATAATTACAAATATTTGTTGTTTTTGCAAAGTGTTTAAAATGTGTTGTTGTGGGTATGAATTTAGAGGCACAAATGGTGGGAGTGCTGAAAGATAAGTTTGTGGGTAAAGACGGACTAAATAGATGGGGAGATGTAATTAGGGAGGGAAAAAAAATTGAAGTTTGCTTATCTCGTCACATTGAGGTCAAAAAATGAAGTTTAACTTAGTTTGGGGGTTGTGATGAACAAGGGAGCGATTAACTTTAAATTGCACAATATTGGCTCAAAGGCTACTAATGACATACCCCAGAGGGTCATCAAAGTATACACACATCAAACTGAACCTAAATGTAAACACTTAAAAATGGCCCACATGTATTTATTAGTTGTTAAATCACATGATTACGGGGTACATAAAACAATCATTAAAAATTAAAACATTCATTGTATTAATGAAGTTCATATTAGCGACACATTGCATTGCACTAGTCTCTGCAAGATGTTTTAGAATGTATTGTTGAGGTATGAATCTAGAGGCACAAGTGGTGGGAATGCTGAAAGATAAGCTCATGACTAAAGAGGGAATAAATTGATGGGGAAACGTAATTGGTGAGGAAGAAAGATGAGTTTGAAGTTTATTGCTCCCGTCACATTGAGATAAAAAATGAAGGTTAACTTAGTTTTGGGGTTGTGATGAATAAGGGAATGATTTGCTTTAAATGCTACAAATGGCATACCCAAGAGGGTCATCAAAGTGTGCACATGTCAAATTGGACCAAAATGTCGACACTTAAAATGGCCCTTATACAATTATTACTTGTTAAATTACATAATTCTAGGGTACCCAAACCAATCACTAAAATATTCATAGTAGTAATGAAGTTCATATTAGTGACACATTGCATTGCACTAGTTTTGTGCCTACTGAATTACTACAGTTATCGAAGTATTTTTTTCAATAGTATAAAACATTGAAGGAGTTACAAATAACAAGGAAGCTCAAGTATTCCTTGTTGTAACTTAGGCACAAAGAACACATTATTTTCCTTAATGTAGTGACCTAAAAAACTATCACTACCTTTACTTTACCTTATCTAAAGCTTTGTGACTAATACAATGCAAGTTAGATATAATATTCACCTTTTTTGCTTGATCTCTTAAATCTATGAAAATATCTTCCACATGCTCTTAACATTGGGTCTGCATCCCCATCATCAATATTTAGAATACTTTCCTCTTCATTACTAGGACAGTTCAAGCTTAAAGTGTCATCCTCATATACCATTTGTTCTCTTAATAGTTAACTTATTTCAAAACACCTAATAATCTTAGCAGTATATCACCAACATACTAGGAACTACTAATAAATAATAGGATTATTAATTAGAAATAAGACAAATTAAATATTCTACCCTATCCTTAAATTACAAATCGATACCAACAAATTTAAAAGTAGAAGAGGGCATCCTATTAATGAAAACATAAACATTTCGTAAGCCCATAGAATCTTTTTTTTTCTTCGTGGATTAAGATTGCATATAGTTATAGCCTTAGATGCAAATTATAAGATAAATTTTATTCCCATTATTTGGGTTGGAGTTCGTAGGTTTTCAATATTTGTAATTTATATAAAGATTGTTGTGCAACATTCTTCTTGTCTTGCTTCTGCTTTTATAAACTATAAGCCTTATGCATTACATATAAATATATTTAATCATGTCTTCCCCACTTCAAGTATTGTTGGCCTTGAGGTTTTAAAGAGAACTACCATGCTTCAAGTATCATTGGCCTTGGGGTTTTGAATGGAAAAAAACTTGTTTGTTTAGTATCGTGGGTAGGTATTTCATAAAAATCAATTTGGAATTTAGCAGTTTGGGCTTGTATTTCTCTCAGTTATAATAGCAATTGCCATTGTTTACAGGCTACAATATTATGTGTTTCATTGAGAGAGTGAAAGTAATCCTATTAGTCTTGGTAGAGTAGAGTTCATCTGTAATTTATAGAG
Source organism: Torreya grandis (assembly GCA_037957365.1). Lineage (NCBI taxonomy): Eukaryota > Viridiplantae > Streptophyta > Pinopsida > Cupressales > Taxaceae > Torreya > Torreya grandis. Next base: position 1,118,857 of record JARHVA010001981.1, on the reverse strand, counting down.
TAAGAAAATTATGCACTTTCTTGTGTCTACAATTTACAAGGTAAGATAGCTTATGCGAACAATGGTGGTCTAAGCCATGTACCATATCTGAATGATAATTTTTATCCCTACTTAAAACATACCAAAAAAATGGAAGGGAACTCATTTTAGGAATTTTAAATAAAATTCAGCACTGCAAGTCCTTGTACAACTAAATTTAATCAAAAAATTATGTAATTAAATATGTTGCAAATAATAAACTACTAGAAAATGATTTAAACAAATTCAAGGCACCAGTGACATATTTTTATAAACGGCTATAAAACCAAAACACTAATTTATTTTACTAACACAAAAAAACACACCTCAAATGGAGTAAAGTTGATAGTATTTTGCATGTTCATTGATAACGTCACTTATAGATGAGATGCTAAGAAGCTTGGGATGGCAAGCCAAAGTTTGGTGTTGTTTAATGCATAAAATAGATTTCCAAACCCTAAGATGAACATGTATGGCTTCGATGATATGTTCAATAGCACATAAGGTTTTAGGTTTGTTCTTTCTCTCACTGACCAAGAGATGGAAATACATCACGTTGGCTTCATTGGATACATCAACTCTACAAGAGATTTGGTTGCACTGAGATCAACAAAATGGAGCCTTACTACATTTGAGTGTAAAATCTAATAAAAACACATATAAATTTCATACATGACCTTAGTTGTTGTCTCGAGTTAAATTTGATCAGTATCAAAGGGTTATTATTGATTGTGGTGACATGTCATGCATCCCATAAAAGTACGAATAGAAATTCAAGAGGGATGCTCCCAAAAAAATGTCTAAGGTGGGGGCAGATATCATACCACCTTAAATTAGATAATTTTTAAATGAGTTCATAGAAGGGTTTTCCAACAAAGTGGACAATGAGTATAACCATATTTTTATTTCAAAGTGGATATGTAAATAACCCCTCAAATTACCAAACTATCATGGTCAATCCTCTATTTGTAAAGCTATTTTGGAGTATGATTGAACGTAAAAACAGTAGTTGTGTTGAGGAAGAAGTTAAGAGGGCCAAATGACAAGCAAGTTTAAGGGCCAAACACTGTACTATTGATCATTGCATCATGCTTAAACACTTAATTGAAAAGGTGTGGGATAAAAAGGGGATGTATATTGTTGTTTCATATACTTCAAAAAGGCCTTTAACACATACTAAGAAGAAAACTACGATGCAGGATGTAAGTGCTAAAGGTCCCAATGCATGATACGACAATAATTCTCAAACTATATGAGCAAGTCAAGGCTAAAATCAAAATGTAGGAAGCATTATCTGAATGTTTCAAGAGTGATATAGGTGTTAAACAACATTGCCCTTTGTACTCGACTTTATTTGGGCTTTACAATGATAAGTTGGTAGGTTGGATAAGCAAATTTAGAAGGGAGGGGGTCTACTTAGCACATTATGTGGTGAAACTTTTATTTTAGGTCAATGACCTAATCCCAATGGTAGAGACAATCCAAGATTTAAGAGACCATCTCCAAGCCTATAACTTTTTTGTAAAGAATAAAGGATGCATGTAAAAATCAAGAAAACAATAAATCATTATTTTCTCAGCGAAAAGGAAGGAACAACATCCCTTTTTTCAATTTATGAAAAGTATATTGAAGTGGTGTTAGAATACAAGTATCTCGGCCTTAACTTTCACAACAAGCTTAGATGAGATACTTGTAGGATGAAAAAAGACAAAGTGGCTGGCGAGTTCTTTATGCGCTTCAAAATCAATGCAAGAATGTTGAGTTATGGGATAGGAAGACCATCGGGGTCTTATTTAGGTTACTTATCACACCATTGGTATTTTATGGTTGCAAGGTGTGGGCTAGTAGAATAATTAATTTGAAATGGAGGCAAATAAAAAAGATTAAAAATGTCTAATCACAAACAATCTCAAAATCAAGGACTTGGGTCCCAATTGAATTTTTTTTGCCAAAACATGGACTTTTCATTTAGAGGCAACCACTACGACCAAGTTATCATGTTACTTGAAAAAAACTAAAAGCATGAAGACCAACATATGGCTAATGGTGGTAAGAGAAGAAGAGTTGCATAGGAGGAATAACACTTAGATGAAGCAGAACCACAAGTGGATGAATATATAGGATATTAGCCTAATCAAATGTTCAAATTGTAACAAAGACATAAAAATTACGTGAATGAAAAGTTCAAAATGATAATATGGAGGAAGGGGACAAGCAAGAAAAGAAACATTATATTTCAATTTTCAATCTGACTTATGAACATAATGAACAAACACATATAAGGTTTGAAATCACTTGGAAGAAAAAGATCCCCATTGCTTAATTAAGAATTGGATTTCATAGGTTTCGATGTGAGACAGGGAGATGGATGACTCCTAAAGAGCAATGGGGTGAGAGGGTTTGTATTTTTGCACTGTAAGGGTGGTCAAAATAGATGAGCACTTTATCCTTGAATGTCTTCAATACACAAACATATGAGCATATATATGGAAAATTTAAGAGTTACTTGCATGGTGGATATATTTGAGGATAAAAGATTAAATATGTTGGGGAAGATGTTAATCTAGTTCAACAAAAGTGAAATAATATTCTAAAAGTACCTTTAGTCTTAGGAATCTCTAAGTAGTTGGAGCAATTGATGGTCCCATAGATTGTTCAATCTTGTGAATGTAATTAAAACCATTTCATTTAATTTCCCAAAGAGAAATGCCTTCGATGTAAAAAAATGCAAGGATGGGAGTGGATAGTAGAATAAATAGGTTTTCATAATTTCACTGATATAGAGCAAGCGGATCAAGAGAAGGGGTTGGGGGGTTGGGGCATGTCCTTACCACATGAAAGATAGAGAACTATAAGCCTAACATGAAAATATATTAGCAAATAAGGTCATGAAAAAGCAAAACATGTCGAATATGATGTACATTTTATTAGGATAATAAAAAGAAAGTAATTTTCATTATCACGATACAAGGTGATAAAAGTTTTCACATAAATTGAAGTAATTTAATTAACATACCATAAATGAACTAAATTAATATATGTTAAAATGTCAAACCTAGTTTTTTTTAAAACTTGTGTGATATTATATGTTTGCCATTACACTAATTTTATAGCTTTGAAGACAAATTTAATTAAAAAATGCATCATAATTTATTAGAATATTAATTTATAAATAGAATTTAAATATTTTATTAAAGGTTCTCATTAACATTAATATATTTGTTTGACCTTGTCATCTTATCATATAAATATTTATACCAAAAGTTTGCCATTATATAATGAATACATTAAGTAGTTGCAATAAATAACACACTAAAATTTCTTGCCATTAACACAATAATATTGTGCAATTAATGTTAAGTTGTCTAATGTGTTGTTTAATTCAAATTATAGACAAAACAAATTGGTAAAATTTGGTGGTTTGCAGGGTAATACAAGGCTTTTTCCCCTTCTTAATTTTGGATGTAAATTTAATAGTGTTATCGAAGTCAAAGATAAGGTTGTAAAGGTCATTTTAAAGTTTGAATATAGTGAAAGTTTAAAAAAACGTCTCATTAAATATTTGAAGAGGGTGGATGCACATTAAACAAGGCCATGAAATGGCAAATGCTCCCAAATATAATATACATTGTAACAAGAGAACAAAGAAAAGTTGTTTTCATTTTCACGAGATAAGATGGCAATTTTTTTTGGTGAATGTTTGAAAAACATGTATTATTAAATATTTGAAAAGGGTGGATGCATATAAAATAAGGCCTTGAAATGGCAAATTCTCTCGAATATGATATACATTGCAGTGGAGAATAAAGCAAAGTTGTTTTTATTCTCATGGGATAAGATGGGAAAATTTTTGGGGGCCTATATTACCTAATTTCAAGTATTAATCTAAAATAGATAAACTAAATTAATACGTATATCAAAAGGCCAAGATAGTTTTCCTTTTGAACTCTCGTGATATTATTTGTTTGCCATTGCACTAATTTTAAAATGAATTAAATTAATACATATATCAAAAGGCCAAGTTAATTTTCCTTTTGAGCTCTCATGAGATTATTTGATTGCCATTGTACTAATTTAATGGTATTCAAGACAAATTTAAGTAAAGAGAGGTCATTTGTGCAAGGTGGGTGTTAAAGTAGTGAAGTACCTTAAACTCAATGAGGAAATTTTTTCATTCTACTAGGGTTTTTTAGGTTTTGCTTATGCCTTGCATCGAGAGTCACAATCCTTTCACCACTGACCTCCTTACCATACTGCATCCCTATGGGATAATAAAATTAATTGAGATTTAATAGCTTTGCCCTCTGGGTGAGTTATTTAATGACCTCCCCACATTCCCATCTAGATATTGAAGTTGTGACAGTCGAAGGAGGGGTGCTCAACAATGGCCACACTGAACAAACATGTGAGGAAATTTGTCCCAAAAGTTTATCATGAGATAAGGATTATCTTGATGTTGTTCTTTCTTAGCTTGTTTTTTATTTTACTTGTCAATGGCTATAACAGTTCTACCTCATAGGCTACTTTGTTAGCTGCATTCCTTTTGAAATCATGCTCAAATCTTGGGCTCAATACACCTAGGTGGCCTATGACATTAATCTTGAAAGCATCCATAACATGACCAAAGGCTTATTTTGTTAAAATTTTCTAACCCTACCCATAAAGGTGTCATACTAAACAAGTCAGCCACCTGGTATGTCTGAAACTCCCTCCTAGTGTTATCCCCTTGGAATAGAGACTTTGTTGTCTCAGAGTAAGCCACTCTAAAAGTACTTGTTTGGGTTGAGTTCTCAGGTCTACCCCTACCTTACTGGTCATTCTTGGACCAAATTGTGGTCTCTATATGTTGGATTTTCACTCATGAATCCTATATATTCTATTCGTCCTGATCATAAAGGAGGGTCTGTGTGGAAGTTGATCTTCATAAGGACCTCAAAGAATCAATTGAAATACAAGTTGGCAATTCCCAGTACTCTTATATAATCTTGTATAATGACCTACCTAACATATGCTTCTACAACCAAGCCATAAACCACAAGATTAAGGACTACCCATTGTACCTCCCCTAAATAAGGCCCCTGCCAAGATAATAACTACATCTCCTAAGAATACCTAGGAAGATGGATGGCAAAATGTTGGGGGGAAGAAGAAAAATCATAATAAGGGACCTATTCAAATAAGTAATAGGAATATTAACAAGCCTTCCTCTAATTCTGCACCTCATGTGCCTAAACCCTTAGTTCTGATGAATAAATAAGTACCTCATAACATGATCCTCGTCAAGGAACCAGAGACTACAAAAGTAACACCATCTCAGCCTCATTTTCAAAGCACGTTCATGGTGATGAACATTTTTTCTAGTTCTCAAGATTCATCAGATGTCTCTACAGATGGTCTAGTTTTCTCATCATATTTCACTCAGATTGGCATTAGTAAGACTTGCATAGCCCCTCCCATAACTCTTTAATTTGATCTCAAAGCCTTGTTCGATGGGATGTTTATAAAGATTCATAGTATGCAATAGAATTTGCCCAACAGGCAAAATTTCTCCTGGCCAACCTGGAGCATTTCTTGAAGAATAGATATGAAGCCCTTGAAGGGACAAATACAGAGGGTATATATCTCAACACCTATAATCTATGAACTATTTCTCGTGGAATGTTCACAGTCTAATAAACTTAGTCCACAAGTATGTGGTTTGAGATTTTGGAAGTAATTTTTCATAATTAGACATTATATGCCTTTAAGAAGTGAAGGTGACGAGTTTCCTTTTCATGGCTACTACTAGAGTTATCTAGTTTGATATTTTAGTGTTTTCTAGTGAACATGAGGTAGGCCATGGAGGTGTTATGACATTTATTGCACCTAAATGACAGATTCATTTTGTGACATCTAGAAAGGACCCTTCCCACCGTGTCATATGGGCCCTCTTCAATATTGAGAATCGTTCGTTTGGCATTATTAATGTTTATACCTCAAATGATGCTCATGAGTGTACAACTTTATGGCGATGGATTGTTAATTCTCTTCCTGATGCCCATTGGGTTATTTGTGGAGATATTAATATGGTAGAACTATCAACTAACAAAATTGGTAATCAACCTATGATATGGGCCATTGACAAAAGGGAGGCATGGTTATACATGTGAAATAAAGTTGGCCTTCATAACCTTAACTTGGATGACACCCCACTCAAAAAAATTGATACACTTGGACCAATATTCGAGTTGAGTCCGATAAGGTCCTTAAATGACTTGATCGTGCCATGAATTCTTCTTAGTCATAATTCTCCTTTGATAACACATTCTCGTTGCCAATGGAAGCCATGTCAGATTTTAATTTATCCAACTACTCTTCGACTAGGGTTCATATTACTTGGCTATTTAAAAATCCTAAATTTCATAAGATGCAATTCTTTCTTAATACGACCCTCATAGATCATTGACCCACCATGACACACACTAAGTGGGTCTAGAATCTTGTTCCTAGGCCTACTAAATAGCTAGGGTGTGTAGACATCCAATTCTTAACACTTTTTGTGTTGAAATTGTCAATCTTACTCAAATTACACTCAAATGCACATTTTAGACCAAAATCCATAAAATGCGCTAAATAGTCTGAGCTTGTCGTATACAAGTGTTGATTTAGGTTAATGTATCCCTAAACGGGGCAATGCATTTTATGAGATACTTAATATTGATCAATTCATTTTGAGTCAAAATGATGATTTCATATTTTTATGGTCTGGATCACTCTTTTCTTCTAATTCATTAGTACATGTCACGTACCTTCGTTATTTTGTGTTCACAATATCTTGAATGGGAATACGGTTCCAACGCATCTAACATCACCTTTTAATTCTTTCTGAGTCAAATTATGACCCAGTAATATGACTTTTTGACTATTTTGATTAATTGTGCACCAATTTTTAAAGAATTGCACTAAACTTAATTAATCTTGTTTGAGTTGGTTAATTCAAATTAGGAGCTTAAGTAAGAATTCCATGGAACTTGTTGAATATTTCATTATTAGAAATTGATTTTTAATATTTGCATCATCAATTCAACTTGCCAAAATATCAATCAAATATATGAATTTGGTGGGGGATATAATCATGATTGACCTATGTCTCCCCCATGCCTATTTCTTCTAGATAATTATGAGGATATTTATGGATTTTAATTACATAATTGGATTAATTCATGGCCACACATCTTGATCTCAAGATGGATGGTCATGGTTGATTTTGATCAATCTCCAAATCTATAAATAGAAGGCCTCACAATACCATTTTTAAGCTTAAATTGTGTGAACTTATAATGCTAAAATTTCTCCACAAATCATTTGTGATTTGATTATTGTGTTATTTGCATATAGATTAATTTCATTTGATAGGCAAATTAGATAGTTTCTATGATGAGCATAGGTTTTGCATAGAGTTCTTGAGGCAATGGAGGAGCAAATAAGCCATTGTTGACAAAGACTAAAGCTATAGATCAAGGGAAAAAACATGCTTGGAGTCACTCTTGGATGATGGATTCACTTGGGAAGGTAAAGGTTATTTACTTTCTTTCATGTAATGCTTATTATCATTAGCAAAACTTCATTGAATAGGTTGGCCTAGCTTATTAGATCTTTATGCATTTTTATTGATTTCTTGACTAATGACTAACTAATAATCTTTGTAATCCATCTCTACATTTTGGGACGCCTAGTGGGACTCTTCATGAGTGCGCAAGCCACAATATTTTTTGTATTCATAGTTATAATTTTTTTTTGTTTTTGCTTTGCTAGAGTAAAAATGGCCCATAAAGAATTAATAATTTTTTATTTAATATTTTTTTATAAATTTTTTCATGAGTATATATAAGTATTTCATTGATATTATCTAAAAATTTTAAAAAAAAATCTCTTTATAGTTTAGCATTTATGACTCTTTTATTGACTCACTTTCTGTTTTATATTTTTTGGTAAAAATGGATATTATAGAGTTAATAAATTTTTTTGTATTAACTTTTTGGATCTAATTTTTTATAGAGAGGTATTCCCTAGAGTTCTTGACAACCTATAAAAATTTTGTGGTAAACCGATCTATATTTTAAAAGTTATGATATAGATATTGACTATAAGTTTTTATGATTTATGTGTTCGATTTTATTTGTTTTAACCTTCTAATTTTTTGTTTGTATGTTTCATAGGTTTAATATATTTTTTTTATTGTATTTTATTTGTTTAATCCTTTCCTTTCAAGTTTTTTTAAATGGTTTTTCTAACCAAGTCTAATCTAACGCATTGCTTTCTTGAAGTTTTGCCTTCGGGTCGACAGATTTCCAAGTTGTTTGTTTTATTCATAAAGAAGCTTCAAAGCTAAACAAAGTTCTAACCTTTTATTTGCAGGACCTATTTGAAGAAAACCATTTCACCTTAAATTAGATTTTTTTAACTATCTTTTGGATGTTTAAAAAGAATCGAAATCTTTCATTTGGTGCTCAACGAAAATTTTAGGGTGCTTTATTAAAAAGTTTGGTGATTGATTTTCCAAAGTGTACAACTTAAGGCCAATGGGCCAAAAGAACATCACCAAAATTTTCAATTAAGTGCTTTAAAATTGAACACATTTTCAAAATTTGTATTCTATATATCATTATTTAATTAGTTTTGTTTGACAGAAAGAAAGATCATTCGTATATGCTTTCCCATCCATCCATTTTAGGGAACTTTTGGGATCAAAAACACCGTCTTTATTGCAAAGTGCCTTAGTCAAAGACGTGAAAGAGATGTTGTAAAGGCTCTCCTCAAGGACCCAGATGGATTAAGTGGCCTAGAAATAACCTTTAAAGCTCTTTCATTTGTCATTTATTTTCATTGCATCTTGGCTTGTGAGAGGGACTTCATTACCTCCCACGAGTTCTTTAGGGAAGCTTTGACCTAAGGTTTCATCTCCCGACATTGTCTTTAACCCCCCTCCATGGGGGGTATATTGATGCGGTGGAAAAACACTATTCACTCAACACTATTCATGTATCATTATTCACTAATGACATGACATGCAATATTCACCTTGGTGAGGTGGCATGACACTATTATAGTTGGTGAGGTGTCATGGTGGTCACTATTTGACACTATTCTAAGGTGACACTATTCCTATTCACCACTTTTCAATATTTTGGCTTGCCTCTGTGGCATGGGTCAAAATTCTCATGTAAGGACAAAAAAACATGATCAAAATAGAGGATCCATTAGGCTTTAGTGGATTATAAAGGTGAGGGACAACTTTTACTCTGCAAATAGTGAATTCTCCACTCATTTTTAACTCTTTTTGAAGGTGGGACACCAACTTTCAAGTGGGGAGGTTTGTCCTTAGTGATCATGGCTTCAAGTGGAATAAATGGAGTGGATTTACATGTCATTCCACCTTACCTTTTTATCTTTAACCCTGATGATAGAAGGTGGGATGAAATTCTCCATGAGTAGTGACTTTTTAGCTTTGTCTTCTTTCTCCATGTTCTATATATGTTTGTATTCTCCTTTGGCAAAGGGAGGCAAGTTTCTTTAGGGAAAGGCTTGGGAATGCCTTGAAAGCCTCCTTGGCTAGTGTAGGCCAAATTTATATGTTGAGAGTTAAGCTTAGGAAAGCTTGTGTAAAGGCATGCATTGAAGGCATGGCCTATTGAATTGTAATGTTATGTTGATTAATGAAGATTTATTGAAATGTGTATTGAGATGTTCATGTGTTGTGAGAGGAGATTAATGTTGATATTTAATGCATTCATGGATGAATTTATGTAACTGAGAGGGCTGTGGTTTTAGACCACATCATTTAGTATCAGAGCCACATCAAGTGGTATTAGAACAACATCAAGTGGTATCAGAGCAAGTTTTGATTCCTTGGGTAGAGAGAGTGTGAGAGAATTTAATGTAGGCATGAGAGAAGCCTTGAAAGAGTTGATAATGTGAGGTTATTGTGTTGTTTATGTGTTTTGTAGGTATGAAGATGAATATGTCAAAGAGTGGAAAAATTCCACCAATTAAAGAATAGGAAAAGAAGCGAAAGACTTGGAGTAGACTAATGGAATTGTTACTAGAAAGAGTTGAAGAAGGAGACATTGAAGAGGCTTTGATGTGGGAGATGAAGGACTCTATGAAGGCTAAAGTTGCTACATTGAAGAAGGAGATAACCATGTAGAAAAATAATGAAGAGAAGATGAAGGAGAAGGAGAAGAAAATTGATGAGAAGAAGAAGGTTGTCATGAAGGACAACAAGAGAGTGAGGTTCTCATGTGAAGAACCCAAATCTGATTTCAAAATTATCAAAGAAGAGAAGAAGGTTGTAGAGCAACCCATTATTGAAGACATCCTTGTGAAAGATGATAGAAATGATAAAGAAGAAGGCATCCAAGAAGAGGATGTAAAAGTGATTTTCATTAAACCTGATGAAGGAGACCCATTGTGTGATGATGGGGAAGATAAAATTTGCAGTCATATAGAGCTACAAGCTTATTTAGGAGAAGCAATTGATGAAGATGATGAGGTGCTAGAGAGTGCACACATAGAGCTCTTGGTGGGTAAGCAAGAAAATGCACATGAGGAGATTATGAATGGTGAAGATTGCAGCCATGTAATATGGCATGTGAATGAAGATAATTGCAGCCATGGAGTGATGCAAATGGAGGATAATTTTGTGCAAAATAATGCACATATGGAGCAGTTTGATATCATGACTTTGGAGCATGATGAAGTTGTTGAGGGGATTTTTGTTTTCCTTGATGAATATGCACGCGATGAGAGTGTAGAGAATGCTATTGTAGTTATGAAAGAGGAGATGCAAGTGGTTTGTGATGTTCTACATTCTGATGTTGTGTAAGATCCAATAGGTGGTTGGATGCGAGATGAAATCTAAACAGGTTTTTAGTGGTGGTGGACAGACAACAGTGGGCTTGAGCTCACACAAATAGAAAAGATGCATGATACGGCATCTTGGTGGAGGAGTATGGCTTATGATGGTGGGATTTATATGGATATGTTTTTGGAGAAAGAGGATAGATTGTGGTATGCTAAGGACTATTTCAGGACTAGTATACAGATGTTGGAAGAGGAGGAGAAAGAAGTGAAAATTATTTGGGTGTATATGGTTTATTGGAAGGGGATGTCAAGGTCATTTTTCATCATGATCAAAAGGGTGGTTCTACCACTCACCCACTCCATGTGATCATTAGATCACATTAACTACCTCTGATGTCTGATGTAGAAGCATTCAAGGGATCGAGTAACTTACATCACCCAAAAAATAGAGTGGTGTGTTTTCTTCTTCTTCTTTTAAATAATGGCATGGATACAATCATGGAAACTCATGGGAGCTGAGTTGTTTTTAATTGAAGGAGAATGATGTGATGATAAAACACTATTCACTCAACACTATTTATTGATGACATGGGATGCACTATTCACCTTGGTGAGGTGGCATGACACTATTATAATTGGTGAGGTGTCTTGGTGATTTATTTTTATGTGTTGAAGTGTCTTCATGATGAGTTTCACTTGGTGAGGTGTCATGGTGGTCACTATTTGACACTATTTCTATTCACTACTTTTCACTATTTTGGCTTGCCTATGTGGCATGGATCAAAATTCTCATGTAAGGACAAAAAAACATGATCAAAATGGAGTATCCATTAAGCTTTAGTGGATTATAAAGGTAGGGGATAACTTTCACTATGCAAATAGTGAATTCCTCACTCATTTTTAACTCTTCTTAAAGGTGGGATGCCAACTTTCAAGTGGGGAGGTTTGTCCTTAGTGATCTTGGCTTCAAGTGGGATAAGTGGAGTGGCTTTGCATGTCATTCCACCTTGCCTTCTTGTCTTTAACCCTCATGGTGGAAGGTGGGATGAAATTATCCATGAATAGTGACTTTTTAACTTTGTCTTCTTTCTTTCTCTCTGTTTTATATATGTTTATATTCTCCTTTGGAAAAGGGAAACAAGTTTCTTTGGGGAAAGGCTTGGGAATGCCTTGAAAGCCTCTTTGGTTAGTGTAGACCAATTTTATATGTTGAGAGTTAAGCTTAGGAAAGCTTGTGTAAAGGCATGCATTGAGGGCATGGCCTATTGATTTGTAATGTTATGTTGATTAATGAAGATTTATTGAAATGTGTATTAAGATGTTCATGTGTTATGAGAGGAGATTAATGTTGATCTTTATTGCATTCATGAATGAATTTATGTAAGTGAGAGGGTTATGGTTTTAGACCACATCATTTGGTATCAGAGCCACATCAAGTGGTATCAAAGCTACATCGTATATAAATTGGGATCACCCCACTAGGATCAGAGGTTTGAATAGTTAAACCTTTTCCTAGTGTTGGGGTTAAGCCTGGGACGTATGATCATGTTGGACGTCATGCTACATTGAGAAAGTAACAGATATAGTGGTTGTAAAAAAGGTAAGACCTTTTTACAACAAGCCATATGACGTGAACCCAAATGATGTGCTACTTCTCTTATTTATTGATGTGAAAGTCAATAGACATGGGATCCATCTAGAAGCATTTAGAAACTTATTAGTTTAGTTAACCCCACTTTGCCATACCTTGTCAGTTTAAGATTTAAGATGATTAGTTAGTTGATTTGTCTTTGTCTTAGATTACTTGGTCTTGTTTTGGGTCAAAACTACTTGTTAACATAAAATGTCATGAACCAAATACATTGTCCACAAATTTCTTGAACAATGAGGCGTTATGTTGTCTAAGTGGAAAAACAATCTTTTCCTTATTCAAATTATCATCATAATCATTATGTCATTGTTGGTATAATTGGTACAGTTATGTTGCCCATTTGATCTGGGAAACAATTCAGGTGATGGGTCCACCCCAATTGATGACAAAACTTCTGGGAGTCATAACTTTTGCACCGTAGCTCCAATTGACTCATCGTTTGAATCGTTGGAAAGCTAATAATGAGGGGAATGTCGTGAGATGGCACGGAGCTATGCTCAATGAATTTTGACCCCTAAAAACCCAATAGAAGTGCCCCAAATTTCAATTTTAGTAGTGCGGTCTAAAAATAGTAATTCCTCAAATTCTATATTGTTGTAAATCGTGGAAGTCAAATCAATTCATCTCACTCGAGATTGGGGACCTTACACATCCTCCCCCCACCTTCAAAACATGTATAAATGAAGATGTAACCTGAAATGGAAATCAAACATCTCTTCTCAAAGATAAACATATGTTTGGGTCTACAAATTTGATCAATAAGACATCTCTTCTCAGAGATAGCATTATTTGAATTGTCTTGTTCTTATTTCTTGAATTATATTTCAACCAAAGCTTTCGAGTTTTGGATCAATGGTATCAGAGCCAGGTTTGTCTTTAGAGTGTATGATCCCAAGGATGAGGTCAGATTACAAGAAGCTTGCTGTGGAAAATAAAACCAACAGACTATCCACCTATTTGCTCCAAACAACTTCAAATGGCAGATAACACTGAGACATCCGATCCTTTCAAGGAAATGGTGAATGAATCCCTCAAACAATAGTAAGCACATATGCTAAGACAATTTGCTCAAATTCTCCAACAAATCTCGATGGAAAATTCTGGCTCCTCATCCGCACCCCCACATCCTTTTAGTGCCCCAACACCCTTCAAGGTTCAAGTGAATTTTGATATCCCTATATTTGAAGGCAAAATCAATGCTGATGCAGTAGAAAATTGGTTGGATCAATTGTCATCTTATTTTTCTGTAAATAAATTCACTAATAAAGAGAAGATTACTTTTGCTCTTCTGAAAGCATCATTGCCTGTCAAAAATTAGTGGGAAGTGTATAAAAAGAGATTAAGTGCAGATGATATTGGCCTTGAGATGGAACCTACATGGGATGATTTCATAGAATCTGTAAAGAAAGAATACTACCCCATTGGAGCATATGGCGATCTGTATATAGAGTGGCAACAACTTCACCAAGGTAAGGAACAGTCTGTTCAAGATTACACTAACATTTTTCATTCTCTATATGTGATATTGGGCATCCAAGAAAGTGAGAAACACAAGGTTCTCAAATATCGTGGTGGACTACAATGGTACATACGAGGAGAAATAAAACTCTTCAATTTGAAAACCATCGATGAGGCATACAAGTTCGCAGTGAAGATTGAGCAGAAGCATGGAAGAATGAATATGAAGAATCAGCCTTCAAAATGGAAAAGTGACAAATAAGGTCAAATACGAAGCCAAAATTGGAAGCAAAAGGAAATAAACACTAAGAAGTGGTGTGATTATCACAAATATGGAACTCACTCCAAAGGATAATGTTGAGCCATCAAGTCCCTGCTTTCTGACTCACAATCCTCAACATCTACTGCTCTACCTCATACAGACCCTGCAGTCGAAGAGGTTGAAGAAGAAATTGTAGATGTTGATCCTGAAGCCATTTTTGCTTCATCACAGACCCACGAGGAGAGGCTAGATGATAAGAAAAAGTTGTTTCACTCTAAGTTATGGGTGAGAGGCAAGCCTCTGCATTTCATTCTTGATAGTGGAAGTCAAAAGAATTTAATCTCTGCTAATGTTTTGAAAAGCCTAAATCTATCCATGAAGCCTCACCCAAAGCCATACAATATTGAATGGTTGAGTCAAGGGAGAAACCTTCGTGTCACCCACCAATGTATTCTCTCATATGCAATAAAACCTTTCCACGATGAGGTGTTATGTGATGTGGTCAATCTAGATGTTTATGATGTACTCTTTGGTCAGCCATTCATGTATGATCGACATGGCATCTATGAATCAAGAACTCGAAGGATTACTCTCACTCTTGGAACATGGTGTTATAGGGTACTAGAGGTATCACTTTCTACATCTGTCTCTCTGATTAGTGCCAAGAAATTTGTTCTCATGGTGGTCAAGCCACAAGAATCCAAAAGGGTCGATGTTACAGCCTTGACTACACAAACAACACAACAAAAAAAGAAAATAGATACCAAGATGAAGAATTTCATGGCCTTCTATCCATAGACTGATGGTCAGATAGATATGGTGAACAATCGGGCCCTGCATAGTTCCATAAATCACAGTCCCTTCCAAGCATGCATCAGGAATCAAATCAAAGTACAACTACCACACTTGATGAAAAATATTGATGCAATGGGGACTATTGATTCTCAAGGAGGGAGGAATGATATAGATAACAATTCAGGCGACAATTTAGGTGATGGGTCCACCCTAATTGATGACGGAACTTTCGGGGCCATAACTTTTGCACCGTAGCTCTAATTGACTCACTGTTTGAACCGTTGGAAAGCTAATGATGAGGAAAACATCGTGAGATGGCATAGAGCTTTGTTGGATGAAGTTTGACCCTTAAAAACCCAATGGAAGTGCCCTAAATTTCAATTTTAGTAGTGCAATTTTAAAATAGTAATTCCTCAAATTCTGTATTGTTGTAAATCATGGAAGTCGAATCAATTCATCTCACTCAAGATTGGTGACCTTCCACATCCTCCCCCCACCTTCAAAACACGTATAAATGAAGATGTAACCTAAAATGGAAATCAGACATATCTTCTCAGAGATAAGCATATGTTTGGGTATGAAAATTTGATCAATAAGACATCTCTTCTCAGAGATAACATTATTTAAATTGTCTTGTTCTTATTTCTTGAATTATATTTCAACCAAAGCTTTCGAGTTTTGGATCGCCATTTGAGTCTAGATCATTTTCAAAATTAGCTTAAGTCCTTCATTGATAATTCACATTCAAAATTGAACCTTTATAAGTTCTAAGGGTTGATGTGTTAAATTGGGTCCGTTATTTACACATTAAACTTGTTTTAATTTGGGTTCAATTTTCTATTTTTTGAATTGAGGGCCATTTTATATACTCAAAATCACACTTATCATTTTGGTGGACTTAAATCATCTTGTGCATCATTCACACTTTAAGTCCTATAACACATTTTATACTATCCCCCTTCCTATCACTATGTGGCATCATTATGTCGCCCATTTGGTTTTAGTTTTATACTTAGGAATTCTTGCATGTTTTTAAATTATGAGTTTATTAGTTCGCATTATCTTCTTCGTAATCCAAAAAGCTTTCTTCTAATTTTATATTAACAACTTGTCAAAGTTGAACTAACTTTTATAGTATTGACGTATCACAAAGATCTAGGCTTTGGTATACTAATTTTTACCTTGGATTTTTGAGTTATCATACCCTCTTCCAATCTATACAATTTCAACTTTACCAAAAGTTGAGTAAATTCATGGACACATTCTTCTAATTGCATGTGGTACCAAGCCACCCTCCTTTTATAGTCTCTTTGGTACCTTAGTCATTTATTGAAAAAGAAGATCAAATTCCATATCTTGTTTAAACATTTGCAAAACATTGTCCAAATCTTGCCAAATGTTGAGAACACTTTTTTTAAACAATGACACTAAAGTACACTTGCAATAGGGTTTCTTATGGCCCTAGTTGTAAGGTAGAGATTTTTTATGATGGACATGAACACTCCATCTTATTTGAGGATGTTGCCCTCTTTGGGCCTATCTATTGAAAACCAATCGCATCCATGTCAGATGTCATACGCCATATTCATCCTTCCCCTTAGACTTGTGCAAGTAAGCAAGTTCAATAATGTGTGAAGGTTACCATTCTAGGACCTCCTCCTTTAGTTTGTAGAAGTAACCAAAATAAGAAGCACCCCATTGTTACCATTTTGGGATATTCTCCTCTTGCTTATGTGAGCAAGCAAGTTCCAAAATGTGTGAAGGTTATCATTATAGGTTATCCTCCTTCCACTTATGTGAGTAATCAGGCTTCATAATGCATGAAGGTTACCATTTTTGGATGTCCTCCATCTCCTTAGATTTGCAATCCATGCTCAAAGGTTACTATTTTGGGGTATCCTTCTTCTCCTTCAGCTTGTGTAAGCAATCAAGCTCTGTAATGTGTCAAGGTTACCATTTTGGGTTATTCTCCTCTAGCTTGTGCAAGCAAGTAGGCTCTGCAATGCCTAAATGCCACTATTTTGGGATATCATCTTCCCCCTTCAGCTTGTACAAGTAAGCAAGATTTTCAACGTGCGAAGGTTACCATTTTAGGACCTCCTCCTTTGGTTTACACAAGCAACCAAACTAAGAAGCATCCAATCATTACCATTCTTGGCCAATCATCAATTTTTGATGAACCTAATGTTGAATAACCTCCATTGGATGAACCAATTGTTATTGATCCCTTATTTAATAGTCTAATTTTAGAGATACCATTATTGAGACACAAACCATAGTTACTGATAAACCAAATGTTCCACATTTTAAAAAAATTATGTCAATCTTCAAGCTAAAACAAAAACCATTACCTCTTGATGTTTTTCCACTTGTACAGACATGATTTTGTTGAGACGTCCCTTAAACAGTTCCCTCTCTTTGAGGGGCTTCAATTAGATGATACAGTCTATGTTGAACCCTTCCAAGATGAATCGGTTTTTATTGAGCCCATTATGCCATCACAGGCCATTACTTGTTCGGTACCAAGAGTTTATTAGAACATTAAAGAAACAACCATATCAGATGAAGAATTAGAATTAGAGCCAGGTTCTATTTTTGAACCAACATCATATTTAGCATCTAAAATAGAATCAACATTAGTTGCAACATTAGATTCAAAGTGACTTACTTCAAAATCAAATTTAGAAATGGATTATAGTCATGGTTATTACAACATTGGTTACAATTGCCTTGTGGATCAATTTGAATATATTTGTGATCCTTCTACGGTTTTTGAGGATTATTACTTCAGCATCAATACAAGTTCTAATATCTTCTATGAGAATTGTGATGCCTTTCATCATCCCATTATTTCCACCCAACATAGCCTTTATATTGACATTCCACCTCCCACAAATGTCGATTAGGACTGACAGAATCACACTTTGTTGAACTGCATCCATGGTGACATATTAAGTGTAGAATATCAACAGGATGAAGACCCTATTCATTCATTCAGAAGAAAAATCTCTTAGTGAAACCTTTTCAAAGGCACTAGGGGATAAGCAAATATCAAACTCAACGTCTTTTAGTGAGACATTTTCGAAGGTGCTGGAAGATAATCAAAGTCAAATGTTAACATCTCTTTGTGAAACCTTTTCAGAGGCACCATGGGATAATCAGAACAAATTCATTGGTAAAAACCTCATCGAGGCACCAACATTTGAGCATAAAAGTTTTTAAATACTTAATAAAGATGTTATCAAAAAATAAATCAATGTAGCTTCTAATTTACAACATAATCAGATGGTAGCTACTCTCAAGATCAAACAACAAAAAAATATGGTGGTCTTTTGAGAGTATCTTCAAAGGTCTTCGGCCCTTCCACATCCAAAGTTATGTCAAATATAGAATCAACAACATTGTGTGTGCCTAAAAATCCTGATCTTTATTTATTACCCTACCATCATACATTTTATTATCCTCCACCATTTCATTTCACAAACAAACCTTTCATCTAACATTTATCCCTATTTATCATCCATGGCCGCACTTTCCTTTACAGTGGCTAAAAAGATACCTTGTCTTGATGCTTGAAGGAATCAAAATTAATGACCAATGAAGATCATAACAACATCATTTGTGTCCAAATCTATAACTAGTTCATGATAGAGTAGCTATTCAGATGATGTGTAGGATAGCAATTTACAGGACTAATTATTCTAGTTGTCTCATTTGTTGATCAAGACGTGCATCTTCACATCAGTAAGAACAACAAAATCATATGACATTTACCATCTTATCCAATCTATTAAAAACCATCATTATTTTAGGTCAAGAACATGCCATCCTATCATTTCATTCTTACCTAGACCAAATCCTATTTTTAGTCATCTTACCCAATCATGTTTTTATCTTGGTTCCTTTGGTTCTTCCTACACTTTTTGCGAGAGGATTCTGATCAAGTTTTAATAATTAATCAAGTTACGCATTTAAAATAAAGTCTATGAAAGTAGTGTGACAATTGATCTGATAATATATCTTTTATTTTCCATCCTATATCAAGTTTGTTTATGAGAGCCTGATTATAACTGCTTATGGGCAAACCAATATCTGTCTAGTGTTGTTGCTAATCATAACCGCTTATGGGAAAATTAGTATCATTGATCTAGTCTATTGTATCCTAGATATAACCACCTATGGGAAAACTAGGGGCAACACTTGTTTATCATGCATTGTCACATCACCTTGCCATTGTTGTTTTCATTTGACTAGTCATTTGTCAGATTTGAGAACTTGTTAAGACCTAGTTGGTTTTTTCTTGCCTTTTGTGTGGATGGAATTATTGTGACTTGAGGTTGTTTCAGGAATATGTGGGTAGTGCTCAATTCATGTTGAGGTCACCTTAGTCCCCCTTTCCATATGCTCTCACCATTTTATGAGCAACCCAAACCATGTTCTCATCATTTTACGAGCAACCTATGCCAAACACTCTCGTCATCTTGCCAGTTGGACCATTCTCTATCTCTTAATTCTCAATCAAGTTGAGATACTTTGAAAATTTTAAAAACATTTAAAACCCCAAAACATTTTGTTTTGTGCACATGTTTATTTGATTGTTGTTTGTTGTTTTCAGTTCCTCTTTGGTCTTGTTCTTTTGGCTTGCTTTTCCAAGTACATCTTGATGGTCCACATGGATCATGCTTATTTATATCTTGATCTCATGTTATCAAGTTGTTCTTGATCTATTTTAAAAACATTCTTGTTCCTACTTAAATCTTGATTGTTCATATATTGAGTTTAAGGTTATGTTCATTTATGTTTTACTTTTATCTTTGTCTTTGTTTTTTGTTTATATCTAAATTGTTGCAACTCTGGTTTTGGTAGTTCTTATTATTATCCTTAGTTATAAACATTCACATTTGAACCAACTCCGCATTATGGAAATAAACTATCATTAGAGGTTACTCATACTTATGATGTATAATTTCTTTTGCTTTAACAAACACTTTGTGCTCTAGATTCAAGTCTTAACACCAACACCACTCCAATGAATAGATATCAATAACACTATGCATTATCTGGGCTCATGATATGAAAATAGCCACCTAGGCAGCATGTATTTTAACACTCTACTCTATGCTTAGATGAGCATTTCTTCGCCTACATCATGAGTCTAATCGATCTTTTGGTCAGTTTTCTTCATCCCTCATTCTATTTTATCCCATTCTTAGGAGAACTACATTGGCTTGAGGTATTAATGGACTATGTAGGTAGTGCTTAGTTTCTATTGAGGTTAGCTTGGCTATCTTTCATTCATCTCTTTCATCACTTTGTGCATTCTCATATGCTTGGTTTTTTGTGGCTTTCCAAGCCATTCTACGATTGCATATATGTTTGCACCCACTCATTTTAATCTATGCATGAGGTTATATCTTTGAGATAATTGCTTGCCAATTTTCCCATGTTGGGGCATAACATCTGAACAATGTCAGAATCAAATCAGCCATATAAGGGTAAACCATTATTTATTCTTTATCAATGATCAAGATTAGCTCTATTGGGGCACAACTATCTTATCATTATCAAATTTGCTCTAATGAGGAACTTATTATTATTATATTTATGAGACCATCTTATCCTTTTTGTCTAATTCCAAGCTCTCCACACTTTTTCCCACAATGGCGATGTTTTAGTGTGCAACTTGTCTCTGGATTGATCAATGCCGTAAGCACGCAGCTTGCACTCTCAAATTGGGTACATTCAAAGTATGTCCCTTATTTATGGATTGAATCCTTCCCATTCCCCCCATCTTTAGGGCCCATTATAGCTCTAATTATATTTTTATCATTGATGGTAACCATGTGTGCAAGCATTAGCTCGTCTGGATGTGATCTATTCCATGGGTTAATATCTCGCTTTCCTTTTCTTTTCGAGAGTCCATCCTTCTCTTTCATCCTAGTATATCCTCTCGAGGGGGCATTATGCATCATTTCCATTTTATTATTGATAACTCTTTTCTTTGAAAAGATGTTGTTTCCCCTGTATGTCTCACTATGCCTTCTCAAATAGGGGCAAAATGTAGACATCCAATTCCTAACACTTTTTGTGTTGATATTGTCAATCTTACTCAAATACACATTTTAGGCCAAAATCTATAAAATGCGCTAAATGGTTCAAGCTTGTTGTATACAAGAGTCGATTTAGGCCAATGTGTCCCAAAATGGGGCAATGCATTTTATGAGATACCTATCTTTGATCAATTCATTTCAAGTAAAAATGATGATTTCACTTTTTTGTGCTCTGGATCACTCTTTTCTTCTAATTTTTTAGTACACATCACATACCTTTGTTATTTTGTGTTTGCAACATCCTAAATGGGAATACAATTCCAATGCATCTAACATTGCCTTTCAGTTCTTCCCGAGTCAAATTATAGCCCAAAAATATAACTTTCTGACCATTTTGATTAATTATGCACCAGTTTCCAAAGAATTGCACTAAAGTTAATTAATCTTGTTTAAGTTAATTAATTCAAATCAGGAGCCTAAGTAAGAATTCCATGGAACTTGTTGAATATTTTATTATTGGAAATTGATTTCTAATATTTGCATCATCAATTCAACTTGCCAAATTTTCAATCAAATATCTGAATTTGGTGGGGGACATAATCATGATTGACCTGTCTATCTCCCATGCCTATTTCATCTAGATATTTATGGATTTTAATTACATAATTGGATTAATTCATGGACACACAGCTTGATCTCAATAGGGATGGTCATGATTGATCCTGATCAATCTCAAAATCTATAAATAAAAGGCCTCACACTACTATTTTTAAGCTTAAATTATGTGAACTTATAATGCTAAAATCTCTCCACAAGTCATTTGTGATTTGATTATTGTGATATTTACATTTATATTATATTCATTTGATATGCAAATTAGATAGTTTCTATGATGATCTTAGGTTTTTCATAGAGTTCTTAAGGCAATGGAGGAGTAAAGAAGCCATTGTTGACAAACACTAGAGCTCTAGATCAAGGGGGAAAACATGCTTCGAGCCGCTCTTGGATGATGGAGTCACTTGGGAAGGTAAAGGTTATTGTCTTTCTTTCATGTAATTCTTATTATCATTAGCAAAACCTTGTTGAATAGGTTGGTTTAGCTTATTAGCTCTTTATGCATTTTTCTTGATTTCTTGACTAATGCTTGACTAATAATCTTTTTAATCCATCTCTATATGAAAGAAATCAAGCATTAGTCAATAATCCACCATCATTTGGTCATTACTATTATCATTTATCTTATCATTTGCCTTTATTTTCAAACTTCTTGTGTGCCAAAATGTAGAGATGGATTACAAAGTTTATTATTCAAGCATTAGTCAAGAAATCAAGAAAAATGCATAAAGAGCTAATATGCTAGGCCAACTTATTCAACGAGGTTTTGCTAATGATAATAAGAATTAGATGAAAGAAATTAAATAACCTTTACCTTCCTAAGTGACTCCATCATCCAAGAGCGGCTCCAAGCATGTTTTTCCCCTTGATCTAGAGCTCTAGTCTTTGTCAACAATGGCTTCTTTGCTCCTCCATTGCTTCAAGAATTTTATGCAAATCCTAGGCTCATGATATAAACTATTTAATTTGCCTGTAAAATGAAGCTAATCTAAATACAAATAACATAATAATCAAATCACAAATGACTTGTGGAGAGATTTTAACATTATAAGCTCACACAATTTCAAGCTTGAATATGTTGTTCATGACCTTGCTATTTGTAGGATTTTAAGATTGATTAGGATCAACCATGACCATCCATCTCAAGATTAAGATGTGTGGCCATGAATTAATCTAATATTTGTAATTACATTCATAAATATCTAAAATAAAGAAGCATGGGGGAGACATAGGTCAATCATGATTATATCCTCCACCAAATTCAGATATTTGTTTAATATTTTGGCAAGTTGAATTGATGATGCAAATATTAAAAATCAATTTCCAATAATGAAATATTCAACAAGTTTCATGGAATTCTTACTTAAGATCCTAATTTGAATTAATTATCTTAAACAAGATTAATTAACTTTAGTGCAATTCTTTGGAAATTGGTGAACAATTAATCAAAATGACCATAAAGTCATTTGAAAGGTGATGTTAGATGCGTTGGAACCGTATTCTCATTTATGATGTTGCAAACACAAAATAACAAAGGTACATAATGTGTACTAATGAATTAGAAGAAAAGAGTGATCTAGAGCACAAAAAGGTGAAATCGTCATTTTGACTTGAAATAAAATGATCAAAGTTAGGTATCTCATAAAATGCATTGCCCCATTTAGGGATACATTAGCCTAAATTGACACTTGTATACAACAACCTCGAACCATTTAGTGCATTTTATGGATTTTGGCCTAAGATGTGCATTTGAGTAAAACTGACAATTTTAACACAAAAAGTGTTAGGAATTGGATGTCTATAGGGTGGACCTAGTGGTGGGTAGATGCTATCAATTAGATGATTAGATTTTTGCACATCTACAACCATCAATTAGCTAAGATTAAATGATGATCTCACTCTGCCACATCTTTTGAATCAAGTCAGGCGGTGGCCTCACTAAAGAAATGCCCATTCAGTGAAACCTTCCAACTGTGGGTGGTCAGATTATGCCGCAAAATCTGAATTGCTAATCAATACAATACCCATGGTGCTAAAATTTGAGCTTATATGCATTAGCTCTAAGTGAGAGATCGGGTCTTCAAGGAATTCTTCCACATGTTTAAGGCCAAATCCATCTCCCAACAAATGGTATCCCTTTAGGATAATGGTCAACATTTGACAGAGACACTTGAGATGGTTAAGGCTTTTGCCAAACATTCTTAGCAAGTTTTTTTTGCGTAACTACCATCAATCAAAAACCAACATGCCCTGAACCAATGCCTCTTAGTAGTTCCCACTAAAGTTTCCTCCACCCAAATGGTCACCTGTGATATGCTCCTATCTCTGGAGTATATCTTTGAAGTCATGATGCAAATGGCCAATGACAAAACCCTAGGATATGATGGATTCACTTACAAATTTTACAAGAAAATGTGGCATACTGTGAGGGCTGACCTTTACAAGATCTACCTCAAAGTCTTCCACTCACTAACTTTGGTCTCAACCATAAACAAAAAAATATCAAATTCATCTCGAAAGTTAGTGATCCTGAACTCATTTGTAATTGGCATCCTATCACTTTGCTTAACATCTTTTACAAAATCATTACCAAGGCATTAGCTCTTCACGTTTGGCATATGGTGCCATCGATCATTCAACCTAAATATACAGGCATCATTCAAGGCTGATATATTCTAGATAATGTCATAACAGTGTGGGAAGTCATGTAATGTGCTTGGCAATTGCACCAATAGGCATTCTTCATCAAAATAAACATCGATAAAGCCTATAGCCCCATTGAGTGGCCATTTATCCTTGCCATGTTATAAAGTATGGGTTTTTTCCCCACTCTCATTCAGTCTGTGTGCATGCTTTTTTTTATGTTTCAACATATCTCTCTATTAATGGAGTCAATTTCGAGCCTTTTGGCCTATTCAGAACCATCAAACAAGGTTGTCCCTTAGCCCCATCCCTATATGTTCTCACAATAGAAGAATTTGGATATCTCTTAGCTAATACTCACTCACAAGGCCTAGTGCATGGTATACCCCTTCCTTCGAAGGAAACCTAATAATTTCTCAATGGACACTTCATCGATGACTCTTTTCTTACAGTCATTAAGGTTGAGGATGTTGTCAATGTAATGCACTACTTGAATGTCTTTTGTCTCATCTCTAACTCCACCATTCAATGGCATAAACCACAATGCTACAAGCTGTCCTATCTTCCATAACCTGCTTGGATGACATAGTACAATTGGCACTGGCTTTAGCAAACTAAGATTTTTAAATTTTTGGGGATCCCCTTTGCCTTTTAGGCCTCCCCCTCTCAGATTTGGTAATATGTGGTTGACTGTGTTGAGAAAAAACTCTTATATTGGATCACCAAGTTATTTTCCTTGGTTGGAAAATTCCAAATCTACTCTAAAGTGCTTACTACCAGCCATGTGTATTACTTCTCATGTTGGATGCCCGCTAAATAGGTCATCAACAAGCTTGAGAAGATGTTGAGGGATTTCATTTAGGCCAATCCCTCCTTTGATAAGCATTTCTATGGAGTTACTTAGGATTAATGCTACCTCCCATGGGAGGCTAGTGGTATGGGCCTCATTAATATCTATCGATAAGCCTCTGCTTTGTGCGTTAAGTGTATTATTCATGCAATGGAGGGAAAATAATCCTCGAAGATTCTTATCAAGATTGCATTACTCAATGATCCCCTTATGGACATGCAACTTGGAAAGGGATTGGTTTTCCAATCTCCTTACTCTAGTCACCCCAATCAAAGTGGTGGGAACCTTTGTTATTAAAAGTATCTAGAAAACCCAGGAAAAGATCAAACCTTGGTTGTTATGGAATGATTCAAGCTTTAGGGATGGGTTATCCATCAACTAACAATCACTTTCATGGTCATCAATCATAAACATGTAGGTAATTCCCCTGGTAAAAGTGCCTTAAATTCATGCACTTAGATTCTATCACAGAGGTATCTGCATCATGGAAGAACTTTTATGTAAAGAAACTCAATTTTGGATCCGTTGGAATGCCTTCCAAGCTAAGTACAAACTTTTTTTGACTGATAGAGAATCTTATGATGATATTATGGCAGCAATACCAATGGAGTTCCTTCATAAGATCTCCATCACCTCTACCTACCCTTGGTGGAAGGATTGGAAGTGTGATGTAGAGCTAAATCCACTTTTATACCAAACTTTATCCTTTTCTTCCATTCAAAAAATATCATTTGCTCATTCTTTCATTCACATAGGGTAATGATGCAATAATGGTTACAATGAACTTTCACAATGTTTCATAAATCTATACTAGTTTCAAATGACCTTTCTATTAACAACAAACCATATTTGAATAAACTAAATCAAGCTTTGTGCATATACTCACTTTTACCTTCATGACACTCATAATACCTCAAAGCCAAATTGGCATTTGCATGGGTAATAAAATCACCGTGATGGTCTAAATCATAACGAGACCTCCCTTTATTCTTATTTCACTCTTTATATCCCTGATCAAACAACCAATTCAAACTACTTGTTCTCTTTCTTCTTACAAACACCTTTCTTTCTTCTCTTACTAGTCATGTTTATGGGTAAAGTTCCTTGTTGGGAGCATCTGATAGATATTTAATAGAAAATGATCACATATTCAAGGACCCTTTGGGGTCATACAACTCCTACCTTAACCCTTTGACATAATTCTCAAGGCAAATTGTACTTCCTTCTTTAAGCCTATCACCAATTAGCCCTCCATACGAGCAAATCTCCTTCTTTTGAACCATGCATGGAATTTATCTACAAATTATTAACTTTTATAGATACCCATTAGGCTCCTTTAGCTGAATCAATCATTTATTGACCTCCTTCTTTGGAGAAATCCACTTTTCCTATATCACCCTCTTTCCTTTAGCCCTTCTCTAAGCCTAACACTAGCATGCAATCTCATTTCCATACTTTTATATACCTGACAAACTTTTAACCACCTACATTAGTTAGGTAACATCATTTTGTACAATATTACAAGTTTTGGGAATTTTCCAAAGGTTACTTTTCTCCCAATTGTGCAAACCCTAGTTGGCAGGGTTTATGGTTTCTAAGCAGACTGAGAGTAGTAAAAAATAAATATCTTGCTCTAGAAACCATTTAAAAAAAAACTATCAGTTGGATTATCTCTCTTTAGAAATTTACCAACCTTCTCATTCAAGGTGCAAACTCCCATAACCTACAAATCATTCACAACACAAAGATCTCAGTTTGTATTTATAAACTGAGCATATGATAGACAAGGGTTCCTCAATTCATTTGATTTAATGACCCATATTGGAATTGCCACTACCTTAACCCCTTTACTAACACATTCAAGGAGTATCCAATATTCCTTCCAATCTCCTTTGAATCCCAAACACTAATCTATTCAACAAAACTTAGACACCCTATTCGACTTTCTGCCCTTTACAATAGGATATACAGGGTTTCACTGGTCTTTTTAGACTCCAAAAATATTTATGACCTATGAATATGGTTTTACGTATTAAGGGACATATCCAAAACCCTTCCCAAACACATTTGAAACTCAACAAGATTCAGGACCCAATGGATATCAGACTACAGAGTCTTGCATTAGTGTCTTTATACCTTTAATGAACAAAACAATGACCATTCGGTGCTATAGAAACAATTGAAGAAATTTAAGTTACAAAAATATTATATTTAAATGACCATACATTTCTCCATCTCTTATATCTAGTTTAAACCCTTTTGTATTCAAACAAGTTACAATACTAAACACAAGGCCCATAATTTTTGAGTTTACAAACTGTATGTTTTCCAAGAACAATGAGTGTGGACAAATAGGATTTTACCACTTATTGACCAATTGGATTCATAAAAATATTATTCTCAAAACCCTTATATGATCAATTTTCAACCTTTCACAAAACACCATGGCAAAAGATCAAATATTCAAACTATAATTGAATCTTGGACTGAGTACATGCACGCCCTCTTAGCAGCCTTTGACAATCAATATAAAAGCAACTACCTTCACTTCAAAACTATCATTCTTGATTCAAATTATCAAGTATGATATGATCATACACAAGATCATCTATCAACATTCAATGGAAACTACTTACCAAGTTGAAGATTCAACACACATATGCTTAGTTACAGTCATGCCACTTCAATGTACTCATAATTTTTAATAACACAATCCTCTTTATTCATCAACTTTCACTATGTACATGTCCAATCTTCATCAAACTCGAATGGAATGAGAGGTCTTACTCTCAATACTTACTTTCACACACAAACAAGACTCCTATTTAAAACAAATACTCATAAAATAAAACTATAATTGATTCTTGAACAAGATTTGCTATCAACCTCCTAAACCTACATGGGGTGGTGGACTGCCACCTCAAACTATATTTTCTAAATACATTCAATTACATTATATGACATTTTTGAGACCATAAAAGGTCATTTAAAAATTTAGTCATCCATTACACATCAACTAGACTCACCTAGACCAACTATTACACTATGAAAATTTGAAATTCCCTTTTGGCAGGAAAACCATTTTGAACTCAAATTCAAATTTGAACACACATTATAGACCATTTGAGCATTCTAGGATGTCCCTGCATCATACTCCCAAAGGGGGAAAAGAATTTGGCTCCAATATTCTTCTTCCTTCAAACACACATATAGGCGAGTGTGCTCTTAACGGTCACACTTGTGCTTTATCTTGCCTCTTGCCAGCTTCCTCCATGCTACACCTGAAAAATACATCAACTCAATAAAGAAAACATATTCTTGCTCATGCCTTTGAAGCATTCTCCATCTTCCCTCTTTGCTTGCTTATTTTTCTTGCTTCTAAGCATATTCTTGTGCTTTTCATACTTCAATCTCCTTCTTTACATCAGCTATCAATGCCTCTTGCTTCTCTCCTTGCATGATTTCTCCTTCATCTTCCACCTATACCTCAACTTCAACAATTGTAACTTCATCTTGGGGAGTACCTTCATATGCTTGACTCCACCTTAACTTCATTAATGCCTTTATCTTGGAAAATATTGTTGCATTCCACATGTATATAATCTCCTTGGTAGCCTCTTTAACCATTTCTCTATACATTTGGTGAGGATCAAATCCATACTCTTGCTTTAAAGACTCATACAAACTTGAATATACCTCATACCTCTCCTTGTGTTGTTGTTCCATTGCTCCTTTGGCTTCTCTTGCATCCTATTGAGTGAGGATCTCTTCCTTCTTCATGCTATGTTGCCTCCACCATGGTTGACCTGTTTGTTCTTGTTCCATCAACATGACTCTACATGGAGTCTCTTCTTCATCTTGACTTTTTTTTATCACCACTTGGTCATATGCCTCTTCCTTTCGTTCCTTGAGCCCATGAATGGGCTCAACTATCTCATCCTGCTCTTCATCTCTAAAACTTGCATTCACACATATCAAATCAACATTAGATTTCAAATCATGAGGCTTGATTACATCCCCATCTTTCTTCTTTTGTCTTCTTCTCCTTTCCACTATTTGCTTGATTGGCCATTTGATTGGCTTCCATTTCATGACCCATCTAGGATGTGGGTTCACAAACTCTTTTATCTATTCAATCTTGATCAACATCTCATTCGTTTTCTGCCTCATGTCTCTCATCTCTCTATCCATTTGAATCTTCTTCTTGGTGTCTTCATGCACCATCTTTCCTTCGTGGATTTCATGCTTAACCTCATCTTTCTCTTTCCTTTCTACCTCTTCTCTCATCCTCATCTTAAACACCTCACTTGGGTACATTCTTCTCTTTGTCTTGGTCTCACTCAGACCATCACCTTTAGGTTCACACTTAGAACCTTCTATTTTAGACCACATTTGGGCCTTCCAATTCTTGTCCTTTGCACTAGGACTATCTTCTCCCTCTCAAGCTCTCTTTATGAGCTTCTCTCTCTCTCTCTCTATATATATATATATATCTCTTGAGCTTGTTAATAGCTATTCTATTTTAGGGATACCACCAAAATACTTACTTTTTTATATTAGTTATATATCCAAATCAATGAATCAATCATAAAATAGATCATACCTTTCTCAAACTACCTTCCTTCTCTGTCATCCAACAAGTCTCTTTGCAATCTGCCTTCTTGCTTACCTACAACTTTATGCAACCTGCACAATAACAATGTATTTACCTTCCCCAGAGCATATATATGGCTTTGATACCAAATGATGCAGAGCTAAATCCACTTCTATACCAAACTCTACCCTTTCCTTCCATTCAAGAAATCTCATTTGTTCATTCTTTCATTCACATAGGGTAATCATGCAATAATGGTTACAATGAACTTTCACAATGTTTCATAAATCTATACTAGTTTCAAATGACCTTTCTATTAACAACAAGCCATATTTGAATAAACTAAATCAAGCTTTATGCATATACTCACTTTTGCCTTCATGACACTCTCACAATACCTCAAAGCCAAATTGGCATTTTCATGGGTATTCAAATTGCCATGATGGTCTCAATCATAACAAGACCTCCCTCTATTCTTATTTCACTCTTTTATCCCTGATCAAACAACCAATTCAAAGTACTTGCTCTCTTTCTTCTTACAAGCACCTTTCTTTCTTCCTTCTCCTACTATCCTTGTTTATGGGTAAAGCTCATTGTTGGGAGGATCTGATAGATCTTCACCAGAAAATGATCACATATTCAAGGACCCTTTGGGGTCATACAACTCCTACCTTAATGCTTTGACACAATTCTTTAGGCGAATTGTACTTCCTTCTTCAAGCCTCTCACCAATTAGCCCTCCATACGAGTAAATCTCCTTTTCTTGAACCATGTACAGACTTTCTCTACAAACTATTAACTCTTCTAAATACCCATTAGGCTCCTTTAGCTGAATCAATCATTTGTTGACCCCCTTTGGACAAATCCACTTTTCCTATATCACCCTCTTTTCTTTAGCCCTTTTCTAGGCCTAACACTGGCATGCAATCTCATTTTCATACCTTTCCATACCTGACAACTTTGAAAACACCTCTATTAGTTAGGTAACATCATTTTATACAATATTACAAGTTTTGGGAATTTTTCAAGGGTTACTTTTCTCCTAATAGTTCAAACCCTAGTTGGCAGGGTTTATGGTCTTTAAGTAGGCTAGGAGTAGTCAAAAATCAATATATTTATCTATAAACCATTTAAAAACAAACTATTAGTTGTATTATCTCCATCTAGACATTTACCAATGTTCTCATTCAAGGTGCAAACTCCAATAACCTATAAATCATTCACAACACAAAGATCTCGGTTTATATTTTGTAAACTAAGCATATGATAGACAGGGGTTCCTTACTTCATTTGATTGAATGACCCATATTGGACTTACCACCACCTTAACCCCTTTCATAACACCTTAAAGGACTATCCAACATTCCTTCTAATCTCCTTTGAATCCCAAACACTATTCTATTCAACAAAACTCAGACACCTTATTCGACTGTCTGCCCTTTACAACAGGATATACAGGGTTTCACCAGTCTTTTGAGACTCACACATTATTTATGACCTACGAATAGGTTTTTACATATGAATCGACATATCTAAAACCCTTCCCAAACACATTTGAAACTCAACAAGATTCAGGACCCAATGGATCTCAGTCTACAAAGTCCTGCATTAGTGTCTTTATACCTTCAATGAACGAAATAATGACCATTCTATGCTATAACAAATGTTGAAAAAATTTACATTACAAAAAGATTATATTTAAATTAACATACATGTATCCATCTCCTATAGCTATTTTAAACCCTTCCTCAAACCCTTTTGTATTCAAACAAGTTACAATACTAAACACAAGGCCCAAAATGTCTAAGTTTACAAATTGTATGTTTTCCAAGAACAATGATTGTGGACAAATAGGATTTTTCCACTTATTGACCAATTGAATTAATAAAATATTATTATCAAACCCCTTATACATTCATTTTTCAACCTTTCACAAAACACCATGACAAAATATCAAATATTCAAACTATAATTGAATCTTGGACTAAGTAAATGCATGCCCTGTTAGCAAACTTTGAGAGTCAATACAACTACCTTCACTTCAGAATTATCATTCCTGATTCAAATTATCAAATATGATATGATAATACACAAGGTCATCTATCAACATTCAATTGAAACTACTTACCACGTTGAAGATTCAACACACATATGTTTAGTTATAGTCATGCCACTTCAATGTACTCAGAATTTTTAATAACACAGTCCTCTTTATTCATCAACTTTCACTATGTACATGTCCACTCTTCATCAAAATTGAATGGAATGAGAAGTATTCTTCTCAAGCCTTTCTTTTACACACAAACAAGAATCTTATTTAAAACAAATACTCCTAAAACAAGACTATAATTGATTCTTGAATAAGATTTGCTATCAACCTCCTAATCCTACATGGGGTGGTGGACTGCAACCTCAAACTATATTTGCTAAATACATTCAAATCCATTATATGACCTTTTTGAGACCATAAAAGGTCATTTACAACTTTAGTCATCCATTACACATCAATTAGACTCACATAGACCAATTATTACATTATGAAAATTTGAAATTCCCTTTTGGTAGGAAAACCATTTTGAAATCAAATTCAAATTTAAACACACGTTATAGACCATTTGAACATTCTCGGATGCCCCTACATTAAATTGGTACAAAGAGACTCCTTTCCAAAATTATATTACCATAAAAGGATATGAATGGCTTTCTCTACACATGCCTATGGTGGATAAACTCAATCAGAGGTGGGATATACATTCCTCCAGTTCTCTCTGGGAGAAATGATTTCATACTATCTGGTCTACTTGTATTGTGCCCTAAATTGCTCACTTCAAGTGGTGTTTGCTTTACCAAACCTGCCTATTGGCAGAACACTGGTCTAATTGGGGGTTGTTATTCCCAAATGCCCCTTTTATGGCTACCTTGAAACCATATTGCACCTTTTCTAGCACTGCCTGAAAGCTCAACGTGCCTAGTTTTTTTAGCCACTTTGCTCCATTCCCTTTAGCTGGTGTCATGTTATATTTGGGGATAACTCGAGTCTACCTCCTTAGTTCGACCAAAATTGGCATGCTTTCATAATGGAAATTTTAATTTGGCTCTAGAAAGAATGTAATTAAATTATATCTTTTAATAACTTTGTTGACTCTGTATTTTATACTTATGAAAAAGTTACCATTATTTCTAATGTAATTCTACAAATTCAAGTGCAAACAAATAAAGTGGCTATGGAACTTGATTAACTGTAGTGGCTCCTCCATTACTAGGGTGATGCACCTTGCATCATTTCTCATGTGTTGCCTTCCCCTCCTTAGGATACCTTGCCTCTTGGTAGGGATGGTTCACCTAGGGGTGCTCTCACCACAGCTTGCCTCACCACCATTCTTAGGCCTCTAGTACCTCATAATAGCATCATTATCCCCCTCCTATATAGTAGGGTGGGTGGGGTTCCCCTTATTGATCACAATCTAGTAGTTCACAGGATGACATATTTTAGACTTTTGATAAAAGTTTCCCACAACTTAATTTAGCCATTTCTCCCTCGCATAATATTGAAGAAAAAGATACTCTTTACCAAGTGGACGTTGATGTTGGATGGGATCCGGTGGATGACGAGAAATATCTTTCTAGG
Organism: Torreya grandis; assembly: GCA_037957365.1. Taxonomy (NCBI): domain Eukaryota; kingdom Viridiplantae; phylum Streptophyta; class Pinopsida; order Cupressales; family Taxaceae; genus Torreya; species Torreya grandis. The sequence goes on along the minus strand of JARHVA010001981.1, from coordinate 1,085,451 downwards.
CTTTGGGTGGAGTGGCCTTCCTGATGATGACTTGCCCTCATCTAGTTTATTTGTTGTTACTGCTTAAGATCTTTTTTTTATGTACTAGAGGCTTTTTTAGGCATGGCCTAGTTTGTTCATTACTTTTGTGACCTTGGGCCTTCTATTTCCTAGGTGTTACCTAGTTTGAATTTGGTGGTGTGCCCTTTACCACATTTTTTTACGAATATTCTTCTACATGTTTTATTGATAATAAAATTATAATCACTATTTCATAAAAAAAAATTAAAATGTATATCACAACCCATTCGAATGTTAATTTATAAGTAGAATAAAAAGATTTTATTAGGGGCTATCATTAACATTAACATGTGTGAGCCAAGGTTTAATTATTTGGACCTTTAATTTCTAGGAAACTTTGTAGTCCAGGGCATTATTACCTTATCTCACCATCTTATTACATGAGCATTTGTACCAAAAGTTCATCATTAGATAATGAATACATTAGGTAGTTGTAATAAACACTACACTAAAATTTATTGCACATTAACTTAAGAATGTGTGCAATTAATGCTAGCTCATCAACATGTCATTAATTCAAATTAACTATAAATTAGACAACTCAAAAATTTATAAATCAATGGGATAATAAAGTGTTATTTCCGTTTCTCGATTTTTGGCTCTAAACCTAGTAGTAGTATCAAAGTTAAAGATAAAGTTGCAAAGGTCATTTTAAAGTTTCATTATAGCGAATGTTTAAAAATGTTTGAAAAACAAATCTTATTAAATCTTTTTAAGGGGGTGAATGCATACAAAATAAGTGTTGGCTAGTTCCTACCATAATTGTTGAAAAATATTTTTTGTAAACTACATGAGCCAAGGTGACATTTATCATCAATGTAAATTATTTAAAGAAAAAAAAATGCATAACTGAATAAAATAATTAACGAGTGCATCTCGCTAATTGAAACAAAAAAGTGAAGGTTTTAAGAGAAGTGTAATAAGATAGAGAAGAAGTAAAATAAATATCTTAAAGGCTCATTTAGATGTAAGTTTGAATCAAAACAAGATATAGATACTATAAAGTCAAGTGTTAAACTATTTAATTATGAAGAATTGTCTCGAAATGAGTTGAGTATACATATCAATGATATAGTGTCATAATGGCTATATAATTATGATTACTTTTGTTGAAGCAACATTATATTAGACACTTAAGATATTAGTGATTGATAATGTTCCTTCTAACTTTGTGAATAGGTGGTACCTAACAAATGAAAATTTATGTTAACAGTAAAATATAAAATCTTTGTCATAAAATCAAGAGCAACGATTACATAGGAGGACCATTTCTAATGAAGTTATTGCAATGCATTATCTAATACCATGTTTCATGCTTTTAGGATTTTCAGGTTTAGTTCACATGGTATCCTAGTTAAGGTTTGAGTTTAATTGACCATGCAAATAATAATATGTGTGAAACATTAAGTTTATCACAAACTCCTTTCATGTCTAAAGTTCACTTTGTTTTATTGGAAAAAAATTGTAAGTATTTAGTGAAAGTTTGAAAACTATAAAAATGAAGAGCACATAATGGTGGGACCAGGAATATACGATTTAGGCACCCATGTAATTATGTCCCTAGGACCTAAGAGCAAGGGCTTAACAACTTAACAACTCGTATGCAAGTGCTTCTTTTTACACGTGTGCATTTAACAAGCCCCTTGTCCCTTTTGCAACTCCACGGTAGTTATCTTAGGTAGATTGTGTGGTTAATTTGCCTAGTGTTGGTGATATTTATTCATAACCCATAAATTATAAATTGATAAGTTATATTTTGGAATTATCTATATAGATCTTACATTGAAACCATCTCTCTATCTTTAAATAGATCATTTGATATTGGTGTCATGTCCTTATCATTTTAACATTTGGAGTTTCTTAATTTATTGAAATTATAAAAAGTTTGTATTATTGGAAAATCAAGACTAAGCTTGAGTTTTACAGTAAAGCTTCTTACAAGCTATATAGTGTGATGTTTCATTCACTCATATTACATATCCCTTAATATCTATATATTTATACATTATTTTCTATTAACATGCGTTAGGTCTAAGTTTCTTTAATATACAAAAGATAACTAACATATTTTGGATCTCTTAATTCCAATGTCATGTGTGACTATTATGTTAGGTCGAAGTAGGGGCTAAATTTGATGCCTGTATGATTGTATTTACATTTTTTAGTTGCAAAATACAATCACTTATTTTGGTAGATCATATCAAATGCAAGGTGAAATTTTAGATAGACCATTAAAAAACTTTAAAGGACTGCAATAAATATATAAACAATCTTTAATACTTGTTTCTTTTACTATCAACTATATTAGCATTTTAAGGGCAATGTTGAATTAATCATTATATAAAAAAAATCATGACAAATAGGGTTGACTGTCAAATTTAGTCTTTGGATTAAAAGAAGCCACTAACTACTAGACTTTATTGACCCCAATGAGAGGGAATTTAATTTTGGAGCCATGTGTGGTATTATTTAAAATCCATAGTCTTCCTAATTATTGGGAAAGAAGCTAAATGCAGGAAATGTTTAGTTTAAGATTTAAAAGACTCGAAAACAAATATACAAAATAAAATTGGGCAAAGATAAGAAGAACCCGAGATGGCCAATCAATAGCCACTTCCCTAGATAATTGTTTGTCATAACTCTATGTTTTTTCTATCAGTTCGAGTGATGTCATCAACATAGTTAGACTTTCCTTTAAACAATATCAACTTTCCATCTGTAGGGGAATATTGAATATATTTCAAACTGCATCTTAGAATTTTTTTCTTGCCTACGCATGCTACCAATATTAATTAATTAGCATGTACTTCATAATTTAATTGCCTGCACACATGTTATTTATATAGTTTTTATTTTAAAAATTTAAAAAATTATGTATTGCAATAAGACTCAAACCTTGTCATATGGGGTGCTAAATAAATATATATTTTATATTTCTTTTGTGGTTAAAAAATTGTCAAATAAACATTTGAAACTTCAACAATGATGAAACATTCTTACTTTTCACTGGTTTATTGACCAAGATTATTGTCACAAGTTATTCATATAATATCTTGTTATGGCAGGAACTAACAAGGGTAAAAAATAGCAAATCCTATTGAGTATGATGTATGTTAGAGTAGGAGAATAAAGAAAAGTCATTTTCATTGTAGTGACACAAGATGTAAAAAGTTTTCAAAGCCTGTATTACTTAATTTGAAGTAAATTCGTTAGCATAAAATAAAATAACTAAATTAATATAGACTAATAAGTATTTTAAAATGCCCTGGTAGATTTCATTTGATCCCATATGATATTATATATTTGTCATTGCATTAATTTAATGCCATTCAAGTCAAATTCAATTAAAAAATATATCATAACATATTAGAATCATAATTTATAAGTAGAATATAAATATTTTATTAGATGTTGTCATCGATATTAACATGTGTGAACCAAGGTTTAATCATTTGGACCTTCAATTTATAAGAAACTTTGTAGGTATGGAAATACTTGCCTTACCTCGCTATCTTATCACACAAAAATTTGTACTAAAAGTTTGATATTAGATAACAAATACATTAGGTAGTTGTAATAAACAATACACCAAAATTTATTGCACATTAACATGAGAATATTGTGCAGTTAATGAGGGCTCATAAAAGTTTCATTTAATTAAAAGTAAATATAAAAATAATGGCTTAAAAAATTTAGAGGTTGACAAGATAATAAAGTTCTGTTTCTCCTTCTCGATTTTTGGTTCTAAACCTAGTAGTGGTATCGAAGTCAAAGATAAAGTTGCAAGGGTCATTTTTAAGTTTTCATATAGTGAATATTTAGAAATGTTTGAAAAATAAATATTATTAAATTTTTGAAGAGGGTAAGATCATATAAAATAAACATCCTTCACTTGTCCCAAACACAAATCCTAATTTTTATTTGAAAGAATAAATAGATGAAAAATTCCATATTACTAGAAAGTTGCAATGATGGGATATTATAGAGTATCATCGATGTACACTCGTAATTCATGATTTTACCATTACTTATTCTCTTTTAGACACTAAAATAAGGTCTTTAGTACTTAACAATGGTAAGCACACACATTTACCACACATGACTTGGGTAACCAAATAAGGTCCTAATTCACCATCCTCTCATACTTGGATGTTATTTTTATGAGTTAACCCTTTTGTTATGTTTTCAAACACCTACATGGACCTCATTATATATTTAAAACCTACTAAATATCTTGCACAAACATCTCTAGACTCTCTGAGTAATCCACATGTACATGAGTCAATTCCTCTAGTTACAGTCATTATCGCTAGTCAGTAATGACCTAGCTAGTCAAAACTATCCCTCTCCCAATAATATCAAACCCATCCTCAGGGTCAGCACATTAACCTAACATGTTAGTGGTGTGAGTAATTATTCAAAAAGGATCTATATATAAACAAATCAAGGCCTCATTTGAAATACATCTAGTATTTATTTATCAATCATTTATACACTATTGCATATTGAGTAAATTTCCCCTGTTTTTCATAGTTTGCATATCTATCACTAGAATCAATCACAAGCCAAGTTTGAAGCATTCAAATTTTAGGTCAATGTAAGAATTTTCAATTACCAAATCAATTCATTAGTTGTATTCATATAGTGAAGAAACATGATTCCACAATCAGACTAGGTAGGAGAACCACGAGTGGCTTGATTTACCTTCTTGGGGTATTGGATGCATATGTAATAGTAAATCAATAGGTAGGGGTGATTGGGATCAACTCAACCCATTACACTTACCGCTATTTTTACAAGTTTCTAGCCCTCACAATAATGTCTAGGGTTTCAAGGCAAAAGATGTTGATTTATGAATATGTGCACATCATCAGGGTTCGAGATCACAAAACATAGAGCAAGCAAAGATAGTCATAGGTGACCATATAGTCACTTTTCCACATTTTTTCACAAGTTAATTTCAACCACCAGGTCAATATCGACCTCAAATATTGACCCAATCCTACATAACTGACCCAGTACAAGCAATAGATTAGTTCCTAAACTAAGCAAACTAGAGGTGTTTATCCCTATTTTCCACTTCCAATCATGGTCAAAGTTAGAAAATTAACTATAAAATCTAAGTATCATGATCTCTTTGTACTTTCCATATTTAACACATGCCCTAATCAAATCTAAATGAAACAATTGTTAATCATTTACATTTAGATTATATGCTTGAATGTTATATCAATTAATTTGAATTCTCTTTCAAAATTATATCTTAATTAAACTAATCTTACCCATTAATTCAATTTAGGGTAAAACATATTGGTGAACATGTACAAATATCAAATAGTGCAAAATCCTATGTTTTCCTTTAGGGTTTCATCCTTATAGGGTTCATATTTCAACTTAGCATTTCAATTTTTTCCCTAATAGTACACATTAATCATGACCATGTTGAATGAATAATATTAGTTCACACAATTAATTAAATTTATCTTTTCATCTTGTTCTACATTGATAATATATTTTAGTTGGATCAACTATGTAGGCAAATGGGTAACTAAGATCAAGTATGGATTCACTAATAAAGCTAATCTTACCAATGAACAATCCCAAACCTTTCTTTGAACATATTATTATAACATCCAATCTAAGATGCCTAATTTATTTTGCTCTTCCTATTATGGAATTTACAACATATCCTATTCTCCCTATTGATGGACTTGTCATGAATATTGAGACCAATGATACAATTACTATAGACAAGAAAAATGCCTCTAAAGATGAAAATTTCATTGAATATCTCAATATGAATCCACATCATATTTATGTTATGTTATATATAGTAAGGGATGACAAAATAAGTTAGTTTAAGCCTCCATAATAGGTATTAAAACCACCATTATTGGTAATTTTCCCATGCCTACATCTTTCGTGACCTGTGTGACATCTACCCATTATTTATGGGCATTATAAGGATTTAACAAATTTAAATGCCTATTCTTATACCGGTAACCTTCAACCCATCTAGGATGGATTCATACATCTCATTTTCAACCTCACCTAATGACATTCCCTTGAGCAAGTTGTTATAACTTTGCATACCAATGTGTTATAATTAGAGCAAGGTGCATCAAGAGGTAGCCACGCCATGGATTGGCATGCCTTTTTCCAAAATCCATTAAATCCTAAGATATAAACCTACCCTATAAATACAATATTCATAACTCCAAATTTCCCATTGTATGAAGTTAAAGGTGATCTTGAATAACACCTTAAATCATTCCATGCAACTTGCTTGGATTATGCATACAATGATAAGCTACTAGCCAAGTTATTTCTAAAAAGTCTTAAGGACTATGCATTAAGATGGTTTTATGATCTCCCTCTTAAATTAATAAGAGCATTAAAAACCTTAGCCAACCAATTATGATCACAATTTTCCATCAACATTGATGAAAAGTTGTCCAGTGCACAAATTGCTAAGTTAAAGCAAGGATCCAATAAACCAATTAATGAATATGTGCTTTGATGCAAGACCATACTAGCCAATATGACCAATGTTATGCATGATGATGAACTGAAATATATTTTCAAATAATTTTTTTTCCACCACTACATGAATCTATTGTATTCAATAGAATCAAATTTTTTGATGAGTTATGACTATAATGAGGGATTGATGCAGAGCATCACCATAAAATATAGGTTGTCAACATGTTTAAAAGGTCAATTATGTCCATTTTAGCCTTTGATAGGGTATGAGGGGTATTATGGGGTCTCGTGGTAATCATTGAGAGTCTTTGTGAATGTGTGTTTGATGTCATTCAAAGGTTTCCCACCAAAATGTTATATTTAAAATTTCAATTTGTAAATTGACATTGTAAGGTTTTGTGAAGTATTGTGTGAGATCCAAGGTGATGGAATGTTTGTAACAGTCATAAATGGTATTATAAATTTATTTTAGGGTGTCTTGGATGTGCAATACTTGAACAATAAGATATTTCAATATTCTTGGAGTTTATAGCTGTCACCACTACGTGGAAAGGCCAAGAATAGAACTTAGTTTGCATGTTTTGAGAAATATAAGGACAATTTTGCATGTAATTTAAGGATAGGATGTTATTTTGAGAGTTTTAATAGTATATTCTCTAATAATTCAGGGTAAGTAGTTGATAAAATAAGAAAATTTCAAAATGTGGAAGAACTTTGCACATTGATTTGTAAAAATAGTGTATATGGGTATTTTGTATGTATTGAGACCAATATAGTACAATAATGTTTGAAGTGAATGGTTTTGAATTAATATTGATCCTTGGTTTGTGTGAGTATTAATTTCATTTAATTAAAATGTATTCTTGTTTTTAAATTCTTGGATCAAGATGTAACATACAAATTGAAGAAGCTTTGTTTTGTCATAATTCAAGGAAAGGGAGCAAAGTTATTAAATTGGAGTTCCTTTTTATGATTCATAGAATGAACGGATAGTGAAAATATATAATTGATGATTTGAAATCTCTATAATTCTTAGAATAGTCTCTCAGTGTAAGTTTGGTCCAGACCTCCACTAACAAGCGTACACAGTCTTGTATCTAGACTCAGAATTTTGTAAACTATCTCATGGGAGACTTGTGTTGAATGTTTGTAAGTTATTTGGTATGGAATAATTATTGAATTAATTTTTTATTTTTCAATAAAATATTCTTATGTATATAATATAGCATGAGGAAACTTATATCAGTTGGGAGGACATTGTCTTTTGATACAGTCAAGAAAAACACCAAAAATTATGCGAAGTATTGAATAGAAATTCTAAAGCCTTAGTTCAAAGGTTAAAAATGATGGGGAATGTTAAGATATGATAACACATAAAATAAATAGGATTTATACCCCTTTGAAGACTCATCAATTCATGTAAAGATACAAAGGTCAATTGAACCTATATACAGTCCTAATGTTTCTCATAGAATTATGTAATTTTATTTGCTAGAACCTTTTTGATAGTGATCCATAATTACTAGCTATTTAATAAGGCATAAATAGGTGGGGTAGATCATAAAAAACCCTCAAAATCCTTTTAAAGTGTTTTATTTTCATTTTATACTCTTTTGTATCCTCTCAGCCATCTACATGCCTGCTAATTAGACCTAGGGTTTTCAAAAATTTGCAACTTGTCTAACTTGTAATTCTACCAATGAAAATTGATGAAACTTTGTAATCATGTGTTATTTGACATGAATAAGAGTATTACGATGGTTTTATACCTGTTTAATATGTCCTAGTATAATTTATACCACTGTGGGTGTGAATTAGGACTTAAGAGACCTAATATGTGAGAAGATGTGTTAAGAAAATGGAGATACTTTGGGAATTGAGCCATAAAACTTTGCATGAAGTTAAAAAGGGATAAATGGTACATAAAATTGGAATTTTTTTGTTGAGATAATTTGTTTTTTGTCCAAACCTAAGATATTTTTATACAAACAAGGCTATTAGAAGAGGCCTAATTGGTAAGAAGTGAGGTGAGATCAGAGGTCTACATTGAGAGTTTTGCCAAATAACTTTGGGAAGAGTTGTAAGAACTTAAAAGATACTCAAAAGTGGCTTTATATTGTTATGAAACTTTGTATTTTTTTAATATCCAAGGATCTTTGTATGTTTAAAGGGCTACAAAGAGAAATAGTCTATTTTGAGGTAAAGGTGCTTATGAAGAACTAATGACTGAATGAAGCTACCAAATGAATTGATGTAGGTTGGATACGATTGAAATAATCAAGAGGAAGTATACTAACATTCGTATAAGGCCCTGGTGAAGAAATATGCCTTTTGATCAAGTTGGGGGTGTTTAGGCCTATGGTCCTAGAAGACAAAATATGAGTTTGTATAAGAAATATATTGTCAATAGATATCAGAGTCAAGGATGGAAAAACAATGAAGGTTGTAGTCTTGGTGATCTACATCAAGTGGTATCAGAACAACAAAGATTTTTCTAGGAAAAGAGTACATTTGACTTTCAAGTAAAAAAGTACATTTGATTTGATAAGTTATCTTTCATTGTGTTTATGTTGTATGAAGAATGTGCAAAGGTTGTGAAGATTTCTTGAAAATTTAAAGTAAGTAAAGGTATAGCCTCTTGAGGTTTGTTAAAGAAAGGAATATAGTGATCCAAGAAGTTGCCTATAGGTCCTAGACAAAGGATTGGAAGAAGAAGAGACCAAGTGAGGTCATAAGAGGCAAGTAGGCAAACTTATTGATAAAGATAGGTCCAAGTGAGGCCTAAAGAGTAAAGAGAAAGTGAGATGAATATGGAACATGTAAAGAAGGTGCAGGACAACTCTAAAGTAGAGTATTATAAATAGAAAAATGTTAAAGAATACACAAAAAGGAAAGTGTTACATGTAAACAAAAGAAGCGAATGAGTAAAGATAAGAGATAGGTAAAAGCTTTGAGAGGTTATATCTCATGGTGAAGCTCATTTAAGGACAAGAAAGTTAATGGTTTGGTTGTATGGTAAGAAAGAAGATCAAGTGATCTATAAGTCTAATCATGAATAAAGATAAGAAATAAATAAATGCCCATAGTGGATTGAATATTAAAGAGTTTCCAAGTGAGCAACATGAAAGATAAGATGTAAAAAGAGTTTTCATTGTGGAGAACATGAGAGAGAGAGAGAAGTGCAAAAATAAACACTTGAGAAAGAGGTGAAAATAAAGAGGAGAATGTCCATAAAGGAAGAAATCATGGAGACATTTTAGTCTCTTATTTTATTCTCTAATATTGTGTTGAAGTGTATGTATGCAGGTATGGGGAACCTCATGAAGAGGTTCAAGAATAAGGCATCCAAATTTGGAATAAATAGGGAAAGTAAGGCACCCATAAAGACAAATGAATATGACAAAATAAGAGAACATGTTGTAGAAGCCCACAAGAAGGAGATTGAAGAACTTCAACATTCCAATGAAGAGATGGAAGATGAGTTAGAGTTTCATGATGTTTTAGAAAGCATATGAGTAGAATAAAGAAAGGAAGCATACAAGAAATATGTGATTGCAAGCAATGAAGACATGAGAGAAAATATGACTATGTATCAGGCCATTGAATAGGTACATAGAAGTTTGAATCTTGGTTTTGATCATGCATATGGGCATGCGATTGTTGATACAAAGAAGAACAATGTTAAGCTCTCAAAATGTGCAATAGGTCATGGATATATAGTACTAACTTGGCTAAAAAAAATAGTTGATGAGATAAAGAATGCAAAATTTAAACAATAGGTTATTGATCTTAAAAACTTAAATGGAGGACAAGTGCAAAGAAATAAGGGAAGAGCATACTTCATGATGAAACAAACACATAGGGAAGATAGTCAAAGATGGAGGTATGTAGGACGTATCCTAAAATATGGAGCAATTTATGAGTCAATAAGAAGGAATGAAGTAGTGAGAATGTATTTACCCAAAGTCATGAAGAACAAAGTGTGGGTAGTCAAGATCATGAAAGAAGTGTAGAATAATAATGTTACTAGATATGAAGAGGAGGAAGCATCTCAAGAATGCATAAGAGAAGAACAAAAAGAGATAGGTGAAAAAACAAGGGATAAGAGGAAGTCTTCACACCCTTGTGAGTCAAGTAATCAAGACAAAAAGTATGAGGAAGAGCATAATAAGATAAAGGTAAACCTAAGAAGAACTTGGCAAAAGAAGTGCATAAGAGAAATGAAAGGTAAACAAGTTATTTTGGATGTTTTGAATATTGATGCATTTGAATTACTGAATAAAATGATTAAAAGTGAAGATGAATCATGGAGTGAAATGAAGACTAACATGTAGCAATGAAAAGGGACAAATTTGACACCCAAACAGGATAAACTACAAGAGCAAGTCTTAAAACATCATAAGGGAAGTAGGATGACATATTTCAGGTCTTCGACAAAGACTAGTGATCAAGATGATGGTCATGAGTTGTTGACATATCATGAAATCCAAGAGGACCAAGTGGACTGACAAAGTTTAAAAGATGATGTTACTAATGAGAAAAAAAGGAAATTAGTTTTCACAAATTATAAAGAGCAGATAAGAGGTAAAGTGACTAATGAAGGAGATAGAGGACAAACAGACCCTAAGTATGATGAATAAAGTAAAGAGTTAGATGATCTCTCATTGAGAGAAGAAATGAGGATACTAGAAGAGTTATTTAACTCCCCAAAAAAATTATTGGTAATAGCTGCTAGCATAGATCAGAATGCAAGGTTAAGTGATGATGAACAAAGCCAAAATCATGATGTTGAAGAAACAAATTTGAATTTGCATGAACTATTCAAGAAATAATACTTTGAGATAACAAAAACATAGCATGGGAGAGTCATGAAGGTGAAACAGAGGTCATATGAGCAAGAACTTAAAGAAAGAGGAGGTGAAGAACAAAGAATCATGGAAAGAGAATGTCAATCCAATCAGCTAAAGAACAAACAAAGAAACCAAGAACAAGGTATTGAGAAGACTCACCATGGGAAGGTGAAGTGTCATGAAGAGGTAGCTAGAGAAGTTGTCAAAAAGAGTTTGGTAAAGAGAAAGGCAAAATAGAGGTATGAGAATCCATTTGAGCATGAAGGAGAAGGCAAGGTTGAGAAACAAGACTGGTCAAGAATGTTTGAACAAAAGATGAGCAATGAAGAACAAATGAAACATGATTACGAGGAAGAAAAGATGGAGATAGAACAACTAGAAGATGAAGTTGATAAGAAGCTACAAAGGATAATACATTCATGAAGTTGGAGGATGACTTCATAAGAAGACAAGACAAGATAAGGAATCAAAAGCAAAGAAGAGAGGATCGACTGAAGCAAGAAAGAAAGAACAACAATAAAAAAAGTTCAAAGACCAATCTAAGATGAATTGGAAAGCCAAGAAGAAAGTTGGATTAAGACATCTGAGATGGAGCTCAAATCTTTCCCTCAAGGGGAGTATGATGCAGAGCATCATCATATGATATGGGTTGTCAACATGCTTAATGTAGACATCTAATTCCTATCATTATTGTGCTAAAATTATCAATCTAAGTAATATTTTGGGACAATGCACAATCTAGGCCAAAATCACTAAAATGCACTAAATTGTTTGAACTTGTCACGTACAAGTGTTGATTTAGGCTAATGTATCCTTGAATGGGGAAATGCATTTTATGTGATTATTATCTTTTCTTAATTCAATTTGAGTCAAATTATGACCACTTAAAATGACACTCTTGACAATTGAATTCTTTTAATTTGGTAGCACATGTTATGTGCATGTGTTATTTCACGTCTATAATGCCCTAACTGGGGTATTGTTCTGTACACAATTGACACCTTCATTTGATTATACTCCAGTCAAATTATGACTTAGTAAAATGACATTTCCAACTAGGTTGATTAAGCATGCAACATATTTCCAAAGAATTATAAAAAATTAATCAAAGTCACTTAAATAAATTAAACCAAATCAAGAACCAAAGTGAAAATTCCATGACAGTTATTGAAAATCTATTTATTGGAAATTCATTTTTTGAATTTGCATCATCCCATGACATCATCAATGGGGTGGTATCCATAAGCCATTAATGGAATAAATATCAAGATTAATCTCTACAATGCCTCATAAATGCCCCATTATTCCAAATATTAATGGGAATATTTATGGCTTGTCCCTCCAAAATTGAATCAATTCATGGCCACACATATTGATCTCAAGATGGATGGTCATGGCTGATCTTGAACAATCTTGAAAAGTTATAAATAAGTGAGCCAAGAACACCATTTCAAAATACTGAATTGTGTAATGTTATTATGCAGAATTATCTTCACAAAGATTCCCCTATTTTCACAAATTGATCAATCTTGTGAGCCTAAGCCATTAGTGCAGTATGATATGATGGAGGAGCATGCTACTCTTCATTGACATAAACTTCGAGCACCAAATCTAGGGAAAAACATGTTTTTTGGTCACTCTTGGAAGGAGGGATATTATTTGGAGAGTTTGGTAGTATTCCTTTCTTAAATAACTCTTAGAATTCACTAGCAACACCCCATGAGGGAGTAAGCTTGATGTTTTAGCTCTATATGCTTCTCTATAGATGTTTTCTTGACCAACACATGGAATAACGCATCTCATAACCTTAATATATACTTAAAAGGTTCATTATGTCCATTTTTGGTTTTTATAAGGTATGAGGGGTCTTATGGGGTCCCATAGGTTTCATTAGAATCATTGAGAGTCTTTTTTATTGTGTGTTTTATGCCATTAAAAGGTTTCTCACCAAAATGTCATATTTAAAATTTGAATTTTTAAATTGACATTATAAGTTTTAATAAAGTATTATGTGAGATCCAAGGTGATGGAATATTTTTAAGGGTAATAAATGGTCCTATAAATGTATTTTAGGGTGTCTTATATGTGCAAGGCTTGAATAAGAAGATATGTCAAGATTCTTGGAGTTTATAACTGCCACCACTATGTGGAATGGCCATGAATAAAACTTAGTTTGCATTTTTTGAGAACTATAAGGATAATTTTTCATGTAATTTAAGAGGAGGATGTTGGCGTGAAATTTTTAATAATATATTATTGAAGAAGGTAGGGTAGATTAGTTGAGAAAACAAGAAAGTTTCAAAATGTGGAAGAACTCTGCCCATTGATTTGTAAAAATTATGTATACGAGTATTTTATATGCATTGAGACCAATATGGTAGAATAAAGTTTTAAATGAGTGGTTTTGAATTAATATTGATCCTTGGTTTGTGTGCATATTAAATTATTTCAGTGAAAATGTATTCTTTCTTATAATTTTGTGATTCAAAATGCAACATACAGATTGAAGAAGCTTTGTTTTGTCACAGTTCAAGGAAAGGGAGCAGAGTTATTAAATTGGAGTTCCTTTTTGTGATTAATAAAATGAATGGTTAGTGAAAATATATAATTTATGATGTTATCTCTCCAATAATTCTTATATTAGTCTCTTAGCATAAGATTTGGTCCAGATCTCCATTGACAAACGTACACAATCTTGTATCTAGACTCAAAATTATGCAAACTATCTCATGGGAGAATTGTGATGAATGTTTGTAAGTTATTTGGCATAAAATAATTATTGAATTATTTTTTTCTTTGTTAGTAAAATATTCTTATGGATATAATATAGCATGATGAAACTTCTATTAGCTGGGAGGACCTTGCCTTTTGATACAATAAAAAATAACACCAAAAATTTTGCTAAGTATTGAATAGAAGTTCTAAAGCCTTAGTTCAAAGGTTGAAAATGATGGGAAATGTTAGGATAGGGTATAATAGACCCTAACCAAGATTTATACCCCTTTGAATACTCATAATTCTATGTAAAGACACAAAGGTCAATTGAACCTATACACAATCCTAATGTTTCTCATAAAAAATTGTAGTTTTGTTTGCTTGAACATTTTTGAGAGTGATCTAGAATTAATAGATAATTAGGAAGGTATAAATATGTGGGAAAGACCCTAAGAAACCCAAAAAATCCTTTTAAATTTCTTGAGTTTCATTTTAGACCCTTTTGTAGCCTCTCGACCATCTACAGGCTTGCTAATTAGACCTAGGATTTTCAAAAACTTGCAACTTGTCTAACTTTTAATTCCACCCATGAAAATTGATGAAACTTTGTGATCATGTGTTATTTAACATGCCTAATAGTATTGAGGTGGTTTTAGACCAGTACAATACACCCTAGTATAATTTCTAGCACTGTGGGAGTGAATTTGGCCTTTAAAGACTTGATAGGTGATAAGGTGTGTTGAGAAAATGGAGATACTTCAGGAATTGAGCCATAAAACTTTGAATGAAGTTAAACAAGGATAAAGGGTAATTTAATTTGGAATTTTTTTGTTGAGATCATTTGTACTCTATCCAAACCTAGGAGATTTCTATGCAAACAAGGTTATTAAAAGAGGCCTAATTAGTAAGAAGTGAGGTGAGATCAAAGAACTACATTAGGAGTTGTGCCAAATAACTTAGGGAAGAGTTGTAAGAAATAAAAGGGTACTCAAAAGTGGATTTATATTGTCATGAAACTTTTTATTATATTATATCCAAGAAGCTTTGTGTGTTTAAAGGGTTACAAGAAGAAATAGTCTATTCTGAGGGAAAGGTGTTTAAGAATAACTAATGACTGAATGAAGCTTCCAAATGAGTTGATGCAGGTTGGATATGATTGAGATAAGCAAGATGAAACATACTAACATTGTTATAAGGCCCTGGTGAAGAATTAGGCCTTTTAAGCAAGTTGGAGGTGTTTAATCCTATGGTCCTAGAAGTTAAAATATGAGTTTATATAAGAAAGATATTGTCAAATAGATATCATAGTCAGGGATAAATAGACATTGAAGGTTGTAGGATTGGGGATATACATTAGGGATCAAGAATTAAAACTAATTTATTTAAATAAAATTAATTATACATCAAATCCTATACATTGGGAGGAGCTGTAAGAACTTAAAGGGTACTCAAAAGTGGCTTTAGATTGTCATGAAACTTTGTATTCTATTATATCCAAGGAACTTTGTGTGTTTAAAAGGATATAAGAAGAAATATTTTGTTCCGATATAAAGGTTATTAATAATAAATAATGACTAAATGAAGCTTCCAAATGAGTTTATGCAGGTTGGATATGATTGAGAGGAGTAAGAGGAAGTATACTAACGTTGGTATAAGGCCTTGGCGAAGAAATAGCTCTTTTGAGCAAGTTGAAGGTGTCTAGGCCTATGATCCTAGAAGAAAAAATATGAGTTTTTATAAGAGAGATATTGTCAAATATATATTAGAGTCAAGGATGGACAAACAATGAAGGTTGTAGGCTTGGGGATCTACATCATGGGCCGAGAAATCAAACTAATTTATTGAGTAGAATTTATAAAGTATTATTTAAAAGGATGAAAATGATGGGGAATGTTAAGATAGGGTAGCATAGAACCTAAAAAATCTTTATACCCCTTGAAATACTCATCAATCTATGTAAAGATACAGAGGTCAATTGA
This sequence comes from Torreya grandis, assembly GCA_037957365.1. NCBI lineage: Eukaryota > Viridiplantae > Streptophyta > Pinopsida > Cupressales > Taxaceae > Torreya > Torreya grandis. Next base: position 1,069,364 of record JARHVA010001981.1, on the reverse strand, counting down.
ACCTATACACAATCCTAATGTTTCTCATAGAATTCTATAATTTTATTTGCTAGAAGTTTTTTGAGAGTGATATTGAATTAATAGATATTTAGGAGGGTATAAATATGTGGGATAAACACTAGGTAACCCATAAATATTTGCTTGTTTTCATTTTAGACCCTTTTGTAGCCTCTCTGCCATCTTCATGCCTGCTAATTAAACTTGGGGTTTTCAAAAACTTGCAACTTGTCTAAATTTTAATTCCACCATGAAAATTGATGAAACTTTGTAATCATGTGTTATTTTACATGCCTAATAGGATTATGGTTGTTTTAGACCTGTATAGTATGGCCTAGTACAATTTCTAGCAATATGGGAGTGAATTAGGCCTTAAGAGACCTAATAGGTGATAAGGTGTGTTGAGAAAATGGAGTTAATTTGGGAATTGAGCCATAAAAATTTTCATGAAGTTAAACAAGGATAAAGGGTACCTAAAATTGGAATTGGTTTGTTGAGATCATTTGTATTTTGTCCAAACCTAGGAGGTTTGTATGTAAATAGGGCTATTAGAAGAGGCCTAATTAGTAAGAAGTGAGGTGAGATCAAAGATATAAATTTGGAATTGTGCCAAATAAATTTGGGAGGAGTTATAAGAGCTTTAAGGGTACTCAAAAGGGGATTTATATTGACATGAAACTTTGTATTCTATTATATCCAAGGAGATTTGTGTGTTAAAAGGGCTACAAGGAGAAATACTCTATTCTGAGGTAAATGTGCTTAAGAAGAACTAATGAGTGAATGATGCTTCCAAATGAGTTGATATAGGTTGAATATGATTGACAGAATCAAGAGGAAGTATACTAATGTTGGTATAAGGCCCTGGTGAAAAAATAGGCCTTTTGAGCAAGTTGGAGGTGTCTAGGCCTATGGTCCTAGAAGACAAAATATGAGTTTGTATAAGAAATATATTGTCAAACATATATTAGAGTTAGGGATGGAAAAATAATAAATTTTGTTGGCTTGGGAATCTACATTAAGGATCAAGAATTCAAATGAATTTATTCAAACAAACTTAAGTATACATCAACTCCTATGACTACTTCAACAAATAAGTTTCAAAGTAAACCTAATTACAAGGTCAAACCAAGTAATAACAAAAATGAAGTGGATAAGATCAAATAGGTAGTGAATACCCAATTTATCTTGTTGAAAAATTTGTTTAGCAAGTTCAAGGAAGTGAAGAAGGACTTGCTAGAGTAGTAGATTGAGTTGGAACAAAGCAAATAATTCAAGAAGGAGGTCCAAGATGTTTTGGACTCTCATTAGGACTCTAGTCAATTGAAGGAGGAGATAATCAAAATGGGATCTAAATTGAAGAAGATGGAGGAATAATTGGGGAAGGTAAAAGAGATTGGGAGAGAGAGCAACAAGTATAAAATTTCAAGCATGAAGGTGACTTAAGAGGAAATTAAGAAAATATATATCAAGGAAAGTATCGATGATCTTAGGAAGAGAACTAGGGATAAAAAGAAGGAGAATACAGTCAAGGATTTGGAAATAAAAGAATATACCCTCACCAACATGATTCAAGATTTTAGGGATGATATGGAAGTGTCTAAATGACTGGAGGATTTGGCTGAGAAATAAGTTTGTTGTTTTGTTTTTTGTTATTTAGTTGTTTGTTTGGTGATTTTTTTTTGAATTATTGTTGAAGGAAGTTTGTAGCTCATTAGCCTAGTTGTAGTAGGCTAGTTGGTAGTCTATTTTTGTTTGAGATTTAATGTTATATTTTTAAGCTTTGTAAAAGGTTATGGGGGGGTTTCAAAACCCAAATATTTACCTTTATAAAAAAAATTAGTCGAAGGCTACAATCAATGCACTATCAAAACCTATGAACCAATTACAATTGATAGCTCCACCAAAGAGGTAGTTTTCACGATTATCAACACCTCCCCATGTGATTCTAAAGATTTTTCTATATTGTAACCTTATCACACTCCCACAAGAGTTTGATCCAAGTAAGACTAGACCAAGGAACCATGATGGCAATGCATATTGTGAGTATCATCAAACTACATGGCATTCAATGAACATGTACTTAAAGTTAAGACACAAGATAAAGGTTATCATTGATGAAAAAATTATTGATTTGGGTACTCATACATATGAATCTCAACCACATCACAATAGAAACCATTTTTTTTAGATTTTTAGTGATCCCTTCCCCAAACATAAGTCAATGAAGACCAAGGATACGCTAAAAGTACATCATGCAACCATGCATCCTCCACCAATGACATATGATCATCCCCTAGATAATATCATTGGTATAATCAATGATATCCCACCTTAACAACTTGTGACTACATTTGACGATAGTAATATAGTCGATGATTACTCAGATTTTCATGCATTATTCATAGGCAACTAAATTAAGGAATAACATATATATAATGTTATGATTGATAATGGCTCAAGTGAGAATGTGTACACAATGACACTTATCCAATATTTGGATACACACAATTTGATTTGAAATATATAACAAAAACAATTAAGGGATATATGGACAATGACATAATACACAGGTGTCACAACCCCATTAGGTTCTACCTATAAATACATGAATTTTTTTAGATTAAATACATACACTATAAATAGATTACACCACAAGAATCTAACTAGTTATCATATAAAATAATCAAATTGAGATAACTGTAATCCTACTTCACTGATCATTAACATCATAAGAAACACATCATAAGACAAATATAAAATGTAATTACAAATGCCAACCATCGCTGGTACAATAATACAACCACTGCTACCAAAGTACTGATAAGTAAATAAGTAATTACATCTCTTCTTGATAATGTTTCAATAATAATATAATACAAGTACATATATAAGATACATGGCTCCCTAGAGCATAGTTTCCCAAACTTTAGTATTTATAGTAATTTTAAGTGTCATCTCTAGTTAAGTACTATTATGGGGAGGGAAAGCATCATCTAAATGCTTTTCCACATCAACCACAGACCAATGATCTCCCACACCAATCTCATTAGGGATTGGCCCTCCCTTCATAGATGAGTAGATAATGATAGCATGGGAATTCAGAGAGACAAGCTAGTACCTGTGTGTTATATGATTTCTATAAACTAAACATGCGGTGTATTATAAAAAACCCATTCTATTACAAGATATCAGACAAACAAGTAAATCATACTCATGAAATGATAATGTCTCACTAAACATACTTTGGCCAAAGTTTTTAAGAATAATATATAATAATGATCTATGAATCAGTCAAAGTTCATACACACCACTTGATCTGATTACAATCATCTGGGATTGTGATGCTAGTAAGCCAGTGATGTCTATCTCACTCTTTACTCAGTATTAACAATGCAAGATTGGTTAACATAATATAACCAGAAGATTCATATAATTTACATCCTACTAACAATCATATCACATAACATGCTAAGCATAGGAGTAACCAAAAAGCATATATTTATTCCATCAAACATATAAATGAATCTCACATTATTATCTATCCCATACTATAAATAATGACTATAGTTTATACCACTCAAGTAAAATACACATTCAACTACAGATTCTAACCACCACAATTAGTTTCCAAATACACTACACCCTATGATAACCCATATTACCATAGTCTGGTGTTTTTAAGCATAACTACTAAGTACTGCAACCAGTCTAATAAAGTAGTCATAAATACATGTAAACATAAGCTTCTATTCAAGCAACTAGATATAACAAAGAAAGCATTAGTTCTGATACAACACCTAATATTCTATCCTAACATTCACTATACTTTTTGGGGTTGTATGCATGCATACATAAAGTCCTACTAACTATCATGAAACATGCTATTCATAGTAATAATCAACACACATATATTTAATCCATCAAATGTATGTGTGAGTCTAGACATAACAATCACAGTTTTTACCACCTAGGTATAACACACATTTAAACTATAGTTTCAACTGAGATACTCTCTATGACATCCCATAATATCATAGTTCACTCTTTATGAGCATCGCTACACAATTACAAACAAACATATTTACTCTTTTGAGAACCACATGTCTCAAAATAATAAATAATAATTAAGCAAGTACAAGTTATACCACCTGGTATACCCTATGTTTAAAATACATATTAGCAATCATAAGAAACATAACTTATAGACACTCATCATGATGTACTGATATATGCTATATATGTCTAAACACTTCTACATAACACACTTATAATATGTACCACCCACAAGTTTTCAATACTATATGTATATATACTAACAATCATTTATGATGCAAGTTAAGGTTTTTATAAGATTTCAACAGTCATTATATCCATGAAACATCAAGATATGAACTGAGTACTACAACCAATAGACCTCATTATAACAATATTTTGTTCACATTGTTTTACTGTTAGTTCTCCAAATAGAACAAAAATAACCTCTATTTCAAATTCACCATACAAGGCATTCACAAGGTTCCTACATGTGTTTATACTATAAAATAGTATGGATTTCATCTTTATATGCTACTATAGGTTTGACTGAAATATCCCATTTAGGAATATTTACTACAAACTTACAAACTCTAACACTCATAACTCACACCTTACTAATCCAAACTACACAGATAAAATTTGTGATGATTTCACACTTGGCATACACTATGGAAATAGACTTATATTGAAACACACATGGAAAGAACACAACCCATTGATATATTAATGGACATCCTTCTATTACATGACATAATAAACTCTCACATATACTGAACTGATAAACTATTCTCAACAACTCCTTACAACTCTCAACTCTCAACATGAAGAAATACTACCAACTAATAACATATTAAATACATGAAATCTAAAATACATAGACACTGAGAAACTACAACAACTTATCACACTTAAAAACAAAGGATAGATTCAATAAAGCTCTAACACTGAACAAATTGCACACACTAAATCTGTTGCTATAACTAGTCCAGCTAGGGAGGGTCTTCCACCACCAAAACTGGCAATCCTCTATTGATGCTCCAAGTGCAATTCCTATATAGAATGGCCAACACTAATTAGGCTGTGTATTTCACCACTGAAATTAGTTACAATACTCCATGGAATTAATCCAAAGGAGGGGGATATGAACACAAATTCAATATCTAAAAATGGGGGGGGGGTTTATGATTTTCAAAGATGATATTCCAAAGGGAAGAGATACATATTTATAGATTTTGCAAAGAAGGAAGAATGAGAGATGAATAATGATGAGAGAGAGAATATGGAACTATATTTCATGTGTGCCAAAATGTGCACTATTGGGCATGCTTTCTTAATGACTCCCCACTTTTGCCTCCACTTATCATGCTTCCATAATGGATTCTCCATCTTCACATGTAATCCAAATCAGTATAGTAACTCTTGTCTCCCACTTTCCCAAGTGCACACAAGACTTCAAACCATGTCTTAATCTCCTTTTAGACTCTTCCACCCACCCACACCATGCAAGATAGAAGAAATTTGCCATATTATCCAAGTGGTGGGAAATAATAATGTCATTTTATATTCAAGTACTCTCATGAGTCAGCAAACACTTTCATTCTCAACCTTTTGACTTTCCCAAAAGCTGAGAATAGTAAATCCACCAACTTTGGTGCCATCTTTTCCGATATGGACAAATTTAATGCTTGATGATGAAGACATAATGTAAATTAGTGGAAAAATGCATCCCACCTTTATTCACATGCTTTAGACCCCATGTGAAGACCCCTTATGGGTCATGCCACCTCATCTCTAAGCCACCTCACTACTTCCATATCACTTGCCATGTCACCATGAATAGTAATAATGAATAGTGCTCCATGAATAGTACTTATGAATAGTGCTATTGAATAGTGACTTTGTGAATAGTGTCTCTAAATAGTGTTGGATGAATATTGGAATTAGCCAATTTTTCCTCAACATCAAATTAATTGCAAAGGGGACATGACAAACATCCCTCCCCAAAATTTCTTGACCTCAATCAATTGCAAACCAGTATGTTCAAATTCCATAGTGCTACTATGATAAATCCATCTATAATGCTTGTGCAGTCTGGCTCTTATTCCTGTCAAGTGAGTCAATATATGCAAGAGTGTACTACAAGATATAATATCTCTGAAATCCTTATACAACTCATATGATTTGGTAATTTCTTTAAAAACAAACTTATCCTCAAACCTTCCCAAATTTAGTTTAGGATCAACAATGAAAACATCTTTGACCTAGTATTACCAAGATCCCATATAAATCTATATAACTTTGCACCATATATCCACTGCACTACTCTGAGTACAATTTTCATTTGCCAATGGGTGCTAGGAATAAGCTTGGTACCTGTCAACTAAAATACTTCCTTCTAGAAAGTACTGTTAAATCTATCATCTCTATTACAGGTTATATCATGAAATTTGAAAATTTTCTTGAAACACAAACCAACAACTTGAGGTAATTTTTAATTAGTAGAGATAAAAAAGAAATGTGCATATCTAGCTACTATAAGAATGCAAGTTTTTCCTTGTACCTTGTTAAATATTACAATGAATCCCATGGAGATACCTTTGTACCCTTGTCCCAAAAATTGAAATGGTGGTAGTAGACCTACCAAAAAATCTTGTTCACCTTTGTTCTATTGGCAAGTCCAACATTCATTGTTGTGTCTAAGAACATTCTCCTTCAGATCCCTCTAGTAGAATCTCTCTCTATTCTCTTTGTATATCTTGTAACAATTTGAATGTCATGCCAAAGGTTCATCATGACATGCTCTTAGTAGTTTGCTTTTCCATCTTGATTTAGGAACAATGAACACTTTATATTTGAAGGAGATCAACCCATCTGTCACTGTGTACCTGTCAGACTTCTCCATCCCATCAAGAATGTTAGTATAAAATTCATATTTTGCTAAGATAGAAATTTTCCCATTCATAAAAATGATATAAACATGGCAAAAGTAGACATTATAGAGAGTGCATGAGCTACTACATTCTCTTGAACATATTCGAATATAGAATCATATGCCTATAGCTTACTTATCCACTTCTATAATTTGTCATTCAAATGAGGATCTAACTTGACAACAAAATTCCCACATACTAGATATTGCCTGAATTTGTCAAAAGCAAACATCATAGTCAACTTTCCTTTATCATTCATATGTGGCCTGCTCCCATGTCCCTTTTGCTTTCCAATTTTGAAATCTATGGGATGCCCTTGTTGAGATAGTATAACCTTAACTCCAATTTTTGAAACACCACACTCTACAACCAAAGGAAGTGATAAATCTAAAATAGTTAGAATTGGATAACTTATTACCTTCTCTGAAAAAGTAACATGTTCTTGTTATACCCACTCAAGTGCTCCCTTATCTATGAACAAGTAAGAGGAACTCTCAGCTAAGAAATTATATTCACATATTTCTTGTCATGACTGCATGAACCACTGAAGTCTTGTAATGTTAGAATTATAAGATATGGCCAACACTGAATGGCTTGGATCTTCTATTGATCCACTTGAGCCGCTTTAGATCCAATCTCATGGCCCTAGTACATGAATTCAACCAATCCAAATTCACATATAAACATCTTAGCAAGGAATGATTATTCTTCAATTATATTCAAAAATGAATTCAAATGCTTAAGATGTATTTCTAAACTTCTACTATCAGCAAAGAGATCATCAAGGAAGATTAAAACAAAACTCCTCAAATGCTTACCCAACACCTTATATCAACACCAAAAAGAATCCTTCTAAAAACCTTCCTTTTTCATGTGTATCTGATGATACCTATACCTCAAGTCAATCTTGGAGAAAAATACAACTTTATGTAAATCAACAATCCACTCACCTATCTTGGATATAGTCTTCTTTACCAGCACTATAGAAGGACTAAAACTTAGTTCGATGTTCCCCATATGCAATAGTTCCTTTTTCCCTTTCTCATGATCTCCTTTGAAAATTAGAGGATCCTGATATGGAGTTATGACAATGATCTTAGAGCCTTCTCCTAGCTCTATCAAATTCTCCAAATCCCTGTACATGGAGCAACTAATACAAGGCTGAAATCTATTAGACAACATAGGAAATTTGTTCATTCTATTAAGTGAAATCAATTGACCCAAATGTGGATTTACTTCCCTAACTTGATGCATTCTTATGAAAGTTAGTTAATATAACATACTTGAGTTATGAAACATTCTTTCATTGGCTAATATTGAATGGAAATCAATAAGTTTAAAAATGGAAAACATCAAAGTCTAATTTGATGTTTCCCTCAAAAGAGAGTTGTCACTGACAAACCACACATTATCAAACTACATAATCTTTTTGGTTTCCATAACCATATTTTCACTGAGATGCATCCAATGCAAACTCAACCTACTCATTTGATCCATGATATCAATGTTTTCACATACCTTGTGTCCTTGTGTGAAGCTAAGATCCTCAAGCACAATTCATGCTTCACTTCAAAATATTGAATATAAATATTATCAAGGACATACCTTGGGATATCATCAATATGAATCTTAACAATGACATACCTTGGGATATCATTAACCAACTAAATTTTTACCTCCTAAAGAGTCATTTGAGTTTTCTCCAATGAATTCTTAGTAGGCTTAAGGGTGAGCTCTTCTTCTTTCTACAAATCTTCAAGAGAGGATCTTCCTTCAACTGTTTCCTCTATGAACTCTTGAACATGTAGGCAGGGTTCTTTGTGTTATTGTTCCATTTCTTTCTTTTCCTCCAAGCAAATTTCTTGCTCCACATTTTTCAAACCATGGAATGCCTCTTGAACCTTTATTTTTTGAGAATCTTCCTCTTGACATATGCATTCATTAGAAACCAATATAATGTGTTCTTCAAATTTAAATCCATCCATAATTCTATTTGGCACTTCAATATACCTATCCTTTCGAGCGAAAATTTTAGATTCTAAGAAAATATCTTGGACTACAAAAGAACATTTACCTTCCATGTCCTAAAAAGTTCCTAGTTCACCTCTTTCCTGATCTTGAAAATGAATGTTTCCTCCTTGTATGCACTTACATGCACAATTTCTTGGATCTCTGGTTCTAATTGTTTCTCTTTCACTAGAGATTCTATTGTAGCCAATTTTTAATCCACCAATTTATTGGAGATCTTCTCTTAAGCTCTCCTTGTGCTTCAAATGTATTTTATAAGCCCATTTTTGCTAGACTCAAATAACACCAAGTGATCATCAAAGGAAACACAACTATTGTAATGCTTTGGCGACTTATGATACTCATCTAGAACTCGAGCAACATCTCATTCAAAGTTATGTTTCTCCCTTAATTGATTGAACTTTAGCATCCAATCCATTGTAGTCACTAGAGATCTACATAAAGAATAATATCCTGGACAAGAATATTTACTAAAACACTCTAAAATTATAAAATCCACACTTTATGACACAACCTACACAAGATGGTAGGATACACAACTTTGATACCACTCAAATACCCTATTTAGGGATATTTACTACAAACTTACAAACTTTAACACTGACACACTCACACCTTACTGATCCAAACTGCATAGATATAATTTGTGATGATTCCACACTTGACATACACTATGGAAATAGACTTATATTAAGACATACATGGAAAGAACATAACCCATTGATATATTAATGGACATCCTTCTATTACATGACATAAGAAACTCTCACATATACTGAACCAACAAACTATTCTCAACAACTCCTTACAACTCTCAACTCTCAACATGAAGAAATACTACCAACTAATAACATATTAAATACATATAATCTGAAAAAAATAAACACTGAGAAACTGCAACAACTCATTACACTTACAAACAAAGGATAGATTCAATAAAGCTCTAACACTAAATAACGTGCACACATTGAATTTGTTACTAAAACTAGTCCAACTAAGGAGGGTCTTCCACCACTGAAACTAGAAATATTCTGTTGATTCTCCAAATACAATTCATGTATAAAATAGCCAACACTATCTAGGGTGTGTATTTCACGACCGAAATTAGTTACAATACTCCATATAATTCATCTAAATGAGGGGGATATGAACACAAGTTTAATATCTGAAAATGGGGGGGGGGGTTTATGATTTTCAAAGATGATATTAAAAAGGGAAGAGATACATGTTTATAAATTTTTTAGAGAATGAAGAATGAGAGATGAATAATGAGGAGAGAGAGAATATGGTGCCATATTTCATGTGTGCTAAAATGTGCACTATTGGGCATGCTTTCATGCTTTCATAATGGCTCCCCACTTTTGCCACCACTTATCATGCTTCCATAATGGATTCTCCACTTTCACATGTAATCCAAATCAACATAGTAACTCTTGTCTCCCACTTTCCAAAGTGCATTCAAGACTCCAAACCATGTCATAATCTCCTTTTGGACTCTTCCACCCACCTAGACCATGCAAGATAGAAGAAATTTTCCATATTATCCAAGTGGTGGGAAATAATAATGTTATTTTATATTCAAGTGCTCTCATGAGTCAGTAAACACTTTCACCCTCCACCTTTTGACTTTCCCAAAACCTGAGAATAGTAAATCCACCAACTTTGGTGCTATCTTTTCCCATATGGACAATTTTAATGCTTGATGATGAAGACATAAGAGAAATTAGTGGAAAAATACGTCCCACCTTTAGTCACATGCTTTGGACCCCATGTGAAGACCCACTGTGGGTCATGCCACCTCACTGCTTCCATGTCACTTGCCATATCACCATGAATAGTGAACCTACCATGTCACCATGAATAGTGATCTGCCATGTCACCATGAATAACAATTGTGAATAGTGCCCCATGAATAGTACCTATGAATAGTGCTATTAAATAGTGACTTGGTGAATAGTGTCCTTGAATAGTGTTGGAGGAATATTGGAATTAGAAAATTTTACCTCACCATCAAATTAATTGCAAAGGGGACATGACAAACCTCCCTCCCCAAAATTACTTACCTTCAAGCAATTGCAAACTAATATGTTCAAATTCTATAGTGTTGTTGTGACGAATCCATCTGTAATTCTTATGTAGTTTGGCTCCTATTCTTGTCAAGTGAGTCAATTTATAAAAGAGTGTATTAAAAGATACAATATCTCTAAAATCCTTGTACAACTCATATAATTTGGTGATTTATTTGAAAACAAACTTATCCTCAAAGAAATGCACATGACTCAAAACTTTACAAAATTCTAGGAAACCCACAAAGCACTACATAATTAAACCTTCCCAAATTTGGTTTAGTATCAACAATGAAAACATGTTTGGCCTAGTATTACTAGGATCCCATACAAATCTATATAACTCTACAACATATATCATCTACACTACTCTGATTACAATTTTCATTTGCCAATGGGTGCTAGGAATAAGCTTGGTACCTGTCAATTGAAATACATCATTCCAAAAAGTAATACTGAATCTTTCATCTTTATTACTAGTTATATCATGAAATTTGAAAATTTTCTTGAAATACAAACCAATAACTTGAGGTACTTTGCAATTAGTAGAGATAGCAAAGAAATGTGCATATCTATCTACTATAAAAATGCAAGTTTTTCCTTGTACCTTATGAAATCTTATAATGAAGCCCATGGAGATACCTTTGTATCCTTGTCCCAGAAATGGAAATGGTGGTAGTATACCTATCAAAAACTCTTGTTCACCTTTGTTCTACTGGCAAGTCCAACATTCATTATTGTGTCTAAGAACATTCTCCTTGAGATCCCTCTAGTATAATCTCTCTCTATTCTCTTTGTATATCTTGCAACAATTTGAATGTCCTGCTAAAGGTTCATCATTACATGCTCTTAGTAGTTTGATTTTACATCTTGATTTAGGAATAATGAACACTCCATATTTTAAGGAGATCAACCTATTTGTCACTATGTATCTATTAGCTTTCTCCATCCCATCAAGGATGTTAGCAGTAAATGCATATTCTGCTAAGATATAAATTTTCCCATTCACATAAATGATATAAACATGGCAAAAAGTAGACATTATAGAGAGTGCATGAAATACTATATTCTCCCAAACATATTCAATTACAGAATCATATGCATGTAGCTTACTTATCCACTTCTGTTGTTTGTCATTCAAATTAGGATATAACTTGACAACAAAATTCCCACATACCAAATGTTGCTTGAATTTCTCAAAAGCAAACATCATAGTCAACTTTCCTTTATCATTCATATGTGTTGGGATATAAATACCGGAAGCACACAATTGATTACCAAATACAAGCAACTTAATATGCGGAATTAACCAAAATCAACAAGTAACTAGAATTCAAAAATAACACAAGATATGAGAGACAATACACAACTTGTATTAATACTCATACAGAAAAGAATACAATAAAGAAGATGCCACTTCTTCTCCACCACCTCTTTAGAGGCTTACCACACCTCAAGTGAATAGTAATTCTCTCCTCAAAGCTCTCTCTCTTAGTTCCCAACACCCAACTCAAACACTGAGTTGGTGTTCACCTTACACCTGTGCTCCACACACTCCACAAGTACACAAACGTACTTCAAGTAGATCTCCCCTGAACCTGCAACAACCTGCACCTCAATAGACCTTACTTATGGAAGGATCTTCCTTGCCTTCCTCTTTGCTCTATCTGAGTACCCACTGTACTCCAAGTAGATCCCACCTGATTTTGCTCCTTGTTGTGTTGATGTCCTCTCTGATCTTGCACACCTGCAAATCAATCTGGTTCTGTACACCTGTGAACCTTGACCTTGCACACACATACACCTATAGATCAATGATCTTACTTACCATGTAGATCTCCTAAAGTAGCCATGCTCACCTGATGACCAAGATCATACATACATGAAGAACCCTGCTGATTCTCCAATCCAGTACCCACACTTGGTACTGTGGTACTAGGAGGAACATACCATTGCTCACCTCACACAGAGAAGGAGCTTATAATATTGCTCTCTTACTCTCTAGCACGAGTTTACAATACAACTAATGAGTCTATTATATAGATCTCATGCAAACAATAATTAGACACCTAATACAATAATTAGATTTGTAGCTCTTAGTCTAAAATTGGCTCTAAACATGCAAACACTTGGTTCGTCAACTAACTGCTCGTAACATACTCGCAGTCGAACCACACAGGTGATCGACGTCGGTCCCTATCTGTCTAGGGGTCACCGATGCTGACCGACTTCTGACTGACATCAGTTTCCTTCTGTCTCTTCCCTATCGACGTCGATTGGCCTGACCGACGCCGGTGCCTGACACACTTAGCAACACTTCTACAACATCCTCCGTGTCTGCATTAGTGAAGCTTTTAGCTCCACAACCTAACAATCTCCCACTTGGAGATAAATAGCTGCACTGTACCTATACCTGTACCCCATCTAATCTGTTTCTTGACTTGTATCCCTCTTCAAGATCAATCCTGAAGACAACCCACCACACAACCTGTGGTGTACCTCCTGTCATCCGAGTACCCTGCCACATTCGAACCTACAAACCCATGTAGTAAAGTCTTGACCCTAAATAACATGAATCCCTGCTGTTGGTCCCTCTCAAATCCCTAAGAATCCACTTCTCTGAATTGGCTCCTAACTCTCTGACAACACCCACTGCTTGGGCAAACTCAGGTCTATACCAGACCTCATGTGATTTTGGACACTGAACTGTCCAGCCTATGGTGTGCTTCGATTGTGCATCATGCATCTCACCAACACCTGATTCACATCAGCTCCCACTAGAGACAAAATCATCCTGTGATCTCCCATGTCCCCCATGCCGAAGAATTTTGCTGCTCCAAATTCTTCATAGCAAACCACTGAACTAATCTTACCCTTAGCTCAGCAAAACCCTGTATGTACAAACCTGCTAGCTAGCATACTATCCACATACAGCAACAAAATGATGTTGCAATCACCATCCCCCTGGTAAGACAAACCACAGTAGTTACCTTGACATTGACTGAAGCCATGCTTCGTCCTCCACCTGTCAAAACCTGTACCACTGTCCTGCAGCTCCCTCAAGACCATATGACCTGGCCTTCCGTCTCACATGTCCATTCACTCTATTCTTCAACTAAGGAATCCATTCGTCTTGCAGTGCTAACATACTGGCTAACAACCCTACCAAATCTCTCACTTAGTTCTGTATTCTCTCCATGCCACGCTCCCACTGTTTCCTGGATCCTTTCTGCTCTGCAGTCAACAACTAGTATAAAGAAGAGGAATAACGAATTTGAGGCTTACTTACATCTTCAGTCCTCCATATGGGTGTTTGAGACTCCTTGACAGCTCACTGTCCACCCAGAATTCGTTACAGTGATCGACCTCGGTCACCACACAGTCTGCATTCGACCGACGTCGGTTTCCATGCGCCTGTCCTTGACTACCAACCTGCCGATGTTGGTGTCTCCTTTGCCGATGTCGGTCCTCGTGACCAACATCGGTCTTACCTACTGCTGACGTCAGTTTTCCTGCCGACACCGATACCTATGTTTCCTGTGAGTGATGACTTTTTACCTGCGAGCTCCTTTGAATCAATCCCCATGTCCAAACTGCCCTGCTCAGAAGTATCCAGCCCCATCCACTGGTATCTGTCCACCATATCTTCCAAGAACACCAAGGCTTTCTAGTTCTTAAGCTTGTCAAATATATCTGTCTTTCACTTAAGAACATGCATCTCCTTCCTGCTCATGTGACCAAGCCTACGAAGCCACGTCTTTGCAACAAAAGAAGAATCAGTAATATAAACAAGTAGATAAAGAGTACCTATTTTCTTACTACCAGCTAATTTAAGTGCATCCACTATGAGAGTTCTTATGCATCTCTCATCACCCAACCTTTCTGAAGAAATTAGCCATATCTCCAAACCTGGGACCTGCATGACCTCCTTCAACACCCGTGTGTTGGCCGCCTACAATTTCAGCTTCACTTCCTCTTTGCCAATTCTTTGGCAAGGCTCACCAGCTCCTCTACCTAGGGCTGCATGGAAAGAGGCAACTGAATCTGTTAACCAAG
The DNA here is from genome assembly GCA_037957365.1 of Torreya grandis. Classification (NCBI taxonomy): domain Eukaryota; kingdom Viridiplantae; phylum Streptophyta; class Pinopsida; order Cupressales; family Taxaceae; genus Torreya; species Torreya grandis. Next base: position 1,054,252 of record JARHVA010001981.1, on the reverse strand, counting down.
ATTCAACTTTATCCAAGAAACCTCCTAGAGCATCCTATGCAACAACACCTGCAACATCTGCATCTTCAGTTCCTTCTTGCTGATCTTCCACAAACCAACAATCTCTTTTTACCTGCTCTTTCTTTCCATCAAACCGTAAGTGATCATCTGTGCTTTTCAACTCCTCCATTCTTAGCTTACTTTGATCTGCCATTGCTCTACTCCCACTCAATCAAAAACCCCTGAGAGTGACCTGTAACCAAACACAAAACCGCTTCATGTAACATTAGCTCTGATACCACGTGTTGGGATATAAATACTGGAAGCACACAATTGATTACCAAATACAAGCAACTTAATATGCGGAATTAACCAAAATCAACAAGTAACTAGAATTCAAAAATAACACAAGATATGAGAGACAATACACAACTTGTATTAATACTCATACAGAAAAGAATACAATAAAGAAGATGCCACTTCTTCTCCACCACCTCTTCAGAGGCTTTCCACACCTCAAGTGAATAGTAATTCTCTCCTCAAAGCTCTCTCTCTTAGGTCCCAACACCCAACTCAAACACTGAGTTGGTGTTCACCTTACACTTGTGCTCCACACACTCCACAAGTGCTCCACGCACTCCACAAGTACACAAACGTACTTCAAGTAGATCTCCCTGAACCTGCAACAACCTACACCTCAATAGACCTTACTTATGGAAGGATCTTCCTTGCCTTCCTCTTTGCTTTATTTGAGTACCCACTGTACTCCAAGTAGATCCCACCTGATTCTGCTCCCTGTTGTGTTGTTGTCCTCTCTGATCTTGCACACCTGCAAATCAATCTGGTTCTGTACACCTGTGAACCTTGACCTTGCACACACATACACTTGCAGATCAATGATCTTAATTACCATGTAGATCTCCTAAAGTAGCCATGCTCACCTGATGACCAAGATCATACATACATGAAGAACCCTGCTGATTCTCCAATCTAGTACCCACACTTGGTACTGTGGTACTAGGAAGAACACACCATTACTCACCTCACACACAGAAGGAGCTTATAATATTGCTCTCTTACTCTCTAGCACGAGTTTACAATATAACCAATGAGTCTATTATATATATCTCATGCAAACAATAATTAGACACCTAATACAATAATTAGATTTGTAGCTCTTAGTCTAAAATTGGCTCTAAACATGCAAACACTTGGTTCGTCAACTAACTACCTGTAACATACTCGCAGTTGAATCACACAGGTGACTGACGTCGATCCCTATCTGTCTGGGGGTCACCGACGCCGACCAACTTTTGACCTACATTGGTTGCCTTCTGTCTCTTCTCTGTCAACGTCGGTTGGCCTAACCGACGCCGGTTCCTGACACACTCAGCAACGCTTTTGCAACATCCTCCGTGTCTGCATCAGTGAAGCTTTTAGCTCCACAACCTAACAATATGTGGCATGCTCCCATGTCCCTTTTGCTTTCCAATTTTTAAAGCTATGGGATGCCCTTGTTAAGATAGTACAACCTTAACTCCAATTTTTAAAACACTAAACTCTACAACCAAAGGAAGTGAGAAATCTAGAATAGTTAGAATTGAATAACTTATTACCTTCTATAAAAATTAACATGTGATTGTTTTGCCCACTCAAGTGCTCCCTTATCTATCAACTCAGTAAGATGAACTGATAAATTCTTTTCACATATTTCTGATCATCACTGCATGAACCATTGAAGTTTTGTAATATTAGAATTATAGGATATGGCCAACCCTGAATGGCTTGGATCTTCTATTGATCCACTTGAGCCCCTTTAAATCCAATCTCATGGCCCCAATACACGACTTCAACCAATCATAAGTTACATCTAAACATCTTAGAACGGAATGATTATTCTTCAAGAATATTCAAAACTGAATTCAGATGTTTAAGATGTGTTTCCAAACTTTTACTATCAACTAAGAGATCATCAAAGAAGATTAAAACAAAACTCCTCAAATGCTTACCCAACACCTTATAGCAACACCAAAAAGAATCATTCTAAAAATATTCCTTTCTCATGTGTATCTGATGATACCTATACCTCAAGTTAGTCTTGGAGAAAAATACAACTCTATGTAAATCAACAATCCACTCACTGATCCTCAATATAGTCTTCTTTACTAGCACTGCAGAAGGACTGGAACTTGGTTTGATGTTTCCCATATGCAACAGTTCCCTTTTCCCTTTCTCATGATCTCCTTTGACAATTATAGGATGTTGATATGGAGTTATGACAATGATCTTAGAGCCCTTTTCTATCTCTATTAAATTCTCAAAATCCCTGTACATGGAATAACTAATGCGAGGCTGAAATTTGTTAAACAACATAGGAAATGTGTGCATTCTATTAACTAAAATCAATTAACCCAAATGTGGATTTAATTCCCTAACTTGATGCATACTTATGAAAGTTAGCCAATACAACATACTTGAGTTGTGAAACATTCTTTCATTGGCTAATATTCAATAGAAATCAACAAGTTTAAAAATGGAAAACATCAAAGTCTAATTTGATTTTTCCCTTAAAAAAGAGTTGTCACTGACAAACCACACATTATCAAACTGTATAATCTTTTTGGTTTCCATAACCATCTTTTCACTAAGATGCATCCAATGCAAACTCAACCTACTCATTTGATCCATGATATCAATGTTTTCACATATCTTGTGTCCTTGTGTGAAGTTAGGATCCTCAAACATAAATTCATGCTTCACTTCAAAATCTTGAATATAAATATTATCAAGGACATACTTTGGGATATTATCAATATGAATCTTATCAGTGACATACCTTAGGATATCATCAACCAACTAAATTTTTACCCCCTGAAGAGTCATTTGAGTTTTATTCAATGAATTCTTAGTAGGATTAAGGGTGAGCTCTTATTCTTTCTGTAAATCTACAAGAGAGGATATTGCTTCAACTATTTCCTCTATGAACTCTTGAACATGTAAGTAAGGTTATTTTTGCTCTTATTCCATTTCTCCCTTTTGCTATAAGCAAATTTCTTCCTCCACATATTTCAAACCATGGAGGGCCTCTTACTCCTTTATTTCTTGATAATCTTCCTATTGACATATGCATTCATTAGAAACCAATAGAATATGTTCTTCAAATTTAAATCCATCTATAATTGTATTTGTCACCTCAATATACATATCCTCTTGAACAAAAATTTTAGATTATAAGAAAATATCTTGGATTACAAAAGAGCTTTTACCTTCCATGTCCTAAAAACCCTCTTTCTAGATCTTGCAAATAGAATGTTTCCTCCTTGTGTGCACTTACATGCACAACTTCTTGGATCTCTGGTTCTAATTGTTTGTCTTTCACTAGAGATTCTGTTGCAACCAATGTTTCATCCTCCAATTTCTTGGAGATCTTCTCTTCTTCTCTCCTTGTGGTCCTTATGTATTTTATAAGCCCCTTTTTTCTAGACTCAAATAACACCAAGTGGTCATCAAAGGAGACACGACTTTTTTAATACTCTAGTGACTTATGATATTCATATAGAACTTGGGCAACATCTCGTTCATAGTTATGTTTCTCCCTTAATTGATTGAACTTTAGCATCCAATCCATTGTAGTCACTAGATATCTACATAAACATTAATATCATGAATAAGGATATTTACTATAACACTCTAAAATTATAAAATTCACACTCTATGACACAACCTACACAAGTTAGCAGGATACATAGATTTGATACCACTAAAATATCCCATTTAGGAATATTTACTACAAACTTATAAACTCTAACACTCACACACTCACACCTTACTTATCCAAACTACATATATAAAATTTGTGATGATTCCACACTTGGCATACACTATAAAAATAGACTTATATTGAAACATACATGGAAAAAACATAACCCATTTATATATTAATGGACATCCTTATATTACATGGCATAAGAAACTCACACATATACCGAACCAACAAACTATTCTCAAGAACTCTTTACAACTCTCAACTCTCAACATGAATAAATACTACAAAGTAATAACATATCAAATACATGAAATATGAAATACATAAACACTGAGAAACTACAACTTATCATAATTAAAAATAAAGGATAGCTTCAATAAAGCTCCAACACTGAATAACCTGCACAACTGAATCTACTGCTATAACTAGTCCAACTAGGGAGGGTCTTCCACCATAGAAATTGGCAATTTTCTATTGATGCTCCAAGTGCAATTCCTGTATATAATGGCCAACACTAACTACGGTGTCTATTTAACCACAAAAATTAGTTACAATACTCCATGAAATTCATCCAAATGAAGGGGATATGAACACAAGTTCAATATCTTAAAATGGGGGGGGGGGTTTATGATTTTCAAAGATGATATTACGAAAGGAAGAGATACATATTTATAGATTTTACAATGAAGGAAGAATGAGAGATGAATTTTGAGGAGAGAGAGAATATGGAACCATATTTCATGTGTGCCAAAATGTGCACTATTGGGCATGCTTTCATTCTTTCATAATGGCTCCCCACTTTTGCCTCCACTTATCATGCTTCCATAATGGATTCTCCACCTTCACATGTAATCCAAATTAGCATAGTAACTCTTGTCTCCCACTTTCCCAAGTGCACATAAGACTCCAGACCATGTCATAATTTCCTTTTGGATTCTTCCACCAACCCACACCATGCAAGACAAAATAAATTCACCATATTATTGAAGTGGTAGGAAATAATAATGTTATTTTATATTCAGGTGTTCTCACGAGTTAACAAACACTTTCACCCTCCACCTTTTGACTTTCCCAAAAGTTGAGAATAGTAAATCCACCAACTTTAGCACCATATTTTCCCATATGGACAAATTTAATGCTTGATGATGAAGACATAAGAGAAATTAGTGGAAAAACACATGACACCTTTAGTCACATGCTTTGGACCCCTTATGGGTCATGCCACCTCATCTCCAAGCCACCTCACTACTTCCATGTCACTTGCCATGTCACCATGAATAGTGAACCTACCATGTCACCATGAATAGTAATAGTGAATAGTGCTTCATGAATAGTACATATGAATAATGCTACTGAATAACGACTTGGTGAATAGTGTCCTTAAATAGTGTTGGAGGAATATTGGAATTAGTCAATTTTTCCTCAACATAAAATTAATTGTGAAGAGGACATGACAAACCTCCCTCCCCAAAATTGCTTTCCTTTAAGCAATTGCAAACCAATCTATTCAAATTCCAAAGTGTTGCTATGATGAATCCATCTATAGTGCTTATGCAGTCTAGCTCCTGTTCCTGTCAAGTGAGTCAATTTATATAAGAGTATACTACAATATATAATATCTCTAAAATCCTTGTACAACTCATATAATTTGGTCATTTCTTTGAAAACAAACTTATCCTCAAAGAAATACACATGACTCAAAACTTTGCAGAATTCTAAGAAACCCATAAAGCACTGCATGATTAAACCTTCCTAGATCTAGTTTAGGATTAATAATGAAAACATGCTTGGCATAGTATTACTAGGATCCCATAAAAATTTATAGAACTCTTCACCATATATTTGTTGCATTACTCTGATTACAATTTTCATTTGCCAATGGGTGCTAGGAATAACTTTGGTACCTGTCAATTGAAATACTTCCTTCTAGAAAGTATTATTGAATATATCATCTCTATTACTAGTTATATCATGACATTTTAAAATTTTCTTGAAACACAAACCAATAACTTGAGGCACTTTTTCAATTAGTGGAGATAACAAAGAAATGTGCATATCTATCTACTATAAAAATGCAAGTTTATCCTTGTGCCTTATGAAATCTTACAATGAAGCCCATGGAGATTCCTTTGTATCATTGTCCCAGAAATGGAAATGGTGGTAGTATACCTAAAAAAAACTATTATTCACCTTTGTTCTATTGGCAAGTCTAACATTCATTATTGTGTCTAAGAACATTCTCCTTGAGATCCCTCCAATAGAATCTCTCTCTATTTTCTTTGTATATCTTGCAACAATTTGAATGTCCTACCAAAGGTTCATCATGACATGCTCTTAGTAGTTTTCTTTTCCATCTTGATTCAGGAACAATGAACACTCTATCTTTGAAGGAGATCAACCCATATGTCACCGTGTACCTATCATCTTTCTCCATCCCATCAAGAATGTTAGCAGTAAACGCATATTCTACTAAGATATAAATTTTCCCATTCACAAAAATGTTATAAACATGGAAAAAGGTAGACATTATAGAGAGTGCATGAGATACTAAATTCTCTTAAACATATTCAATTATAGAATCATATGCCAATAGCTTACTTATCCACTTCTATTGTTTGCCATTCAAATTAGGATCTAACTTGACAACAAAATTCCCACATACCAGATATTACCTAAATTTCTCAAAGTCAAGCATCATAGTCAACTTTCCTTTATCATTCATATGTGGCTTGCTCCCATGTCCCTTTTGCTTTCTGATTTTGAAATCTATGGGATGCCATTTTTGAGATAGTACAACCTTTACTCCAATTTCTAAAACACCACACTTTACAACCAAAGGAAGAAAGAAATATATAATAGTTAGAATTGAATAACTTATTACCTTCTCTGAAAAAGTAACATGTTCTTGTTCTATCCACTCAAGTGCTCCCTTATCTATCAACTCAGAAAGAGGAACTCTCAGCTAAGAAATTATTTTCACATATTTCCTATCAGCACTACATGAACCATCAAAGTCTTGCAATGTTAGAATTATAAGATATGGCCTACCTTGAATGGATTGGATATTCTATTGATCCACTTGAACCCCTTTAGATCAAATCTCATGTCCCCAATACATGACTTCAACCAATTCAAAGTTACATCTAAACATCTTAGCAAATAATGATTGTTCTTCAAGAATATTCAAAACTGAATTCAGATGCATAAGATGTCTTTCCAAACTTTTACTATCATCCAAGAGATCATCAAAGAAGATTAAAATAAAACTCCTTGAATGCTTACCCAATAACTTATAGCAACACCAGAAAGAATCCTTCTAAAAATCTTCCTTTCTCATGTGTATTTGATGATACCTATACCTGAAGTCTATCTTGGAGAAAAATACAACTCTATGTAAATCAACAATCCACTCACTGATCCTGGATATAGTCTTCTTTACCAGTACTACAGAAGGACTAGAACTTGGTTCGATGTTCCCCATATGAAATAGTTCCTTTTTCCCTTTCTCATGATCTCCTATGAAAATTAGAGGATGCTGATATGGAGTTATGACAATGACCTTAGAGCCTTCTTCTAGCTCTATCAAATTCTCCAAATCCCCATATATGGAGCAACTAATGCAAGGCTGAAATCTATTAGACAATATAGGAAATGTGTGCATTCTATTAATTGAAATTAACCAACCCAAATGTGGATTTACTTCCTAACTTGATGCATTCTTATAAAAGTTAGCCAATATAACATACTTGAGTTATGAAACATTCTTTCATTGGCTAATATTGAATGTAAATCAACAAGTTTAAAAATGGAAAACATCAAAGTCTCATTTGATGTTTCCCTCAAAAGAGAGTTGTCACTGACAAACCACACATTATCAAACTATAGAATCTTTTTGGTTTTCATGACCATCTTTTCACTGAGATGCATCCAATGTAAACTCAACCTACTCATTTGATTCATGATATCAATGTTTCACATACCTTGTGTCCTTGTGTGAAGCTAGGATCCTCAAACACAAATTCATGCTTCACTTCAAAATCTTGAATATAAATATTATCAAGGACATACCTTGGGATATCATCAATATGAATCTTATCAATGACATACCTTGGGATATCATCAACCAACTAAATTTTTACTTCTTGAAGATTCATTTGTGTTTTCTCCAAATCTACAAGAGAGGATCTTCCTTCAACTATTTCCTCTATGAACTCTTGAACATGTGGGCAAGGTCCTTTTTGCTCTTGTTCCATTTCTGCCTTTTCCTGCAATCAAATTTCTTCCTCCACATTTGTCAAACCATGGAGTGCCTCTTTTTGCTTGATTTCTTGAGAATCTTCCTCTTGACATATGCATTCATTAGAAACTAATATAATATCTTCTTAAAATTTTAATCCATCCATAATTCTATTTGGCACTTCAATATACATATCCTCTTGAGCAGAAAATTTAGATTCTAAGAAAATATCTTGGAGTACAAGAGATATTTTACCTTCCATGTCTTGAAAAGTTCCCGATTCACCTCTTTCCTGATCTTACAAACAAAATGTTTCCTCCTTATGTGCACTTACATATACAACTTCTTGGATCTTTGCTTATAATTGTTTCTCTTTCACTAGAGATTCTATTACAACCAATGTTTCATCCTCCAATTTCTTGGAGATCTTCTCTTCATCTCTCTTATGCTCCTTATGTATTCTATGAGCCCCTTTTTGATAGACTCAAATAACACAAAGTGATCATCAATGGAAACACAAATTTTGTAAAACTCTGGTGACTTATGATACACATCTAGAACTTAGGCAACATCTCATTCATAGTTATGTTTCTCCCTCAATTGGTTGAACTTGAGCATATAAGCCATTGTAGTCACTAGAGAGCTACATAAACATTAATATCCTAGACAAGGATATTTACTAAAACACTCTAACATTATAAAATCCACACTCTATGACACAACCTACATAGGCTGATAGGATACATGACTCTAATTAAAATTGGGATGCCATCATGCCAAAATTGCATCTTTCTATCTTGGGCTCGAAATAGGAAGTTGTCATCCAAAATCAAATTGGAAAACCTATAGGGGTGAAATTATACAACATATAAAACTTCATCTTCATCTATAATCTCATTGGGAATCATGATCTTGGGCAAAAATGAAGCATGATTCTTTTCATATCCCATCATGGAGTCCCAAAAATAGCATGGAATAATCCTTGGCAGCTAGTTGACAATAGTGTGGAAGCTGAAATTTGAATCCATAGCTATCTTAGCAAAGCTTCCACTATCATAAACTATTAGTGCCTCATCAAAATTCAAACTCTGAATGACAATAAGTCAATGTCGTGCATACCAATCCCCAAAAATACATGCAATCATTACTGCATTATCAAAATTTACAAAAAAATCAATAGAGAGTGATTGCACCAACCAATACTTTTCCATGTGGAAGTGAGAGAAAACTACACCATGCATATAAAATATCCCATAGTATACTACCATAATTCCTTCAAGTACTCAAAATCAATCCACTGAATGAATGATTTAGTTGAGATCATTAGTTTAATATTGGGGCAACAACTACAATGATATAATATTCTAGTATGCATAAGAGAAGTGAACACAAAAAAAGTTGGGGGAACTTTCCTAGTAACTAGATCACTTCTACTCATTAGCTCCCACTAGAAATTTCTCCACTCCTGAGATGAAAATACTTGCCAATTTGTTTGTATGCAAATAGAGAAATCTATATGCTATCTGATTTGAAGGTGGATAACAGCTCCACATCTAAAGTCTTGTCTAGTGATCATCCAAAAAATAGTTCATTGGTTAATAATGCCCTCTTATCTGTTATGGGGTATATCAAGAGGATCTCCAATCAAGATTTTATTAATCCTGATCACATGATCATTCCAGCTGGAATTACCATCATATAAACTAGAAGGCCAACTATGATAGAAATCATCATCATGCATGATATAAAAATACTTGCCTAATGTGGTATACATCTGATTTGCCTTATTAAGTTCTCCTTCAGACATCCAAATATTTTTGGAGATCAACATTTCATCAACATAAGTGTAGTCACAATTTCTTAACTTTCTTCCCTTGAGCTAAAATCTGGTGATTGAATGATCTTCTTTCTTGGAGTCCAACTCTAAAGTGGACTTCCTCTCAAAGTGCATACCATGCAAGTTCCTTGTGTTTTAATCTCCTTCAAGACTCATGATATGGACATCTTTGTATATCTCTTGTTTTTACAACATGATGATTAATAATGGCCTTTCCTTCATATCGCTATGAATTTGTAGTGTCTCCTTCTTCATGATTTTTTCATTTTGAATGTAACTTGAAACCCAAAATACCGTAACATCATTAGCCATAAAATCTTAGAAAACAAAAAGATATTTAATATGTTTACCCACCTATAGCATAAAGTTTCCTGTAGGTGCTCTCTCCATTTGCCCATAACTCATGATCTTGTCTTCAATTGTGGTGCTTGGATCCCACAAGTGACCTATAGATTGTGAGCATTGATCTTTTACAATGTGGTTAGAAAGCACATAAAGCCACTTGTAATTCCTCATGAAATTTCTTTCCATCTAGTTACAAGAGATGGAGAACTTAATACTTCTACCTACCTTTATCATTAATAGACTACTTGGATCCCACACTTTTATTTGTGGATCAAGAATAAAAGGATCCTTATATTCACCTCTGTAAATTGTGTATCTTACTCCCTCTCCATTCTTAGAGTGTGTCTTATGACAATAAATCTGAAATGACACCATATGAACAACAAATATGAAATCATGTCATACCTTGGGCTATAAATAACATCCTCATCCTCATATGGCAATGGTTGTAATTCTCCAAGGGATATAACAACCTCAATCACAAACTTATGCTTGGATTTAAAATCTTGAACATCCATGAGATAGTGAACATTAACAATGTTATCCACATGGAACTTATCTATCACCTTATCATTATGCATAGACAATGGATTGCTATTTGAAGTCATAGGATCAACATTTTTTTCAAACTTTTTAATGGTGTGTTCATAGATCTTATGTTCACCTTCTTCATTTTTTGAATGCTAATCATTAGTAGACTTAAGCTCAAAAGTTATTTTATCAACTTCCAACTGAGATTTGGCCAAATCAATCTCATTCTCATTGTTACCTTGATCCTAGATTTCACTTTATTCTAGGCATATACATTCATTAGAAACCACTAAAACATTCTCCTCAAAATTAAATCCATCCATAATTCTCCTTGGTAAATATTCAAATATAATTTTACTTTGGAAATCAATCAATGGTTCACCATTTTGAATTTGGGGATCTTCCCATTCAATGAGTGATGCCTATTGCTTCTTGATTTCTTGAGAGCCTTCTAAGGCATGGAGTGCCTCTGGTTTCACTCTTTCTTCATCTTGAGAACAATTTTTCTCCTTCTTGTGTGCACTTGTTTGCACCATGTCTTTGTCCTTCCGTAAGCGTACTATCTAGCCTAGTAAATCCCTTAGTCTCCCCAGACTTTCATTATTTTTTATTTGAATTTCCATAATCATCTCATCAAAAAATATTTGTGTTTCAGTCATTTTGTTCAACTTCTCTGCCAGTGCATTATCTTATTGTGAGGGCAAAAACTTTACCCGTGACCTCCATGCCAAGTTTCTTGCAACATATAAAACTACAACACAAGACTGCAAACCATGTCATAATCTCCTTTTGGACTCTTTCACCCACCCACACCTTGCAAGATAGAAGAAATTTGCCATGTTATCCAAATGGTGGGAAATGATAATGTTATTTTATATTCAAGTGCTCTCATGAGTCATCAAACACTTTCAACCTCCACCTTTTGACTTTCCCGAATGCTGAGAATAATAAATCCACCAACTTTGATGCCATCTTTTCCCATATGGACAAATTTAATGCTTGATGATGAAGACATAAGATAAATTAGTGGAAAAATGCATCCCACCTTTCATCATATGCTTTGGACCCCATGTGAGGACCCCCTTTGGGTCAAGCCACCTCATCTCCAAGCCACCTCACTACTTCCATGTCACTTGCCATGTCACCATGAGTAGTGAACCTACCATGTCACCATGAATAATAATCTACCATGTCACCATGAATAGTAATAGTGAATAGTGCTCCATGAATAATACCTATGAATAGTGACTTGGTGAATAGTGTTGGAGGAATATTGGAATTAGCCAATTTTTCCTCAACATCAAATTAATTGCAAAGGGGACATGACATTGACTATGTCAAAATATTTTGTATACATTACTATGTTATTGATAATTGGGGCAGATTATGCAATGGATCAACTCATGCAATAGATAATGGAGACATACACACAGAGAAATTCTTCAACACAGAAATATTCTATTATCTATTCTGATTAATTAATACAAACATAATACAAATATATAAGAATACCATCCTATAATAATGGAAACCTACTACCCATAATATCTCCCAAATAATCTCATAATCTCCTATAATAGCTCATAGATATTATATTATTGTTACCAACAATATATACAATGAACAATATAATAACAAATATATTATTGTTACATAATAATAATATATTATTTATTAACTTACATAACCGTAAGTACTATTTAATTTATGGTAAATACTCAAATAGTTATTATTTACCTCTTCGTAAATAGTTATTTTCACACAATGTGAAAACTAATCCCAACATTCCCCCCCATAGTTTTTACATGGTATAATATATCTCTTTTTATGATTGTAGCTTGCCACCTCCATGTGCTCATGATCTTCTTTGCATACATGTGCCATCACACATCTCTTCCTTCACACTCATCTACAATTGGTTTTCCAGGTTTACCAATAACCTTCCAAAATGGTTTTAACAGGTTCACTAATAACCTTACAAAATGGTTTTCTTAGGTTCACCACTAACCTTATAAAATGGTTTTCATAGGTTTACCACTAACCTTTCATCATGATTGATACAATGCTTTTGAGATCTACATTCTCCAATGTAAATATACAAAAGGGGTTACATAGGAATATCATTCACAAGTGAACATGTACAACTATTCTTATTTTTCACACATGATAAAAAATAAATGTAACTACCACACTAAAAAACTAAAAATAACACACCACAAAATGTCACCACATCATTGGTACAACTCTGTCATTGGTGACTGATGAGAGGTCGCTGAAATATCTCCATCCTCCATGTATCCTCCAACCTCCAGTGTCTCACTACTCACTCAACTAGTATCTTGATGAAGCTCAACTACAACTTTTTAAGGAGAAATCCCCCTACAATGTGAACATCACATACAAGCAAAAATGCGTCCACGACTCTAAACCCAAAAAACTTTGAATTTTTAGACATAACTCTTATTGACAAATTTTGACTCTTGACAAAATGATTTTTTTTTGACAATGGACCCAATTGACACTTTTGAATTTTTTGATGTGACTCTTTTTGACATATTTTTGATTTTGACATTAAATCTAAATAACTTACTATGACAAATTTTTGATTTATAACAAATAAATGCTTTGTTATATTGTCAAATATGACAAATAATACAAAAAATAGACTTCTCACATATACAATTATACCTATAAGAAATGGGTAAAATACTAAACCTAACATATTTACACCTAAACCTAAATGACTCATTTGAAACTTAAATACTATATAAACATTATAACTATTTTGACCATTATACCAAAATAGACATTTAAAAGAGAGAATTTTAAATAAAGAATTAACTATGAGTTAAATTGCTTGAGCCAAACCTCTTGTATTTTCCTGGAGTTGAGAACGTGGATGATCTCAACTATTGGCAAAATAACTATAGATGAGATTGTCACAATCCACCATCCAATTACTATTATCAATAAATAATAGAAATATTATATGCTTGAATTGACAAACATACATTCACCATTTAATGCATCACTATAGTCTTGAGGCAATTTGGACTAGATTTAGCATGGGAAGTTAAGTTGGTACGGGCTAGATCATGCCAATCAACAGACAAAATAAAACAAGCCGCAAGGGAACACATAATATGTATTTGGTAAATTAGTCCAGAAAAGTGAGCTTATGTTGAAAAGGAATCTAATGTTTTGATGTTGATCAGAATGGATTGCCAATAAAAACACGTCTAGGTGTTTCAAATTCCAATGAGACTATAGGATATAACAAGTAAACACTGGCAGGCTGTATATCCAGCTGACAAGTGTGAAATAAAACCATGTTACTAATCAACATAGAGATCATTGATCCATATAATACATTACCACTAATATAATATAATGCCTACATAAATTTAATTTACCAAAACCTACAATAGAGATTCAAAAATTGTGCATGCTTCTCTATCAATCAGTTTATTGAGGTGAGGTTGGACTGATGCAAATAGTGGTAAGAATTATGGATCACGTCTTAGTAATGTTGATGGTCTGGGTATGCAGCATCAAATTACTTGTAGCAGTCAATGAATTTTATGAACTCTGATGTGAGTGTCAAGCAAAATGAAGCATGGACCAATGGGGGTGATCTCATATCAATGTAGAATTTTATGCTCAATACATGATATTTGCATATAACAATCAATGAATATACTTAAAGATTACAAAAACAAAGCTTTGATAAACTAATATAAACTTGTGTTCTCATAAAATTTCATCTTACAGGGGCATTATAGATCTAATTTATTACCCCTACCATTATTTAAATCTCCATAATAGGTGCAAGACCAAGCTGCTCTAATACCACTATTGACAATTGGGGCAGATTATGTAATGAATCAACTCATGCAATAAATAATGGAGACATACACGCAGATAAATGATTCAACATATAAATATTCTACTATCTATTCTGATTAATCAATATAGACATAATACAAATATATAGAAATACCATCCTATAATCATGGAAACCTACTACCCGTAATATCTCCCAAATAATCTCATAATCTCTTATAATAGCTCGTAGGTATTATATTGTTGTTACCAATAATATATACAATGAAAAATATAATAACAAATATATTATTGTTAAAAAAAAATAATATATTATTTACTAACTTACATAACCATAAGTACTATTTAATTTACAATAAATACTCAACCAGTTACTATTTACCTCTTCGTAAATACCTATTTTCACACAATGTGAAAACTAATCCCAACATGTGCTATAAATAGATTACTTTGTCTCTACTTAGAGTTTAAAACATAGCCAAAGTATCGACTTAGCCTCCTCATAGCTATTATATAGATATATTTCTTCATAGTTAAATTATCAGCATATATACTACAACTTTATGCCTCTTACATTGTGGATTCACTGTTTAGGCAAATCACTAGCTAGATTCCAATATATATCAATTTACTATAATTTAGCATGAATCATTGAATTTATCATGTACCAAGATATAATTATAGTTTCTGTTAATGTGTGTTAATGTGCGAATAACACCAAGTTAATTATTAATACATACATTGGCTAAGAATATGGTAAATCACCTTACTCATACACACCCATTAGCAAAATAAATCTTAAAAATATGTAGATCGCATATACTATAATAATAATATATTAAAATATGTTTTATACCAGAGTAAATCACTATCTTTACCCTGATTTACTATATTATTAAGTACATCTTTGTTATACTTTATATACCATTCCAGATTTTCTTGATATACATTTTATCCCCTGGTATAGAGTTAGAAAATCTGATATACCAATGATTTACTTGTTATAATATTAAATATACTTTAATGTCCCATAATCATATTATAAAGTATATCCACATTTATTAATAATATATCCAAATTTATTATATTATAAGGTAGATCGTTGTCCTCAGGAATTTATCAAAAGTAAATTATTACACAGGTTTATTAAGTCATTGAAATATCTTCATAAGTTTATTAAGTCATATCATTACCTTGATTTATAGCAACTGGTGTCTTTCGACAAAGGCTCTGAGTTTGAATTTGACAAGCAATTTTTGGAGAATGTGAGGCAGGGGAATGACGTGAAGGAATTTGATGCTAACATGTATGCAAATTCTTTGGTAAGGCCACATATATTGAATCCTACCTTGGGTTGTTGGGTGGCCTTCTTGGACCCTCCTTTGAGTCAGATTTTGCAAATTAAATGATAAAATTGGGCATATTGGCATTAAAAGTAGATCTAATGGCAAGATCCATCATGTTTGCTCCACTTTCGAAATAATTTAAAGCACAATTCCTACAATTTACTATAATGTGACCTTTGCCTAAAACTGTACAATTACTGATTGAATTGTAGGGCTTATTATTGGGTCGGTCTAGTGTTAATTATTAACTAAATAATCTTCCCATTCATTGGGGATATATATGTGATTAGTACCATTGCCCATATATCATGGAGTATCTATATGAACCGATTAATAATGACTACAATTAAACTAGCATAAACCTATTGTAGTTAAATGTGACTTTTGATATGTAATTTCACATGTTATGTGAACCATTAAAAAGTATATACTATGATCTTGAGTTGCATTTATTTATTTTCTAAGTAACTCAAGATGCCAAATTTATCATAGGATCTGAGTTGAGATCTACTAGTTTTTATAGGTGTAGATCACTACAGATCTTTATACACCCAATAAGTAAATTTCCTGGTTTGGATCAATATCGCTCACTCGATATAGATTCACTGAACTATAAATGTAAATTCATGTATATATGTTATTTATCATGAATCATTGCACTATAAGTATACTTTTTTGTATAAATAATTGAGTTTTAGATGATAAGTCACTGTAGTATAAGTCACTATATAAAACACAGAGTATAAGTCATTAACCATAACAAATCTCTTGTGTTTATTGCTTTGCACATATAATTCATATTTACATATCATATAAGAATCATTATTCACTAAATGTTTTCTAATTCAATTCTATATCCGTTAGAGTATATACATCTATCACTGACATTTAGATCTAACTAATTATCTGATAATCATTAGTTGTTACCCTTTAGTAAATCTTCATACCTAGTATATAAATTGCTAAATTATGAGATTTAAAAACATATTTTCCAATTTATAAAATAATGCCAGTTGGTTATGCAATACCCATAACTGAAGTATAATCCCTACTTGGCCACAATGCTTATCGATCATTTCCTTTTGTTTCCTTCTTCTTCACCTCCACGTTTCAACATCCTCTCTCTATGTTGACCTGCACCCCTTTTATTCTCCCCTTTTTATTATGGCTCTTTACCTTCTAAAACTTGTTTTATTTCCTAAGTATGGTGAGAGTTTTGTTTTAAAGCTATCCCGTACTTTTTTTAAAATTAAGCATTGCTTTTCTCTTTTGAATATTCTTTTAAAACTCCAACTTTTTGTTTTAATTCCTTTTTATGAGTTTCTTTATTTTTTTATATTTTCCAAATGAATTTAAGTAAATCATTTAATTTTATCTTTCAAATCCTTTTAAAGCATAATTATTTATATAATGACTCAACAATAATTAACCCACCAATTTGTCAATGCATTCGATCTTATTTTTAAGAAATTGACTAGACATTCCAAACAACGTCTAGATTTAGTTCATAGGTTAGTCTAGATACTAGTTTACACAATTTAACCTTTCCAAAAACATTAACAGTCATGAACACATGAATAACACAACCACACAAGGTTAATTCCACATACAAGCAATAAATTAAGCTAACACTCAATTAACCATTTAAAATACGCTTAGTAAACCATATTTAAATTACAATCTAATGTAAATGATATCAAAACAAACTATGCTAACCATTCCATTATACATCTAACATGTGCTAGTTATTATGGTGTGTGTAGGGTTCTAGCTAATTTCTGTGTGATCCTCTGACATCTCCATCTACATCACCCTCTTTGATGATGCTCTCCCTTCGTCACGCTTTGAGGGATGAGTTCTCCTGCATCAACCTCACAATAAGCAGAGAGTTAGATCATGACATCATGATATACAGACACCATAAAATATATTTGAAATAATAAATCAATGTGTTCGTAATGTAAGCATATACACTACAACTAACTCATAATAATGTAATCATGTAACCTAAGCAATATTATACTATCCCATAACAACATATATCTCAAAGCTTAGTTAAAATAACCAAATCTAGATTTGTCAACTATAAATATCCATAAATAATCAAATAATTTACTAGCAAGGAATCATGATGTAACATCCTTCTCCCCTAAAGCTATTCATCGTCCCATATGACTCTTATTCAAACATAAGTTCTAAATTCAAAATGTTGTTCAATAGAAAAAGAACATAGGATAATAATATCTAATCTAGCAAATATCTACAAAATTTGCCTATATAACTCATTATAGCCCTTCTAAATAGTACTATTCTTAGAATATTGGTTCCATAAGACCCCACACCTTGACATCTCCCTATTATGCAAATAAAGTTTACAAGTGTCACTTACTTTGATTGGTTCTATCATGACCACCCCGAGGTCCAAAACCAACAAGACAAGCCTATATGCTATAGGATTGACCACTTCTAATACCTTGAAGGGCCCCACATATCTCAGAGAAAGTTTCATTGACTTCTTAAAAGCACATGAGATCATGTTGGTTATTTAGGGAGCCTAGTAAGAATGATATATATAAGTTAATACTATTTCTACTTTGCATAGCTTCAGGGAAGTATACCATGTCAATATTGTCACTACTCCATGTATATTCTAGATAAGTATGATAATGAATAGGATTTGTAAATACTACATTTCAAAATTAAGGGATACCCATGCCACAGTATACATGCATATGGCCATATGACTAAATTTGACTAGTCCATCTACTAAATCCTAGATTCGATAATAACCCCTTGTTGGATCCTAACTCAATAAATTTGACAAGTCCATTTATCAAATCCTGGATTCGATAAGCTCCCCTTGTTAGATCCAAATTCAGTAACCATCGAGTTAATGTGTGAGACTAAATATAATCCACTCCTATCTCATATTCCTAATTCACCACTCTTTCCTTAGGTCTCCATGACCTAATTATCTCCAAAATGTGCACAAGATTCAATGAATAAAAAATATACACTAATAGATCATAGAAAATAATAATATATGCTAAATAATTCTAGATTTATCAACATACATACAAGAAAAAACATACAATCATTCAATAATTATATTAAATTTCCACTAGCCAATATCGTATTTCACCGCTTAACCTATAGTGTTATATTCATAGTTAAGAGGAAATAATGTTAAATTTAACATAACATATAAAAGGTCAAGGATCACACCATTCTTTCAACATTATAAAAGAAAGAAGTGAGACAATGTCTCCTTGCTTGCTCAGTTAGCACACAACAAGTTAAAAGTTTATCTCAACCCTTTTAGAATACCAAGATGTTCTACACATCCTATACCATACTTGCTCCTGATGAAGGTACATAAATATCTTTTCAAAACAACATGATTTAAGCAAAAGAGAATAGTATCAATCTAATCAAGGGTATATAATAACATAACAATTATAATCAACTTATAATTCTTAATCTAGAACCAATATAAATTCAAGGTTCGTCACTCTACATGGTCTAAGTTCACAAGTTAAGTAATGTAGTGAATCTAAAAAGTCACAAGTATAAAGTAGAAAACTAACATCGCAATAACAAAACTTTAAAAACACCCTCACATGGAATACTAAAAACACCACAACCCAAGTTGCCAAAATCACTACATACTTACCAAACTTGTAAGAGTAGTATCATAACCTGCTTCCACAACTAGAAGGAAAATACTACCCACAAGGATGTATCAATCCATCCAATCCTACAACTTCTACTTCAATCAAGAAGTAGAAGACGTTATCCCAAAAACTCAAGGGGTTAAGGTCAAAACAAAATTTTAGAAATGGGTTTCAACATCATGAAAATAAGAATCCTCTCAGGGGCTTATAATGATGTCAAGGATAGTGAGGTAGTGACAACTCACCTCTATGCCCACTATGAGAGATGACACTCCTTCCTAATCCACATAACATAAGAGTTCCAATCCATAAACAAATTCCTAACATAAAGAAATTCTCAACCAATACATCAACACTCTACTACAAGAAAATTCTCACCACACTACGTGGTACCAAACTAAAAATGGTCTTATAAAATTTCCCACTCCTAAGATTAGTGAATATAAGATACAAAACTAATACACATATACTTAAGTGAGAAGCATCCCATGTTTCTTTAAACACTCACAACACAAAACACAATGACATAGGTGACTTGGTTAACAAGTACGAATGTAATTATTCTTGAGGTGTTCAATTTAAAAGATCATAAAATATGGTAGGAATATCTTGTTCACAAATCAAGGACTATGCTATTCACTCACATCCTTCCCCATGAAGCTAGTCATCATCCTAGCTATCGCATAATATTACCTCTTCAAGTAGGATCAACCTAAATGGGGTCTGCAACATGTTGTTAGGACACCCATGGATGCAGATACTTCATGTAGTTGCATCCATAATACACTAATTTCTAAAGTACATATACTGCAACAAAATGGTTACAATTTAAGGAGTAAGGTATGAGTATCCCATTTACTCAGTGATATCTCCTCCTCCACCTGCACCACCATCACAATTGGTTAAGACACGTATTTAGGATCATTATTTAGAGATGTTGTACCCATGTTCATGATAACTATTTAGAGATAAATATGATACCTATTCGTGAACAATATATAGGGTCAATTATTACACATGTACATGATTTATGTATACAAATAGTTTTTCCACATAGAGTACATCAAAAAATTACTCAAAGACCATAGAGGGCACCATATTCTACAACACATACTCAGTAAACATGACAGATAATCTAATGTGTTCCATAACGAGCATAGGCAATAAGACACCCTCTTATTATATATCAAACACCACATATTCCTCATCCTTCTAGAGGCACCCATCATACCCTGACTTTCATCAACATTAAACATGATAGACATGCTACACCTAATGACCCTATATCATATTTTGACCCATCCAAAATTGATAAATCCCATCCACAACAGAGTACCCCTCCACCACCTGATACAAACACTCCCTATGACCCTTTCATTCATAAAATAATTGGTCAGTTTTTCCAAATTTTGAATATTCCAAAAACATAAAAAAATAAATAATAAAAAAAATGCAAAAATATTAAAAAATATGAAAATCTAAAATTAGGACATAAACTTGAGATGATGGCTACTTTACACTTTTACATATGTTATTTATCACATGTTTTGGTAGATGGAAAATTCCTTACATATACACATGTATTTCATGGTATCTGAGTGCTATGCAAGACATACAATTTATACATGGACATACAAATGCTGGTTTTCCCTCTACCTAGTGGTCACATTAGGGGCATCTTGTTTCACAAGTTTCATTATTAAAATTTATATCTTTCTATGACCTTTGTACCATGTTGAACCACATATATTGCTTACACATGCCTTGTTAGTTACTCATTTCTTACATAGTGATACATGCTATGCAATTTTTCTATGATATGACATTGATACATATGGATGATGTAGACTAGTTACTTGTCCTATGATCCATTGATATCGTTACTCCTTTTACATTATAAATTACTATATGTATGACTATTGTGTGTGGCCTTTACATTTGCTTATTGTTTCATCCATTTATGTCCCTTAATTTCAACATTTTTTATGTCATCTTGTGCATGGCCTTTAGTCTTGACTATTGTGACATCTTTATGTCCCTTGTATGTGTCCTTTTAGCCTATATGTGACAATTAACACTTGTGTTTGATGAGCTTACTAACATTGAGGGGTGTCATGATTTTTATCACACACTAGGACCATGTGGTTTTATTTAGAGATACTTGTCCTACATGCTTAATTGATAAACCTATATAGACACAACACTTACATGCCTTATATTCCATATGTTACATACATGCCTTGATTGATACATACATTACTATGATGACATACTCTCCACGTGGTCAAACTATATTACATGATGTTATCTTTATATGTGACATGATATAATTCATTCTTATTTTAAGATAAGTGACTTATAGGATACATCACTCATCTTAAAAGGGGGCATTCTAGTGGGCTTATCTTAGAGACATAAGCCTGCACAAGTATAAAAATAAAATAGAGTATAGGTTTCACAAATTTTAGAGATTCAGATGGTTCAAATATCATAACGTTTCAAATACATTACAAACATTGGCATATTGATATATAGTACATGGTAATATGATATGCATATGCATTCACTTTATAATCACTTGAGCACAAATTTATACACACTTGAATGCATATGCATAGACATGTGCATAAAATTTTATAGGAATAAAATTTTATAGTTACACATTCGCATTACATTTACGATAGATATTCTCAAATTCAACATATAGATTTAGGGGGGCTGATATTGGTTCATGCACATATATAGTAAAATTACAATTAAATGGAAAATGCTTTTCATATCGCTTCTCATTTATTAAAACTTGCATACATGATGAAGGCATGAACATTTCTCATTCTTTTGTGATCACAATTTATTATTTTTACATGGATTGAAATCGATCGAACTAGAGTGGAAAATCACATTTGAATTTATAAGCCATCTACAACAGTTGTTTCATTTATGGGTGAACCTTGCCTTATCGATTCTCTCATTTACATGTGCAATGTTTTCTTTTGGAGTTGAATATAGCAACATAATTATCTATATCTCTTTCATGCATAGATATTTGAATTAATACATTTGCATACTTTTCCCCACATAAAGGAGAGTTGGGGCATATTGCCTTCCCAACTTAAGATCCTACATAATTACATAAGTTTGGAGCATAATCACCCCAAATCTCCAATGGTTCAATGAGGAAACATCATCCCCAAAAATTTGTGAAGGAAACATGGTTTGTATCAATACATGGGTGTATTATAGCTCTTAATCTTTCAATTTTTAGATATCATATTTCACATATGGACACTAACTACATTCTCATTTCAGGTTTCTATGGAGTGCAACTTCACATTTGAAGCTATATCTAAAAAAGGCAAAGTGTGTTTTACACACTCAATTATATCTTATCATTTTACTCTATAAATTTCATTACTATAATAAAAGGGGGGAATTTTTAGATACTAAAATCTAGTCTTCAATACTTGACAATGGCAAGCTTGACACACATTTACCATGCATGACTTGGGCAACCTAGAAATATTATAATTCGCCATCCTCTCACACTTGCATGTTATATTATGATTCAACCATTCTGTTCCATTATCAAACACTTGTAAGAACCTCACTATATATTTTAACCTACTAAATATTCTACACAAACATTTCTAAACCCTAAGAATAGTCCACATGTACACGAGTCAGTTCTACTAGTTACAGATGTTATCGCTAGTCGATAATGACATTGTTGGTTGGAATCATCCCTCTCCCAACAACAACTATTTTCTATTCCATATTTAGGGTTGGTTCATTGACCTAGTGTGTCAGTGGCATGATGAATTATTTAAAAATATTCATATATCAATAAATCAAGGTTTTATTTGAAATCCATTAGGTTTTTATTTGACACTTGTCTGAAACCAATAGAGGTGCCTAACACTGAATAATGAATTCTTCATATTACATTCACAATCATAGGTTATAAATATATAAGCTAATGTTGGTCTTATAATCTAAGAATCCTAACATAGCTCCACCAACTACTCACTAACAATACATGAATTGTTTTAACAACTTGTTTAATATTCAAGCTATTTATGTAGGTTATTTACAACAACCTAACTTACACACATAATAATATTTACTGCTATGTAATTATTATCAAACCATATAATGTTCACAATTGTAAATTTCTAACATTCACCCCCTTAGTGTGAACATGGGGATAATTTCACATTCTCAAAAGGTTTAACCACCTCTTGAAAGTGCTACATAGATTAGGTACAGACTCCATATATTATCTCTTTACCCTCATAAAGGCATAGTGACGAGCTAAATATGCAGGACTAATCACTTCCTCTTTGGGTTGCTATGGGAAATTCCCTTCTTCCTTGGGCACCTAAATTATGAGTCTCCAAGATCCACAAGGTTGGGACTAACTAAATAACCATCCTTGAGTTTACCTCAAAATCTTCTCTTACTCCCCAAAAGTGATTTTTTTGAAAAAACATGTTTTTTTTCCAAATTTGTATAAAGGGATTTATTTACAAACCAACACACTGAAAACAAAAATACTAAAAAATAAAACACACACAACTGAAATAAAATGCCACTAAATCATATGGGCCCCTTTGTTGGTGACTAATGAGATGCTATGAAGATCTCCTTCCTCTGTTGCCTCCAACCTCCTTCATGTCATTGTTTACTCAAAAAATTCAAATTTAAGGCTCGACGATTTCCACATTGGGTTTATTGTGATGACTTCCCCTTGCAATGTGAAATAATACATGTTCATAGGATGTCAAATACCTGATAATGCATCCTTTACAAATAATTTATTTAACTCTTAACAAAATTACTCAACATAATTTATTGACGTAAAAGTGATTCTTAACTCTCGACTCATTTTTTATTTCAAATCTTTTGACAATATCTCAATGACACTAAAAGACATATAATACTAATGACCCAAAATAAAAACTATTGATAAATATTTATCATTACAAATCACTTAGATAATAATAAGACTGTAAACTAAAACTAAACCACATGGAAAAGGGAAAATTGTGAGCTTGAGATTAGATGGATGGAACTATTTAAAAAAACTACAAGCGGGCTTGGAGGGACACACTAATCTGCATATAAGTAGATGTTGTTGAAATTATATGATGCTCCAAGATTTTATAGAGGTTATTTTGCACTTGTGCCTTATTTCTATATATATACACCATGATTTCTAGTGGTTAGATCCATAAACTATTGGCACCTTTAGGGATGTCATTACCATATACTCCAATGAGAACATATTCGATAGATTTGCCATCTACAACCACATACACTCCAAGTTGTAGTATATTTGTTCACATTCAGGAGGCTGAGTGACATTGGGTAAGTTGAGATAAAAGCTTTGATTTATAGGATGCCTCAATTTGAAAAGCATGCAGCTGTGATGCAATGATAAACTTAGATTTTAATTGATATAAAAAATCCACCATGGATTTTAGGCAGATCACCATTTATAGAGCCATAAAGAATTTTGTCAATTGGAGAGATTGTAATGCACCTAATGGTATAATAATTTTCTCAAAATACACTCAGCTAAAAAAAATAGACGCATTGATCTAACAAGAAGATTGAATTTGTCTTATTTTACACTCTCTCTAAAATCCATAAAATATAACTAAGTTAATTTCAAAAGGACTAAGACTACATTAAAATTTCTTGCATTATTTAACTCTCTTCATGAATCAAGGCAATCAAGAACAAGAAAGCTTACCCACAATCATTTATTAAAAAAACATATTCTCCCAGGTATGCTTTGATACCAAATGAAACCAATAGAGGTGCCTAACATTGATAATGATTTCTTCATATTACATTCACAATCATAGGTTACAAATATATAGGCCAATATTACTCTTATAATATAGGAATCCTAACATAACTCCACTAACTCATCACTAACAATACATGAGTTCTTTTAAAAACTAATTTAATATTGAATTTATTTATGTAGGTTGTTTATTAAAACCTAACTTACACATATAATAATATTTACTACTACGTAAATATTATCAAACCATATCATGTTCACAATAGTAATTTCCTAACATTATTTATACACTATTACACATTCAACAAATATGCCATGTTCTTCCCAGTTTGCATACCTATCACTAGTAGTAGTCACAAGCCAAGTCAGAATCACTCAAAATCAAGGTCAAAGCAAGCATTTTCAAGTACCAAAGTCAATCATCATTTACATTCATATAGTGAAGGATTAGAATTTCACAATCACATTAGGTGGACACTAACCTGGATTGTTTCCATACCTATTAAAAGGCTTGTTGTAACTCTGGAATCTAAACCTTTAATTTGTTTTCTATGCTCCATTACTCTCCATGCATATTTTCATGTTAAAAAACTCATTGCTTAATTTTTACAGCATCATCTAATACCCTCCAATTCTATCTTTGTAGAGTTAGAATTAGTACTCTGCGTAGTGGAAATATTGACTAATATGAAGGAATGACCTTGGTTTTGTTGGTAAGATGTTGGTTATGTGGAACATGGGTTAAAGGCACATGGGAGTAGTCCTAGTTCTAGATATGGGCCATAATATTTTGATTTACATTTGGAATTAGGTTGAAGGACAAGAATATAGGACCAAGAATAAGTGGGGCCAATGATTGCATCTGGGGGTTCAATTGTTTGTCAATGTTAGTATCTTCAGCATAAGCCAAAGGCAATGTACCAACATTGGCAACTCTATGGAGAAAGACAATAGTCATAAGGTCCAAAGAGTTTTTATACATCTCAAGGGCCAATGCCTCTTCAAGTTTGTAAATAGTCGCAAGTTTGTTGTACATATTTTAGAATCGAGCAATGAAGGCTCAAATTAGATAATTTGGATCTCTTATTATACTCATTAAGTGTTGGTATACAACACTTACACTAGTAACTTGGCCAAAATGTGCCAAAAATGTGTTTTGACATCCTTCCCAAGTGGTGATTAAATTCTCTGGGATATTTAGAAAATGATCATAGGAAACATATTATAATGTGAAAAGAAAAATCCTACATGTTACATCTTCATCAAATACAATCAATATTCTCAAAGATTTTTTAAAAGCTTTGATATACTCTTTAGCAGTCCTACCTCCTGAGGGAGAGAAGGAGGGAAGATATTTCTTAGGGTTTTTGGGTAGGTCATGGATGACTCTAGTGACATTAATAATTGAACCAATCAAACAAAGTTGGGTCATTTAAAATAAATGGAAATGAGGTCATCTATTTTGAGAGTATGATTGAGTATGAGGTCCTCTCTTGATGCATTTATCAGACCCAACCTTTCTATGGATTTTTAAATGTGCGTATAACTAGTTAGTGTATGAGGTAGACCTTGTCATTCTTCTAAGTATCTCCAATGTAACTCAAGTGATATTTTTAAAGAAATAGAGGCATATATATAGGTCCTCCTTGTAATGAAAATTCTATTTCTTGTTGATGTGGGTTTTATGCATAACCTAGAAACCTAATGAAGTAGCCTTTAATGTTTTAGGACCGGTGAAAGTATTCACTCCAACGTACGAGTTGCAGGGTATTTAGTTTTGCAAAGAACATGGTTGTGGAATAGTGGTGAGTGAAATAGTTGTTTACCATAGATGGGTTGGATATGGATGAATCTAAGTCTACTTGATATGGGTGGATAGATGATGAATCTAACCTAAGGTGGGTATGATTCTAATGTCAATGGTCTACAACCACTAACACAATTTGATGATGTTTAGGCCCATACCCACTATAATTCATATATTTCGATTCAAATTTGAATTGAAGGTCTTATATCCCCTCATTATCTCTTAATAAATGGCCAGTTATTGATTCAATAACCTTTATTAGGTTTCCTTTTAAGGTCTAATTCAACAATCAAACTATAGGTCAACAACCATTCTTCTTTAAATATGTTCACTATTTCTCATTCAATACTTTTCTCCTATAATATTGGTCTTAAAATACCAATGATATATTAACTAGCCTAAAATTATGTTCAGTTTATCCTTATCTCTCTATAATATCTTTTATCTTCTTTCAACAATGAAATCCCCTTCTTTATTAGACTTATTTTAGTCATAACTCTGCTTTCCTAGTCTTTGTTCATAAGCCTTTACTCAAATAAATGATCAATAGGTTATAGTATGGGATTTAAAAAATTTATTTCAAACTTATCACCTCATAAACATACTATTTTAACTATTTCTCACACCTTAGATACATTACAACACTCATCTAGGTCTATACTCTCCTTTGCATTCTTAAACCCTCACTCTTTCACACCCACTTGCAGGCTTGTCATAACACAGTCCTATTTATTTTGTATTTAAGGATTCAATAAGAATTTAAATAATTATAAACATTATTAAATCATTCCATACACCTTCACACAAATTTTTGTAGCATTTGGATAGCTATTTACAAAGTTATGTTCCTTTAGGTCTATTAAAACCCCATCTTTTCAACACATTCTAGGATCACAGTCATTCATAATTTTTTTTATGGACCTTCAGGACTTTAGTCCAATTTTAATAGATTTATAAAACTATATAGAATATTCATACCATATTTCAAACCTTTCGGTTGGATATATTTAAAGTTCTCTTTTATTACTTGTTGCCCTGTTACTATGCTATAAGGTTTTAACAGAACCCAAGAACACTCAAAATTAGATTCCAAGAGTTATATGGGATTTCAAACCTTGATTCAAATTGGAATAACTTTTAAACATTTAAATTAATTTTTATAAACCATCAAATCCCCACCATGTTTGTAAAAACATGTCAAACAATGCCGATTGTCAGGACTGTAACTAATTAAGTACTATTTTTGGGAACCTAAGAGGATGATAATGCATGAAAATATCATTTATTGATTGATAAAACTATAAAAATGGTGAAAAAATGTAATAAAATATCAACTCTAACCTTCAAAATAGCTATTGAGCCACCATGCATCACAAAATATGTTAAATAATATTTATTTTAGGACTGCTACTCACAAAATTATGATTTCCTTATGCAATCATGCCTATAAAGGATTTAAAACATTTGTTAATCTCATTAACATGTTGGATACTCATAATAAAACACAAAATACATAAAATACACTCTCTCCCATAATTAAATCACTCTCTTTATTGATCAATACCTCAAAAATACAATATAGACCTATTATATTAGGCCCTTCTTTCAAAGTCTCATCCTCATCTCTTCTTCACTCAACCATCAATGCACTTTATTTGGATGTGTGGATGACTTTTTTATGTTCCTTATTGATAGGTTTGAATATCCTCTTGATTATATTATGGTTAAACATATCTTTAGCAGGGAATAAGACCAAAGTCTTCTCAACAACTTGCTCCCAAGTTAGCAAAAACCTTTTTTCTACCTTTCTCCAATGTATCATCAGCTTCAAGATGGATAATGAGGTGGAATTGAATTTAAATGAGATAAATTAACATTTAAAAAATGTTAATAACATTTTAGGACCATTATCTAAGGGTTCATACCCTTTACAACTAGCCATAATGACTTACAAGCCTTATTACATCATTTGAATATTCAACTATGATTTTTGGCAAGAAAGTGTTAAATATGAGATTCTATCTACTTATGCACCCTCACATGACCAAAATAGACTTATTATGCTTTATAAGTCCTATCAAGTCCCTTAAAAATTTTCATAGAAGCATCATATTTCTTCTTATTGATCAACACATGACTCTTTACAACATTTAGTCAAATATGTACAAAATTCACATCTTGACTTATGCTCTTGCATCAAACTTCCAGGCTTAAAATTTTCATGAGTTATTGCTCATGATTTCCTTAATGCTGCCCTTTATTGTCACAAATATACTTTGCTTGGTTTTATTCCTCAACTAACTTTTCATCCATGTGGACATGTTCCTTACTTCCACATTTGTATGTCTTCTTTCTTACTGCCTCCATCTTTCTTTGGCTTGATTCCTAGATCTCCCTTATCTTGCATTGTTATCTTCTTATATTTTATTCAATTTTAATCCTTTTAGATTTAAATTATAAAATGATGATATCAACTTTTATCTTTTTGACTTGATTTATTATTGGTGTTCTAGATTTGCACCTTAGTTGAAAAGGGGACTGTTCAGGTCCTCTACTCAAATCTAGTCTAACATGGGACTGACCCTAAGTTGTGGGTCACATATTATGGGGTTAGACCTCCAGAGAAGGCTGAATTACTTCTGGATCTATCACCTAAAATAAACTTTGACTGGGAAAAGGGAGAGAGAAATGGGTAACAAAGCATAAAAACATGTAAATGAGGTGATGCACCAGTAATGTGATTTTTCATCCACTCTATTTGAACTTCTAAAAAAAACTAATGAGATCAGATCTACAACTACAAATGGTTTTTTATGCATTAGTATTTCATGCAAATGTTCATCAAATGATCAAAACCTAAGGGAAGTGATGGGGAGGCCTGATTCAAGGCGCTAACCAGTCAATGTATCCACTTAATATCTTTAATCAAATGACATTTGACACTAAACATGACTTGAAAAACAATATAATATAGTAGCTATGTGAGATTATGATACAAAACTCAAAATATTTGGTTGAAAGATAATTCAAGAAACAAGAACAAGACAATTCAAATAATGCTATCTCTGGAAAGAGATGTTTTATTGATCAAATTTGCAAACCTAAACATATGCTTATCTCTGAGAAGAGATGTTCCCTTTCTATTTTAAGTTACATATTCATTTATACATGTTTTTAAGGTGTGAGGAGGATGTGTAAGGTCACCAATCTCGAGGGAGATTAAGTGGTCTAACTTCCATGATTTACAACAATACAGAATTTGAGGAATTACTATTTTTAGACTGCACTACTAAAATTGAAATTTGGGGCACTTACATTGGGTTTTCAAGGGTAAAAATTTGTTGATCAAATCTCTATGCCACCTAATGATGTTCCCCTCATTATTAGCTTTCCAACGATTCAAACGATGAGTCAATTGGAGCTATGATGCAAAATTTATGGCTCCCAAAAGTTTCGTCATCAATTAGAGTGGACCCGTCACCTGAATTGTTACCCAAATCATTCCTCCCTCCTTGAGAAGCAATGGTCCCCATTACATCAATATTTGTCATCAAGTGTGGCAGTTTTACTTTGATTTGATTCTTGATGCATACTTGGAATGGACTCTGATTTATGGAACTGTGTAGGGCTAGATTGTTCACCATTTCTATCTGACCATTAGTCTGTAGATGGAAGGCCATGAAATTCTTTAGCTTGGTATCTAATTGATTCTATTGTTATGTTGTTTGTGTAGTCAGGGTTGAAACATCATCCCTTTTGGATTCTTGTGGCTTGACCACCATGAGAACAAATTTCTTGGCACTAATTAGAGAGATAGATGTAGAAGGTGGTACCTCTGGTACCCTGTAGCGCTGTGTTCCAAGAGTGAGAGTAATCCTTTGAGTTCTTGATTCATAGATGCCATGTTGATCATACATGAATGGCTGACCAAAGAGTACATCACAAACATCTAGATTGACCACATCACATAAGACCTCATCTTGGAAGGGTTTTATTGCATATGAGAGAAGACATTGGTGGGTGACATAGAGGTTTCTCCCTGGACTCAACCATCCAATACTATATGGATTTGGGTGAGGCTTCATGGATAGATTTAGGCTTTTCAAAATATTAGCAGAGATTAAATTCTTTTGACTTCCACTATCAAGAATGAAATGTAGAGGCTTACCTTTCACCCATAACTTAGAGTGAAACAACCTTTCCTTGTCATCTAGTCTCTCCTCATGGGTCTGTGATGAAGCAACAATGGATTCAGGCTTAACATCTATAATTTCTTCTTCAACCTCTTCAATTATAGGGTCTATTTGAGGCAGAGTAGTAGATGTATAGAATTGTGACTCAGAAAGTAGGGACTTGATGGCTCGACATTCTTCTTTGGAGTGAGTTCCAGATTTGTGATAATCACACCACTTCTCAGCCTTTCCTTCTTTTTGCTTACAATTTTGGCCTTGTGTTTGACCTTCTTTGTCACTTCTCCATTTTGAAGGCTGAATCTTCATATTCATTCTTCCATGCTTCTGCTCAATCTTCACTGCAAACTTGTATGCCTCACCAAGGGTTTCCAAATTGAAGAGTTCCATTTCTTCTCGTATGTACCATTGTAGTCCACCATGATATTTGACAACCTTGTGTTTCTCACTTTCTTGGATGCCCAATCTCACAGATAGAGAATGAAAAATATTAGTGTAATCTTGAACAGATTGTTCCTTACCTTGGCGAAGTTGTTGCCACTCTATATACAGATCATCATATGCTCCAATGGGGTAGTATTCTTCCTTCACAGCTTCTATGAAATCATCCCAAGTAGGTTCTATCTCAAGGCCAATATCATCTGCACTGAATCTCTTTTTGTACACTTCCCACCAATTTTTGATAGGCAATGATGCTTTCAAAAGATCAAAAGTGATCTTCTCTTTATCAGTGAATTTATTTATAGAAAAATAAGAAGATAATTGATCCAACCAATTTTCTACTGCACCAGCATTGATTTTGCCTTCAAATGTAGGGATATCAAAATTCACCTGAAACTTGAAGGGTGTTGGGGCACTGAAAGGATGTGGGGGTGCAGATGAGGAGCCAGAATTTCCCATTGAGATTTGTTGGAAAATTTGAGTGAATTGTTGTAGCATCTATGTTTGCTGCTATTGGAGGGCTTCATTCACCATTTCCTTGAAAGGATCGGATGTCTTGGTGTTGTCCACCATTTGAAGTCATTTGGAGCGAATAGGTGGATAGTCCATTGGTTTTATTTTCAACTCAAGCTTCTTGTAATTTGACCTCGGCCTTGGGATCATACACTCTAAAGAAAAACTACTATGTACCACTGATCCAAAACTCAAAAGCTTTGGTTGAAAGATAATTCAAGAAATAAGAACAAGACAATTCAAATAATGCTATCTCTGAAAAGAGATGTTTTATTGATCAAATTTGTAAACCCAAAAATATGCTTATCTTTAAGAAGAGGCGTCCCCTTTCTATTTCAGGTTAAATCTTCATTTATACTTTTTTGAAGGTGTGAGGAGGATGTTGAAGGTCACCAATCTCGAGGGAGATTAAGTGGTCTGACTTTCACAATTTACAACAATACAAAAATCAAGGAATTACTATTTTTAGAAACTTACTATTTTTAGACTGCACTACTAAAATTGAAATTTGGGGCACTTCTATTGGGTTTTTAGGGGTAAAAATTAATTGATTAGAGCTTAATGCCATCTGATTATGTTCCCCTCATTATTAGCTTTCCAACGGTGGTCAATTGGAGCTACGGTGTAAAAATTATGGCTCCCAAAAGTTCCATCATCAATTGGAGTGGACCCGTCACCTGAATTGTTACCTGGATCAGATTAGAATTTGACAAGGGAGATATTTCTACCACATATGCAAATAAATTTGACATTAACACACTATACCCAAATAATAAAATCTAAAAAGAGTCCTTTATTCATCTCAAAAGGTTATGAAGATCAAATTTGGGTAGAGTCTAGTCATGCCCAAGAGAGGGATTACCAAGTTGTTTTCAAGGCTTAAAGCCCTGTATTTATAAAAAAAAGTAGAGAGAGATAATTGTACATTGGAAAAGGCCCAACCACTTTTGATGGATTATCACCAATTTGAGGACGTTGACTCATGACCTTATCAATAAGAAATAAATTCTAAAGATTTTGTAAAACAATTGAATGCTCCATGATCTTCATCTGGCCACCAATTCATCATCTTAGGATTCCATGCCATTTTCACTTGATCTGTTGATGAGGACCAACCCTTCATACCTTGGAACTAAAAGATATTCTTGGTCTATTTTTAATGGATAGATGTACCTTTTTTTTGATTTTATAACTAAACACAGATCTCTTTATAGATGGAAAACCAATCATATTATTGGTTTTCCTATAGCTCAATGCATGGTTTCATTTTGAAAACCAAATGTCAACCTTTGACTAAAATAGGTCTAAAAGACCAATCCTATCTTCAAGGAGCTTTACTGACAATGCTTGGTCCTGAAATATTCACCCTAACTTGACTAAGATCATGCTCGAGTTCCATTTCCTTTGTATTAGCTTACCTGAGTCAAAAAAATTGTCTCCTCAACCTCTGTCGAAAGTCTCTTGGGCTTGATCTTGCTTATTGGTTATCGAATGGTGACTTGGCTATTGACTCTTTGACCCTATTCACTCCATTTATTTGCCTATGCATGAATGCTCATGAGCCATTGATCTCATACCAATTAAACATGCTTATGCTACTTGTCCTTAACTCATTAGCTCCTTGGATTTGTTGACCAATTTAACACACATTCACCATCTAATCTAGATTTATGAGTTCACACACACCATAAATCTCCTTCGTCCCACTTTCTTATTAGTTCTTGTACTATGTTAGATCATTGGTATGATTAAACATGAGCCCTTGATTTGCCTGAGACCCACTGCTTGAAACCTAATGGTCTTTATTGTGTTTTAAAATTGATGTCTACAAGAACATCATTTGGTGTCTACACAGATGTATATGATGTCTTATAAACCATAAATTTTAAGCTCACATAATTTTTTCCTGAGATTTATTTTGACATTCATATGATCTTCATTTGATGTTCATACGAATGTCATTAACATCTGACCATCACATTTAATCACAAATGGATTTTTGCCCGAGCTTCATTTTGATGTTACCATGACTGTCTTATGTTGTAGGTCCAACTTTGAATGCCTATAACTTGAAGCAAAAAAGTCATGGATGCACAAAATTTTTAAGAGATGTTTTTGAGACTAAAAGGGATGAACCCATTTGATCTACTAGTCTCAAGAGCCTTTTGAGTGAAGATATAAAATTCTCATGTTGACTAGTCTATACCTAGTTCACATGACAACCTGATGATGGTCTAGTTCATTTGGCTAAGTATGGGAAACTTAGAAAAATTTGATTGAGGAGCCAAATTTGAACATGCACAACTTCCACCACACTTTAGTAGATGATCTGATACTTAGTACATAACAACTAGGGACCAAGATGAATAAACCCAAATGATTACTTTCCTCTATTACTACCATTCATGTGAGATATATCTTTGTGAATATGCTCATTTAGACTTTTTACTACTGGACTCAAATGTCAAGATGGACTCAATGAAGAACCAAATGAACTCCATGTACTTCCATATCTATTCCAAGCACTCTTAACACCTCATAGAAGTTCTAAATCTTTAAATCTGATCCTTGTGACATTGGGTCACTCTTTAATCAAGATCCTACTCTTTCCACTTAATTCTTAGACTAGGCATATTTTTGGTATGTAGACCAAATTTGGTCAACATCTTTGGTGACTTGGCTGGGCAACATGCCTTTTGTGCTTGAACTCAGACCATGTACATGACCTTTGAATTATAACATATAACACAGCTATTTCATGATTGCAGAAAACCTCTTGATTTGCAAAAATAATGGACTCCACCAAACATGGTAAGAAAGAAAAGAAAGTAAGGAAACTATCCTAACAAAGTAAATGTGCAAATAAAGCACTTATCTGGGACAAAATATAAACAAACCTAATTAACCATGACAAAACATGATCCACTTGGATCAAAAGGGAAATTCATGAACTTACTCAATCTAAGAGAAGGTACAAGTTACAAAGTAGGGGGTTTATTAAACATGACCTTTGAAGAGGCACTCTTTTTGCCAATTATTTCTCTTAATATCTCCTAAAATGAGCTATTTATAGTAAACCAATCACCAACAAAAACAAATTCATCTTGCACTTCTAGATTTTCTTTATGCTATTTGTCAACTACAACCTTGTCAAGTGACATCTCATCTTGCATGATTTTTGGATGACCTTAGCCTTCTTATCAACTATTACAAGTTGATCCAACTATTTAAGGAGATCTAAATATTCAACCCAAGTTGTATCATGATCTTGAATAGGTGATTCTTGATCAAATTTCTTAATAAGATGCTCTTCAGTGGGCAACATATCTCTACAAAGATTTTCAATCTCTTACAGAGATTCAAGATATAATTGTCAATCATTCTTTTGTTATTCACTTTGATCAACTTGAATAAGATCATTTTGAAAGGCATCTTGATCATTCTCAATTAGAGATATATAAATCTCATTTGTGACATCAACTTGCATCAATTATTCATGGATTCCTTCCATATCAAGATCTGCCTTCTCATTCTACTTGTGCATCCCCAGAGTATCATTATCTTCTTGAAGCACTAAAACATTAATGGAATCCTTAGATGAAGATTCAATCTACTGTACTATTTTCTCATTAGGATCTGTCATCTTAAACTCTTCAATTTCACTCATGACATTATGGTACAGTTGCTACCAATGGTCTTCTTCTTCAAGAATGCTCTCTACCTTAACAATGGTGTTGTGTGAGTTGTCCTCATGGATACCTTCCAAATAAATATGAGCCTATACTTGATTTATATCATCTACCACAAGATCTTGAGAAAAATATTGATCTTAGACAATTGATATATAATTAATAAGTTCTTGAAAAGTAACCTCTTGATGCACATATGAAACTTATTCCTATTGGATCTCATCTCTAACTTTCACATGCTCCTATAGCTCATCCTCTTTAACATTATGAAAGACTAAGACATGCTTATTCTTGCCAAGTGGTGTCCCAATAATGATCTCCTCTTCTTGGTCACTGAAGTCATCATTATTTTCTATCTCATTAACTACATCTTATTGATTTGTCTCACAAAGGAGAGGCTCTTCTTCCAAGAGTGGCATAGCAGACCCTTGAAAATATTCAAAAAGATGAGAGAGGTCCAAAGAAGTTACCATAGGTACCTAATTTTTCTCCTGAAGTTGTTCTTTTTGGATCGCCTTCACCTCCTCTTCCTATTTCTTTTCCTCTTGAATGTCTCTCCACAAAGGAAAGGCTCTAGGATTTTGAGGGGAAAGGAGTGGAGATTTCATGGAAGGTTGATCATGATAATTTTTTTGGATCTTTAGAGTAATGGAATTTTGGAGAGGAAGGAAAGAGAAGCCTTTGAAAACCTCTACATTCTGCTCCTTCCACTTGGTTAACACTTCATCAAGGTCTAAAACTTTTTTTACTCATAGATAACTTGAACTTGAGGGATTAGTGGTGAAGAAAGGGGACTATAAGAAGGTTTATCCTCTTGAATAGGCTTTTGACACCAACTATGAATCTCCATTGGCTCACACTGAACATGGTCAAGAACTTCATGAGAATGTGGAATACAAGAAGATTGGTAAGAAACACAAAGGGGTCCTTGAGATAACTGATTCAACTGAATTTGTTGCCTCTCATAAGCCTCCACTTTCTCTAATAAAAAGTTTCAAAACTCAAGCCTCTCTTCTAGATTATTAGACACATTTTGAAATTGTTCCTTCACTTCTTTATATTGGGAATCTAAACATACTTTTCTTGCATATGCTAGAAATTTAAGCTATATTTCATCCATATTTTATTGTAAATAATATTGCTTATATGTAACATTATATCCTCATGGGAAAGGTGAAATCTGGTCTTGAAACTAATATGGTTCATAAGGAAGGTAAGAGTCATGCTCTTGATAATAAGGATCATGGGAAACTTGATAAGGCTCATCATAACTTTGATAAAATTCTTGGTAAGGCTGATTAGGCTCATAACAAGGCTCATATGGATCATGGCAAGGCTGGTATGATCCATCATAGGGATGATAGGGAGGTATTTCATAGGGATTTCCTTCATACATAGCCATTAAAATAATGTAAGGATAATGCAATGAAAATGAACTTACTTGGAAACTACCTAGATTGTTAGAATCAATTGCTTGAGTTTAGAATCACCAAATTCTTCATGAAGAATACTATTGCAAATACAATTCCACCAAGAAAAGCTCCAATGTTTCCCACCGAGCATGCCAAAACTATTATAAGCAATTGCTTGAGCTTGGAATCACCGAATTCTTCATGATAGGGATTTCCTTCATACATAGCCATGAAAATAATGTAAGGATAGTGCAATGAAAATGAATTTACTTGGAAACTACCTAGATTGTTAGAAGTAATTGCTTGAGTTTGGAACCATCAAATTCTTCATGAAGAATACTACTGCAACTACAATTCCACCAAGACAAGCTCCAATGTGTCCCACCGAGCATGCCAAAATTGTTAGAAGTAATTACTTGAGCTCAAAATCACCAAATTCTTCATGAATAACACCACTACAACTGCAATGTCACCAAGACAAGCTCTAATGTGTCCCACCAAGTGTGATAAAAGTGTTGTTGTTCTAGATTTTCACCCTGGCTAAGAAGGGAATTGTTTAGGTCCTCTACTCAAATTTAGTCCAACATGGGACTGACCCTAGGCTATGGGTCACCTATCACAGGGTTAGACCTCTAAAGAAGGTTGACTTTCTTTTGGATCTATCACCTAAACTAAACTCTGACTAGGAAAAGGGAGAAAGAAATGGGTAAAAAAGCATAAAAACATGTAAAGGAGGTGATGCACCAGTAATGTGATTGTTCATCCGCTCTATATAAACTTCTCAAAAACACTAATGAGATCAGATCTACAACTCTAAATGGTTGTTTATGCATTAGTATTTCATGTAAAGGTTCATCAAATGATCAAAACCAAAGAGAAGTGATGGGGAGGCCTAATTCAAGGCACTAACCAGTCAATGTATCCACTTTTTAGTTTTAATAAAATGACATTTGACAATAAATATGACCTATAAAACAATATAATCTAGTAGTTAGGTGAGATCATGATTTGATAAGGGAGATATTTCAACCACATATGCAAATCAATCTGACATTCACACACTATACTAGAATAATAAAATCTAAAAGAGTCCTTTATTCATCTCAATAGGTTACAAAGATTAATTTTGGGCAGATTCCAGTTATGCCCAAGAGAGGGATTACCAAGCTTTTTTCAAGGCTTAAAGGCCTGTACTTATAGAAAAAAGGAGAGAGAGAGAGAATTGTGCATTCAAAAAGGCCCAACTGCTTCTAATGGATTAACACTAATTCGAGGATGCTGACTCATGAACTTATCAATAAGGAACAAATTCTAAAGCTTTTTCAAAAGAAATAAATGCTCTATGATCTTTATCTGGCCACTAGGTCATCATCTCAAGATTCCATGCCATTTTCACATGATCTCTTGATGAGGACCAACCATTCATACCTTGGAATTGAAAAATATTCTTGGTCTATTTTAATGGTTGGATGTACCTTTTTGTTGAGGTTATAATTGAGCACATGTCTCTTTATAGATTAAAAACCAATAATATTATTGTTTTTCCTATAGCTCAATACCTGGTCTCATTTTGAAAACCAAATGTTGACCTTCAACTGAAATAGGTCTAAAAGACCAATCCTA
Source organism: Torreya grandis (assembly GCA_037957365.1). Lineage (NCBI taxonomy): Eukaryota > Viridiplantae > Streptophyta > Pinopsida > Cupressales > Taxaceae > Torreya > Torreya grandis. The sequence continues at coordinate 1,015,207 of JARHVA010001981.1, read as the reverse complement.
TCTTCAATAAGCTATGCTAATGATGATTGATCTTAAAATATTCACCCTAACTCAACCTTGACTATGCTTGAGTTCTATTTCCTTTGTATTATCTTACCCATGTCAAAAAAACTATCTCCTTGACCTCTATCAAAAGTCCCTAGGGCTTGATCCTACTTATTGGTTATCGAATGCTAACTTAGGCTATTTAATCTTTGACCCTATTCACTCCATTTATCTTCCTATACATAGATGCCTATGATCCATTAATTTTATACCAATTTAATGTGCTTGTGCCACTTTTTATTGACTCATTATCTCCTTAGATTCGCTAACTAGTTTGACTCACACTCATCGTCCAATCTAGATGTACGAGTTTATGTGCACTATAGATCTCCCTAGTCCCACTTTCCTATAAATTATTGCACTCTATCAAATCATTTGTACAATTGAATGTGAGCCCTTGATTTTCCAATGACCCACTACTTGAAACCCAATAGATATTTACCATGTTTCAAAATTGACATCTACGTGAATGTTATTTGATATCCGCATGAACGTATATGATGTCCTATAAACCATAAATTTTAAGCTTGCATGATTTTTTATATGATTTATTTTGACATTCGTAAGAACATCATTGACATTCCATAGACCATCAAATTTGAACATAGATATATTTTTTCCTAAGCTTCATTTTGACATTAACACGAACGTCTTATGTTGCAGGTCCAACTTTGAAGGTATAACTTAAAGTGCAAAAGTCATGGAGGCACCAAATTTTTAGGATATGTTCTTGAGACTAAAAGGGATGAACCCATTTTATTCACTGGTCTTGAGATCCTTTTGAGTGAAGATATAAAATGCTCAAGTTGACTAGTCTATATTTGGTTTGCATGATGTCTTGACGATGGTCTAGTTCATTTGGCTAAGTATGGGAAACTTAGCAAAATTTGACTAAGGAGCGAACTTTAAACATGCACAACTTCTATCATGCTTAGTCAGATGATCTGAAACTTAGCATGTAATAACTAGGGACAAAGATGAACAAATCCACATGATTAATTTCCTTTGTTACTATCGTTCATGTGAGATATAACTTTGTGAAGATGCTCATTTAGACTTTCTGCTACTGGACTCAAATGTCAAAATGGACTCAATGAAGAACTAAATTAACTCCATGTACTTCCATATCTATTCCAAGCACTATTAACTCCTCATAGGGGCTCTACAACTCTAGACCTACTCATTTTGACATTGGGTCATTCTTCAATCAAGATCTTGCTCTTTCCACTGAATTCTTAGACTAGGCACATTTTTGGTATGTAGACCAAATTTGGTCAATAGTTATTTCAAGATCTCTCTTTTATATAACTTTCATTTCTTCATACACCATACTTGTACATACATAATCTAATGAAATATCAGATGAAAAACATTGAGATATCTTCAAGTTCTTGCATACATAATTATTGCTCAATTATGCAATCTAATTTGACAATCATGACTTCTTTTATTCCTTCTTCATTTGCTAACTCAAATGCTTCTTTTTCATCTTCCTTTGCTACTTTCTCCAAAGCATCTTTTAAGGCTGTTATCTTAGGCTCCAATTATTCTAGGCTTTCATACACAAACATACTATTAGGTGTCCATTCAAAAGATTCTCCTTCTTTCATGTACTCCCTTTAAAAATATGCTATCTCCGTCAATAAATATTCTTCATAAGAAATTGAAATGTTCCCATCTTCTTTAAACTCTTATTCTTTCACATTTGTATATACCTATTATATATCATCTTCACTATGTGTATAAACATATTTATTGACACAAATAAATTCATTATTTGGGGATTCAACTAATTCTCCAAGATTCTCATGTATATTTTTAACACAATTACCATCCTAACCAAAGAAATGATTACCTTGATTTTTACCTTTCACCTTCTTGTCACTTTCTTCATCCTCTTGAATTAGGATTATTTTTGATTCATTCAAATCTTTATTGAGGAACAACTATTTTTCCTTGTCCTCCTTATATGTTAAATACTCCATTTGAGCCTTTTCTTCCTTATGCCTTGAGCTAAGCATGACTTCATGAAGTATTTCTTCTCTTTTGTCCATGAGCCTACTCATTGGCTCAATTGATTTAATTTCATCAACAACTTGTTTATTTGAATATAAAACATCAAAGGAAATATTAGATGAATTTTTTTGAGGCCACATAGCCACTTGAGTGGCTTGTTGTTGTTTCTCATCTTCTATATCAGATTCTCCAAGCATTTCTCCCTCTTCAGGGTATCAAATGCTAATGCCCATATCTTCTTCAAGGTGTTGATCACCTTATCTTTGAATTTAAATTTGAAAATTCACCTTAACCTCTTCACACTTGAGCTTATCCATCCTCTTAGACTGTTTACACTATATTCTTTCTTCTTTCTTCAAGGCAACTCTCATTCTTTGCCTTCTTCTTCTCTCCACTATTAACTTGATTGGCCATCATACTTTTTTTTCCATCTCTCATCCATACCATGGGTTATTAATACTCTCTAAAATAAGCCTCATCAATATTATTTATTACTTCACTTTATTTATTTCCATTTGAAAATCTTCCTCTTCTTGTTTTCTTCTCTCCCTTTCTCTTCTTAACTGGGTCTTGCTTCTAGGCAATCTTTCTATCTTTTCTTCATTCTTTATAATAAGTCTTTTTCACCTTGATCTAATTTGTGTCTCACTCTAGGTTCCATTCTTACCTATTATTTTGACACTTAAATCCTCTTTAGTCCCACCCAAGTCTTTTACACCTTGTATTTTGACTTCTCTCTCCAAGTCTTCTCACATTGGATCTACTTATTAAGCAATCACTGTGCTCTTATCCTTGAGCTTCACTAAGCTCTTTATATTTTATCAAGACTTAATGGCTTTGAATTACTGAACCACCTTTGAAATATCTTGAGACCATATAACTACAACAAGTACTTAAACAAAATTATCAGTCCTTAAAGATCTTATTCAAAAACTTTGATACCAAAAAATGATGCCAATGGTTTATAACCACTAGCATAATCTAATGACGTTTAGGCCCATATCCATTATCATTCATATAATTTGATTCAAATATGAATTTAAGGTCTTATATTCCCTCATTATCTCTTAATAAATGGATAATTATTGATTCACTAACCTTTATTAGGTTTCCTTTTAAGGTCTAATTCAACTATCACACTCTAGATTTGTAACTATTCTTCTTTAAATATGTTCACTATTTCTTGTCCAATATTTTTATCCTCTATGATTGGTATTAAAAGAATAATGATATCTTCACTGATCTCAAATTATATTCAATCTATCCTTATCTCTCTCTAATGTCTTTTATCTTCTTTCAACAATGAAATCCCCTTCTTTATTAGACTTATTTTAGTCATAACTCTATTTTCCTAGTGCTTGTTCAGAAGCCTTTACTCAAATCGATGTTCAGTAGGTTATAGTATAGGGTTTAAAAAATTTATTTAAAACTTAGGACCTCATACACACACTTTTTTAACCACTTATGACAACTAAGATACATTAGAACACTCGTCTAGGTCTATACTCTCCTTTGCATTCTTAAATCCTCTCTCTTTCACACCCACTTGTAGGTTGGTCATAAAACATTCCTCTTTATTTGATATTTATGGATTAATAAAGACTATAAATCATGATGAAAATTATTAAATCATTCCCCTAAACCTTCACACAAATTTTCATAGCATTTGGAGAGCTATTGACGAAGTTATGTTCTTTTAGGTCTCTTAAAACCCTCTCTTTTCAACACAATCCAAAAACATAGTCATTCATAACTTTATTTTTATAAAATTTCAAGACCCAAGACCACTTGGAATATATTTATAACACTCTTTATAATATTTATACAAAATTTAAGATATTTTAATTAGATATTTTTTAATTTATGGCTCTTTTATTACTTGTTGCCTTGTTACTAGGCTATAGGGTTTTAATAGAACGCGAGAGCACTCAAAATTAGATTATAGGATTTCTATGGGGTTTCAAAACTTTATTAAAATTGTAATATTAAAAATTTACCTTAATTTTTATGAGCCATCAAATCCCCACCATGCTTATAAAAACATGCCAAATAATGCTGATTATCAAGATTGTAACCAATTAAGTACTATTTTTGGGAACCTAAGAGGAGAATATTGCATGAATTTATCATTTATTGATTGATAAAATTATAAAAATGGTGAAAAAATGTAATAAAAAATCAATTATCACCTCCACAATATCCATTGATCCACCATGCATCATAAAATACATTCAATACTCTTTCCTTTAGGATTTCTACACATAAAATTCTGATTTCCTCACACAATCATGCCTATAAAAGCTTCAAAAAATTTATTAATCTTATTCACATGCTATATACTCATAAAAAAACAAAAAATAAATATAATAAACTCTATCTCATTAATAAATCACTTTCTTTATTGATCAAGACCTCCAAAATACAATACATACCTACTATATCAGGCACTTCTTTCAAACTCTCATCATCATCTCTTCATCACTCAACCATCAATCCCATTTATTTGGACATGTGGATGAATTTATTATGTTCATTATTGATAGGGTATAAGATAATATTGCTTATATAATGGTTAAACATATCTTTTATTAGGAATAAGACCAAAGTCTTCTCAACAACCTGTTCCTAAGTTAGTAAATGCCTTTTTTCTACCTTTCTCCAATACACCATCATATCTAGATGGATAATGAGGTTGAATTATATTCACATGAGGTAAAGTAAAATATAAAACATTTTAGTAACCTTTTATGACCTTTATTTAAGGGTTCATAGCCTTTATAACTATCCATAAGGACTTACAAGCCTTATTACATCATTTGAATATTCAAATATGACTTTTGGCGGGAAAGTGTTGAATATGAGATTGTATCTACTTTTTCGCCCTCACATGACAAAAATAGATTGAATATTATTTATAAGTCCTATCAAGACCCTTAAAAATGTTCATAGAAGCATGATATTTCTTCTTATTGATAAACACATGACTCTTTACAAACACTTAATCAAATATGTACACGATTTACATCATGACTGATGCTCTTGCATCAGATTCCAAAAATTTCAAAAAAGAAGTTAAATTAAGGTATAAAATAAGGCCTATGGACCACACAAGATGAAAAATTTCTAGGTTAGGACTTGAAATATGGGTTAGATAAGTAATCAATAAACCAATATCTGTTGCAAGATGTTGTAAGCACATCAATAATCAAACATAGTCAAGATTCCAAGGAACATAAATATAAAAAACTTAAGCATATACAATCAAAGGTTGTCATGTGTGTGAGATTACATTTGGATATATACAAAGGGGGATTATTATTTATATACAAAGGGCATTCAAATTATAATTATAAAAAATGAACAATTTATTGAAAAGATAACTCATACACAACCAAAAGACTAAGATACCATAATGACAACACTTCTTACACAATCCATAGGGTTGGAGAACAATCAAAATTTGCACATCAAGAATAACTTTAAAAATTTCTCAGAATTTCCTATTAATCCCAATATCCAAAATTATCCTCTATTTGGAATAGGAGGATACAAGTATAAATAATCTTGGGATGGGAAAGGCCTCCTCTCTCAAGTGAAGTCTAAAAATACATGTTAAAAAATAGAAAAGTGTCAAATATCATTTAGAGCATGCATGTAAAATGGAAATTTCTCAAAATATAATTCTTCACCTATAATACAATATATAAATGCTTACATAAATTATGAACTAACAGTTACCACTTAGTCAAACATGCAAATATATATGTATATTTATAGGGGTGATAATGTGGCACCTCTAGCAGAAGAAGATGATGGAGTGTCCATAGTTGTGATTAGAGTTATAAATAGAATTGTAGACATACCAAAAGTGGATGCCAAAGTAGATGTGGCCATGGGAATTAGAAGTGGCACATAGGTAGGCCTAGTCTATGTGTGCACTAGCGTGTATCTTGGAGACTGAGTAACCTGAGGAGGTGACTAGTTTGCCCTTACTATTGAAGTTTATTACTAGGTAGCTTCCATTTGTAAATATAATGGTGGATGGCCTGGAAGTCTATGTCTATAGTCTCATAATCAATCAAAGATTTCGTCAACAATTATGGGATCTTATCCATCAACTTTTGGTGTGTAACCAATGCAACTTAAACCCCTAGATGCAATGTCTTAGCTCTAATGATTTGATCCCTATAAAAATTTAATAATTGCATTATTTCATCATTAGTTCTATAGACTGTGCCATCAATCTTAGCTTGAAAGTTGTCAGCTATAACTTTGAGTAGATTTTCAAAAATTAGGTTAGGGATCAATTGCCCATGAATAGTGCCTACCTCAATAACTCTTAAATCCTTAAAAATGAACATTGCTTCTCTCTCTTGACTGGAAAATCATTGTACTAGAGTCTTCATCTCTTGATGCCACTCTGGAAAGCTATCCTTTTTGGTTTTAATGTAGTTTTACACCCATTTAGCTTTTGATGTTGTTTTAGATTCAGTGGGCTTATGAATTATTTATAGTAGATCGGCTCAAAAAATGAATTTTGTCATCAATGTCCTTTATTTTATTAAACAATTGGAAAATGTCCTCCCACTAGGACTGGGCTGTTGTCTTTGTAGACCTTATTAAATGAATTGTATCATACAACTTCCTAGCTTCCCCCTATAAATTATCTACAATTTATTTAGGATCCTGAGTGGTGATCCTTTTTGATAAACTTTGAATAGGCTAATCATAGATTTTGAACATCTCTTTTATCACTCCACCAATAACATCCACAAAATTGTAATGATATTCCATGTATCTATCTAGGTTTGATGGATTTAAATTTATTCACTTTGTTAGAGAAATATATCTTGTTTCTTCTCCAATGTGACATGATGTCCTTTAGCAACCATAATCTTTATATTAACCTTTATTAAGGTATTAATGTGTTTATAAAAATAAGCTAAATTGTTGATTGCTTAAGAATTACTAGGATATGTTGTCCTGCTTCTACATGTTGTAGTTATTAAATCTATGGAGGAATGTTCAAGGCAACCTACTACTTAAATGGATCTATATCTATAGGAATAATAGGAGATTAGTTTGGTGGATGCATAGCTATTGGGGAAGATGTACCTATTACAGGGAAAGGAGATATTGCCTTCTTCCATCCAGTGACCTACTTTTGGACTGGTGTGTCAATGATGTATTTGGTCTTCCCAGTTGATCTATATACTAAAACCATAGGGGAATATGCCTATGTAGCCTAGATAATGGTCATCCTTAGTTGTGTAGATGACATAGGAGGGGTGGTTTGTGTATCAAAAATAGAATAGGACACTGGGTTTTTGAAATATACCCTCTTGGATGATGGGGGGATTGAGGAATGGTTCCACTAAAAAATGAATAGGTCACTAGGGTGATAAGTAGGTTTTGAAAATAATTTGTAACTAAAGTATATGCAACCTCAATAATCATAGTAATAATATCAGGTCCTACAACAATAAACTGGGCTATAGTAGGAAAAATTGGCATTGTAGTTTCTTGAGTTTTATTCACTTAGCTTAACGCATGTAAAGAATGAATATAATCTATTACACTAATTCTAGTAATAATAATTGAGGAAGTTACCAAATAATGAGGAATTGGTGGACTTCCTATCTAAGAGGGTAAAATTGGGGCACTGGTTGTTGTAGTTATCACTATAGTAGCCCGAGTTTGAAAGCTTGTAGTTGTAGTTAATGATGCCCCTTGTATTGAGTTATACAATTTTAAATCTACATATTCCTTTTTTTCTCTTTCTTTATCTGATAATAATTCAGTAGCCATCAATCTACTATTTCCTTGGTTGACCTCTTTAGATCCTTCTAATAATTTAGTTCCTCCTAATTGAGTACCTTATTTAGTAATTCAATCATCATCTTCTTTTGTCTGAGTTGTTTCATCGAAAGACTTTGTTTCCTTGGTGTTAACCATGGACACCCATTCTGTTGGGAGATAAACCGGAAGCACACAATTTGATTACCAAACCAAGCAACTTAATATGCGGAAATTAACCAGATTCACCAAGTAACTAGAATTCAGAATAACACAGCATATGAGAGACAATACACTATCTTGTATTAACACTTTATACAGAAAAGAATACAATAAAGAAGATGCCACTTCTTCTTCACCACCTTACAGAGGTTTCCCACACCTCAAGTGAACAGTAATTCTCCTCCCCAAAGCTCTCCCTCTCAGGGCCCAACACCCAACTCAAAATACAGAGTTGGTGTTCACCTCCCGTGCTCCACGCACAACACAAGTGCTCCACGCACTCCACAAGCACTCCACGTGCTCCACAAGTACTCAAGGTACTTCAAGTAGATCTCCCATGAATCTGCAACAACCTACAATTCAACAGACCATACTTATGGAAGGAACTCCCTTGCCTTCCTGTCGCTCTGTCCGAGTACACCCCTGTACTCCAAGTAGATCCTGCCTGATACTGCTCCCTGTTGTGTTGCTGTTTATATGACCTTGCACACCTGCAAATCAAACAACGGTTCTGCTCACCTATGAACCTCGACCTTGCACACACATACACCTGCAGATCAATGATCTTACTTACCATGTAGATCTCCTATATAGGCCATGCAACTGTGACCAAGATCCTACACTCTTGAAGAACCCAGCTGGCTCTCCAATCCAGCACCAACACACCTGGTACTGAGGCACTAGGAGGAACGCACCATTGCTCTACCTCACACACAGAAGGAGCTTATAATTATGCTCTCTTACTCCCTAGCACACTTTTCCAATACAACCATGAGTCTATTATATAGATCTCATCCAAACAATAATTAGACATCTAATTACAATAATTAGATCCGCAGCTCTCAGTCTATAATTAGCCCTGATCATGCAAACACTTGGTTCGTTAGCTGACTGCCCGTAATAAACGCAGTCTGAACCACACAGGTGACTGACGCCGGCCGATCTCTAACCGACGTCGGTTGCCTTCCTGCCCTATCTTGCCGACGTCGGTTGGCCTGACCGATGCCGGTGTCTCTGACACTCAGCAACTCTCCTGCAACCTCCTCCATGTCTGCATCAGTGAAGCTTTTAGCTCCACAATCCTAACACATTCCTCTTCATTTTAAAATATTTTCTCTTATTCTTCACTATCATAAACCTCAACATGGCTTGATCCTTTTCTACCTTTTCTTCATTCATTTTCCCTTTATTTGGGGACTTTTTCTTATTTTTCTTCCACCTCTACCTTCTGAAGTGAGATTAGGGAGACTTGGGTTTCATTTTATATGCTATTGTTGGTTTGGTAGCATTAGAGTTTAGACCTATAAAAGGTATAATGGGGGATGAAGGAGTTGTAGTCGTGGCCATTAGAGGAATCATGGGTGTTGAAGGTGGTTACTCAGGAGATTAGGGCATTAATTCTAGTGGTGATAAAGGAGGAGAAGAAACATGAAGCTGAGAAAGGAATGACTAAAGACTTACTTGTTGTACTATGTTGAAGGGAGGTAGTGGCAACATAAAGAACATCCCAACTACTCCACCTAGGCTTGCAAGTATCTTCACCAACTGTGTGTTGAAGAGAAGTAGAAACAATTATATATGTAGGTGATCTTAGAGGTGTCTCCACTCTTCCTTCAACCTCAAATTCCCTAGATGGGCCAACTTGTTCTTGTATTTTTGCTCCTATTTGATGAGGGCAACCATGAACTAGGGTAGAAATCCATTATTCATTATCAATTTTCCTAGAATTTGCCTCCATAATAATTGGATTATATTGGATCTTTTGAGCTAAAATCATTGACATGTTAACTCTATGCATCCTTGTCGACACTTCAATGTCATCTTATATGTTCATGAAAACACTATCATGACTGTAGGATTTTTGGCCATAATTGTTTTTTACCTTTATATCATACTTCTTGAGATGCTCATGGACATTTTTCATGGAGTCCCAATACCTGAATGGTGACCAATTCATTCCATAGTGTGTCTTTATTCTTCCAATAGAATAGAATTGTTCCCACCATGTATATTAAATTCTACTAATGCTAAGGGGGGTTGGGTGAATGACTACCTACTTAGCCCTTCTCAACTCAACATCTATATTATCTATCAATTAAGAAATAATTTCTTGCTCATCCACTTTATCAGGCATAATATAGGGTAGATAAAAAGGGGGTGCCTTATATCCTAATGATAGTGCATTTAGGATATAACCAGTAGCTATCCATTTTTTGAATAGATTTCTTTATATGATCTGAGAGCCTGGGCATGTTTTCCTTGTTAACTATTTTGACCACAAGTCAAAATAGGTCAGCCCCCTATATTCCAAAACTTGATATATGGGTCTATTATCATGATATAGGGTGTGTCATGGCTAAGTTAATGTGATTCAATGTGTTTCTAGCTTTGTCATAGTCTAATTTAGTCCTTATATCATTCTAGGTCACCTAAGGGTCATATTTGTCTCATAAATGAAGGTGGTACAATTTTACAAGGTGTATAAATGTTATAAATTATTTTACAACATAAAATATGTCAGATTCCTTTTCAATAATGTTAATCATAATAGAAACTTGCAGTTTCCTAACTAAAAATCAAGAAAACAAGTGAAAAGGAGGGGTTTTGGTAGTTGTGCAGCTTATAGAGGAGAGTGGCACATGGGAAAATATTATGGAATGTATTTTCAAATTCCATATCTCTATTTACATGCTTTATATGATTTTAAAGTTCCGAAAATGGACCAAAACTATTTATCTTCTCCATCAGTCCACTAGACATGTAAAACTAGTCAATAGGTCTTCTGATAGTATGGCCTGTAAGAGAGGTTCTAGGTCAAATTATCTTAGTGGTGGATAGTAAACTTATATTAATTCAAATTCATGGTATGTTTTGGAATAATGGATGCCTATGCTTTATGAACCATTCTTAAGAAGTTGACTATCTTGTTTTACTTGTTAATCCCCACACCCTACATGTTTTGCTGCTATTTGATGATATATGTATAATCCAATTGGTAAAATGAAATATATAGGATGTGGAATCAATTATATAATGTTTACCATCTTTGGTTTCATTTTTAAATATGAATTGGTGAACATAACATCTCAAATTATAGATAAGAGCACCTTGTTGTGTTGCAGATAGGTTTTCACCATTGGTAGAGTTTTCATGTCCTTGTAGTGGTTTCAAATTCCTTGGATCCATTTTCATGCTTTACCTAATTTTAAAGTGCCAAAAATAGACCAAAATTATTTATCTTGTCCATCTCTCCACTAAACATGCAAAACTACTCAATAGGTCTTTTGATGGTATGGCTTGTAAGAGAGGTTCTAGGTCAAATTATCTTGGTGGTTGATATTACACTTTTCCTAATTCACATTCATGGTAGGATTTGGAAGAATGGTTGCCTATGCTTTATGAACCATTCTTAAGAAGTTGACTATCTTGTTTTGCTTGTTAATCCCCACACCCTATAGGTTTTGCTACTATTTGAGGTTATCTGTATAATCTAGTTGGTGAAATGGATTCTAGTGGATGTCGAATCCATTATCTCATGTTTACCATCTTTGGTATCATGTTTAAATTTCATTGGTGAACATAACATCTCAAATTATACATAAGAACACCTTGCTGTGTTGTAGATAGGTTTTTACCATTGGCAGAGTTTTCATGTTTTTTAGTGGTTTCAAAAGATGGTGATAAGTTTCATTTAATATTTCCCATGTCTTGGCATCCACTTCTCATTCCAAACTCAGCCTCAAAGGAGATGATCAATAAAATTATAGTCAACCTCCAACACAATCAGACTTTTCTATATGATTGTCATACAAAGTCAACTAAGTGAGATGTTTTGAGCTATGAGCATGATAATTAATATGTTTTGAAGATTCCAAGAGGTTTTGAACACTTTCCTATTACATGAGTAATCAATACAAACCTCCCAAATAGCATATTATGGACCATGACAGTCAATTCTCATATATGCATAATCATACACCATTGATGTACACCTATAGGAAGTAAACCATGTTGGAATAAGGACACTTTATCTTGTTTGAATAATTTAAAGTTGTAAGGAGCCATTTGAAGATGTTGAGAGATTCTAAGACTTGTTAAATTCTCATATACTATGCACAGTCCATATTCTACCCTCACTGCCTTGTATGTTGTGTGTAAATCTACAAGATCTTACAAAGACTTGAGATTGTTGCATAGGGATGTTCAAACATGTTGGAGACATTCATTAAGGTCTTATAGTGATGAAGGCACCTTGAAAATCATGTTTGAGGCCATAGATTGGTTGGCAAACTTGAGAAGTCACTTCAATTAAAGAACTGAGCTTTAGGGACACGTTTTCCTAAAAACCCCAAAACATAGCCCTAACCACTTTTGGTGTGACTATATGATGAATAAATATGGAGCCTAAATGAGTTTGGATGTTTCCATCTTGTATTAATTATATATGAGTAATATATTTTAAAAGGAGAGTGGGTGGTCCCACAAGTGATGAAAAGGAGGCTTCCAAATCATGCATTTGTTCACTACAGGAAAGCAATGTTTTCTATAAGATATTGAACTCTCAAATGGATCACAACCCAAAGTAGCAGTATATAAGCATGTTTTCATTGTTAAGTTATCTTATTGAAGTAAGGAAGATAATTGTGTTTCAAAGATCATCAACAAGGGTGGAAATGCAAGGTATTGACCTCCATCAACACCTACAGGTGTGCCCTTACTTAGAAAAGTCACCTACAACCTGACTATAGGTGACTCCAAGATACCAGATAAATATTAGAGAGAGGTAGTAGGCACAACAATGCATATTCAAAATAGAGCATTGTTGAGAGTCAATAGTGACAAGACTCTCTATGAGCTATGGAAAAACAAACCAACTACTATTGATTATTTTAGAGTTTTCAGCAATAGATGCTTCATAAAGAGAACCGATGAAAAATTGGGTAAGTTTGAATCTAAAATAGATGAAGGTATATTTCTTGGATATTCTTGAAAAATTAAAGCTTATATATATTATAATAAAAGAACCAAAAAGATAGTTGAAAGTGTAAGTGTTATGATAAATGAAGATGTAGCATAAAGAGCTAGTTATCCAATAGACACTCCTAAAATTATTGAAGATGAAGATTTTGAAGAATCAGATGAAGATAAGAAGAAGGAGCAAAAGGACACCAAGACCCCACCCAAATATGTCTAGAGAAATCATAATGAAAGTGACATCATTGGGAACATAAATGAAGGAATTTTCACTAGAAGAATGATAGTAAGTGAATCTGAGCAAGTTAATTTTTCTTTGTTATCCAAAATTCAACCTAAAACTTTTTTAGAAGCTAGACATGATGAGCATTAGGTTAAAGTAAATGATGAAGAATTAAATCAAATAAAAAAGAATGATACTTGTGAATTAGTGCCTAGACCGAAAGATAAAAATATGATAGAAACAAAATGGGTTTACAGAAATAAGTTAAATGAAGATGGTGAAGTTACCAGGAGTAAATCAAAGTTAGTATGTAAAGGATATGCTTAGATTGAGGGTATAGATTTTGAAGAAACTTTTGCACCAGTGGCAAGGCTATTAGAATGTTTCTTTCATATATAGTGTTTAAGAATTTCAAAGTGTTTCAGATGGATGTCAAGTCTGATTCCTTGAATGGGAATGTAGAAGAGGAGGTCTATATTGAGCAGCATAAGGGATTTCTTCTCTCAAATGATAGCAGCTATGTGTGTAGATTGAAGAAAACATTGTATTGATTGAAACAAGCTCCCAAAGTTTGGTATGAAAGGTTTGATAAGTACCTACATGATCAAGGCTTTAAGAGAGGTTTTGATGATAGTAATCTCTACATCAAAATAGAAGGTGAGCACTAGTTGATTATTGTGGTATATATTGATGACATAATATTTGGAGGTAACAATGAAAAGATGATAAAAGAATTTTTTGATAATATGTAAATAGAATTTGAGATGTCTATGCTTGGAGAATTATCATTTTTCTTAAGGTTATAAATATTTCAATCAGATAAAGGAATTTTCATATCTCAAAGTAAATATGCCATGTAGATGTTGAAAAAGTTTGGTTTTGAGGATTGTGCACTAGTTGGCACACTAATGGATATAGGGAACAAGGTGAGTAAGGATGAAGATTCAACTGATGCAGATCAATCTTTGTATAGATCTATGATTGGTAGTATTTTATATTTGATAACATCGAGGCCAAACATCATGCATGTAGTAGGCATGGTTGTGAGATATCAAGCAACCTTGAAGGAGAGTCATGTTCAGTTGGTGAAAAGAATATTTAGATATATCAAGGGGACATTGGATTATGGATTATGGTATCTCACAGATAGAGATTTCACTTTGGTTGATTATACAAATTCATATTGGGTAGGTTGTTTAGATGATAGAAAGAGTACAAGTGGAGGAGCTTTCTTCTTCAGTGATAACTTAGTATCTTCGCTAATAAAAAATCACAACTCAGTATCACTTTCTACAGCTGAAGTAGAATATATTATAGTGGTGTTGTGTTGTACTCAAGTACTTTGGATGAAGCAAACTTTAGAAGACATCAAGGTAAAATATGATGAACATATTTTTATTTTTTGTGACAACACAAGCGCTATTAAAATTTATAAGAATCCAATGATGCATTCAAGAATAAAGCATATTCCTATCAGACATCACTTCTTGAGAGAGTAGGTTGTAGATTATTAGGTTAAATTGGAATATATCAATACTATAGAACATATTATAGATATTGTCACAAAGGCACTACCAAAGGACACATTTGAGTATCTATGAGAGAAGTTGGGATTAATTTATTTTACTTCCTGTCGTTGAGGTTCAACATCAGTTGAGGGGGATCTAAGTGTTATATCTAGGATAGACCCTTTACCATTGATGTCAAAGGGGGAGAAGTATAGAAATAGGTATAAAAATAGGTACAAGAATAGGTATAGGATGCTACAGTAAGGGAGAATTATTGTATATTTTTTAGTTGGTAGTATATGTAGGTTGGCTTGTGCAGTATAGGTTTCAAGATGTGGAAGTTTTAGTTTGAAGTTGCCATCAGTGATAAAGGGGAAGATTATTGGAAATATTTTCATTGATGTCAAAGGTCTAACATTATTGGTGACAAAGTCCCCATATCATTTATTATCTAAAGGTGTTTTTAATGTTCATATTATTGGCTAAAGTGTGTTGATATTTATTTAATATTAATGAATATATTTTTGGTTGCATAAAGTCAAAAGAGGAACCATGAAGAAGTCAAAGAGTCATGAGGTAAAGACAAAAGAGGGAAAGGAAGCATTTTCCCATGAAGGGTCATCTTAAAGAATTCAAAGAGTCACCAAGTGAAGACAAAAGAGGAAGGGCACATTTTCTCATGAAGGGTCACCTTGAGGAAGTCAAAAAGTCACCAAGATAAAGACAAAAGGTGAAAGGATACATTTTCTCATAAAGCGTCACCATGTGACTTTTCAAATGAAAGGATTCAAAGGGTCATGCAAATGTGGCACCATTTTTCATGAGGATAGAAGGGTCACAAAGGGTGAATGTCAAAGGTCATTTAGAAAGATATAAAAGGAGGCTTGGGAAGTCATTTGTAGTATGTAAGAGGGTGCATGGTTTGTAATCATTTTATATAAGAAAAGATGTGAGAAGAGAGATATATAGTAGAGTTATATCATTTGTTGAGAAAGAAACATTGAGAGATAGTTGTGTTTTACATAAGAGGTGTTATGTTGGTGCTCAACAAAGGGGTTGATGCTCTTGCAAGTTGGTGCTTGCAAACTTTATAATTTGAGTTGGCGCTCATTCATATACTTGAGATTGTTCTCCATGGTTTTTTCCACATTGGGTTTCCACATAAAATCTTGGTGTCTCTTTCTCTCTTTTGTGTGGTGCATATTATTGTTTCAATTTTATTACATATCTTGAATGTATGGTTAAATGGAATTTGATTAAGTGAAATTTTATAAGACATATGATATACTGATTCACTCCCCTCTCAGTCTATCCTATGCTTAACAATAAGGTACACACACATGAGGATAGACTAGAATGTAAAAGCAAACCCCCCATAACAATTTATAATTTAGTGAAAGTACAATATATCCCATACATAAAAAACACCAAATAAAAATAAGAAAGACATTGTATACACTAGAATAAATCCAAATAAGGAGACTATCAACCTATAAAAGAAGTCATCATAAATCATGAGAGTTACTCCAAAAACAAGTTAGTAACATGGGCCAAAAAACACAAGTGACACAAAAAAACATACTCAAATAATGCAAGACATCAGGCTCTACTGAAAATGCATCTATAAATATACAAATAAATGAACATGATTGTAATAGAGTATTTTTGTTAGGGGACCTAAATAATGGAGGAACCATGCTAGTAGAATCCTCAAAAAGAATGATGGTGCCACCACAAGTGATCTAAAATCCATCCAAAATCAAATAGGAATGGTGGATGAAAATGCCTACATAGGAGTGAATGAAAAAATCTACAATAGTAAAATGTGAGGTATTATACAAAGGGATATCAAACTCATCCAAAAATGCATCCGTGATTGCAATCAAAATGGTGAAATAAATGAAGGAGAAAGTTTTTTTTCTTGTGAAGAGTTTTGGCTACCTATCGAATCAGTCCTCACCCTTCGATCTTCAATAAATGAGATAAAAAAAGGTATGTGACCAAGCAATCAACAAATACAATATCTTATTATGTCTCCAAAATATAAATATTGTTTTTAAATAAAAATAATCAAAAAATCACCCAAAGGTATTATTTTATAAAAAATAATAAAAAAATCTCTCTACAAGGATTTGTTTTTGAATAGTATTGCTCAGTAAAACTATAATATTTTTTTCAATTTTTAAAGAAATTTAAAAATTTAAAATGTTATGAAAATATGAGAACAAGGTGCATAAAACTTAGAAATGGTTTTGAGTGATCAGTTGTAGTTTTTCATAATTTAATAAAGAAAAATCATATTTTAAAAAAATAATACTACTTAGTAAAACTACGACAATTTTTTCAATTCTTTATAATTTTTTTAAAAAATGTTATGGAAATTAGAAAACAAGGATCATAAAACCCACAATTTTTTTAGAGATCATCTACATTTTTTTCATAATTTACAAAAGAATAGTCATTTTAAACCAAAAATAGAATTGAAAAAGCTTGTAGATCTTGTTTTTGATATCCAACTGGGATAAAATTATAGGTGATCATGTATTTATTAAATAATATGGATAAATTTATGATATTTGATCTACTCTTTCAATTTGCAAAATTTACCTGTAATAAAAAACACAATATTTTTTCTAAAAATAGATGCTGAGTAAGGAGAAGCTAAGGCGCTAAGTAATAGCTATTGCTGACCACTCCAATACCATAAAAGAGTTTAGAAAACCCTCATCTAAGGTTAAATCCATAAACCATTACCACAATATAATCCATTGAGACATTGCTCAAATAATATCTTAGTATATTATACATAAATAGAACATACAATGATAAATCCTTTATATCTCCAAAGCTTTTTGAAAGAGTTATCAAAACTCTTTATCCAAGATCTCTTCAAGAGCTCATTACTACAGCCCTAAATGCTTCAGCATACACAAGAGAATAAACCAATTAAAAAAAACAATTGTTATTCACACAAGTGATTTGAAAAAGGATATGCAAAAAGATCATAAAGCATGTATATTATAATGTAAAGCCCTTACTTAAATAGGCAAGGAGAACCAAGATGCAAGCTAAACTAGGTAATATGGGATAAATCCCCAAATAGAACAAAACTAGGTAAAGACTAATGACCTAGCTAAAACCTAACAAACATGAGTAATAATATAATCTAACCCCCCCAAGTGAATCTAAGGGCTACCAATAGAGGATGTAGTGTGAAGCTATGTGTGCCTATGGACACCAATCAATCTTGTTAGAGTACATGAATGTCAAGTCACTATAAATGTCAAGTCAAAGTAAGAATGGTGTTGAATATGAGGATCATTTAATATGAACAATGTGCTCCAAAAAACTGGGTAGAATGATGAACCCAAAGAAGCATTGCTTGAGTACACTCCAATATGATGGTGAGAAGTGAGCACAAAGACTGGTGGGGATACCACACTGGTGTTACTGGTTGGGATACCACACTAGTGTCACTATAAGAATCACCAAGAAGGCCATATAGTCAAGTAACAATCCTCATATAAGTTTTTGCAAACAAAGTGCCTAAATATGATACCTATGTATAAAGGATAAATCTAGAAAATATTAAAAAAAGTGTAAAATATACATATAACTCTCATAAAGTGGAGAAAATAGAGAAAACTCGTAGGAAAATCCCCCCCTCAAAAAGAGAGAAAAGAAAAGAGAGATCTAGAAATCCCCCCAAAGATGATGTTGAAGTAGTCCACTCTCCAAGTACTCACAAGTCACAAAGGAACTCAATCTGTACGAGTGGTCCAAATCCACTACTCGATTACTAAAATAATTAACACTAGGCTTCACCAAAATATCTTCAATCAAGAAGACTATTAGTGGTGATGATAGTATAAAATAGTACTACATGTGCAATGAATGCTCAACACCTAAGAAGCATAATGTACATCACACCCCCCATACTACTGATTGGGTGGAGTGGAGAAAAAGGTCTACACAAGTTGTACAAATCCACTACTTAAACACCAAACAAGCTGACACTGTATGCACCATAATAGTTTCATGTCACACTAAAAGAGACTATCGAATTGTCAAAAAAAAAAAAGATGACAATGAAATTCACTAGAATAGCTACATTTCAAGCTATGAGAGACTATCAAATATAAAAAAAATGGTGACAAAAATACAAATAAAGTCTCTCAAAGATGACAGCCCATGATGGTGATGAAAGAGATAAAACAACTAAAGAAGTGAAAAGGTGATCATAATAGAACACATAAACACATGAATGTAAACAAGGTTAAATCAACAAATCCCCCATATCACTTTATAAATCAGTGCAAGTACAATATAATTCATACATAAAAAACACTAGATGAAAACTAAGAAGATAGTGGGATTCACCATAATAGCTCCAAATAAGGAGAATGTCAACCTATCAAATAAGCCATCAAGAATCATGAGAGATGCTCCAAAAATAAGGGAATGAAAAAAAAATGTCTCCATAAAAGAAGGTGAGGTGCTAAGAAAGGGGCCCCAAAGAGACATGACACAAACTACCAGTGTGTCAAAGCACTAATGAATAAACTAACATGTGGTGGGTTGATGAAAGAGTGTGTTAAATGGTGAATAAGCCATCATGTATGCAAAAAACACACCAAAAAAGGATCAGCAGCCAAAAAACAACCACCTACAAAGCACATGTAAAGGATGTTAGATTCAACTAGAAATGCATCCAAGATAATACAAAGTGCAATAGTGGTATAAATGGTATAATGTGGGTCAAGGAGTAATGTGGGATAAATCTCATGAAAATAAGACATCGGTCATAGTAAAAAATACATCCAAAATTGCAAAGAGAGAGCAAAAGCAAAGAAGGAGAACAAGAATTTGTTTACTTGTGAGGGGGTTTGATCGCCTGTCGAACTGGACCTCACCCACCAATCTTCAACAAACAAAATAAAAAATTAAAACAATATTCTCTTTTTACAATAATTGACCACAATATAATAAATATCAATAAAGTTTTTATAAAAAATAATAAAAAGCTATGCCCCAAATAAAATCTCGTAAAAACTCAAAAATATTATTTTTATAAAAAAATAAAAAAATACATGCCCCATGACTTGGTGAAAACACAAAGGTCCACCCCTGCGCTTTAAAATACCACCACTTTAAAAGGCATCCCATATCAAAATAAAATATCCACCCTCCATAAAAAATCCCATCACTTTAAATAATATGATCCCACGAAAAAATGAATCAGGACCATCTTATTGGGCATTCTCTCCACTTATCCACAAATCATTCAACATAATCCATATTTAAATATTACAATGTGGTTTAAAACTAAAACCTTTGTATAAGACATACATGAGGCACAAGTTGTATTTTATTCTCCCTCCATATATGTTTATACAATCTTACCAATGAATAATGCTAAATTCATGTCAAATGAAACAAGATTAGCAGAGATCCAATGCACCCATATTCGAACACAGAGTCCATAGATTTATTAAGAGTAGGTTATATGATGAGGGGTTTAGGATGGATGAAAGTGGAAAATGAAGGCCAAGAAAGCCATGGGAAGATGGTGGTAGACTACTACAGGCCATTGAAAGACCACAAACCAACATGCAGACCAGATCTAAAAAATATAGATCTGATACTCAGAACACAATGTCATCCAAAAACAAAATTTTGTGTAGCTATAAGATTAGTGAGAGCTACCCCTTTTTTTCAGGGAAGCAAATGCAAAATCAGATGGTGTAAATATAGTAACTTATCCATCTATATTATTTTCCTAAGGAGGAAAATTTAGTGGGAGGATCATGAAGAGAACCTCTGGTTGGCATCTTCACCAAGCAAAAACTACCATTGAAATTGCTCTTACACTTGAGGGAAGCTATCTATGTAGATTTGAGGATAATGCCAAGTAGATCAATGCATAATATAGAACGGTCTTGACTCAACTATGGCTAGATCTTGATACATAACACAAAAACCCTTAAACCACAACAAATACCTATAATAACCAACCACAAACCCTAAAAAAATATGGCTCACCAGATCTATCATAGGAGTGTTGGGGGGAAGAAATTTTTAAAGACCTACTAAAGATATTACAAAAATAAAAAAAACACAAAAAAAATTCTTGACAGAATGTAAATAAATTCACTATACGAATCAATCCCTGGACGTCAAAAAAATTACAAAAAAATGCATTTTTAAAAAAATCTCCATTTTTGATGAATTGACAGGCATTCCTAAGGTTTTGAGGCCTTATGAACTCAATAACACATGTTAGAAGCCCTGAAAAATGCACCAAAAATAACTGACTATAAAAAGTGGCTCAAAAAGCTATGATTAGTGTCATGAAAGACACAAAATAAAACATGAGACTCTGTGGATTACAAAAAAAATGTAGATCCAAAATGTAAATCTTTAAAATAAAAACATAGATCTAAAGACTACAAAATCATAGAGCTCAATAAACAAGTTTCTATCTAAGGATCCCAAAATAATATAGATCTATAAGCCAAATTTGAGTAATGACTATTGGAGGGTGGCTCTAATACCATAAAAGAGTTATCAAAACTCTTTAACCAAGATCTCTCCAATATCTCATTACTACAGCCATAGATGTTTTATCATACACAAGAGAATAAACTAATTGAAAACAAAATAATTATTATTCACACAAAAGATCTGAAAAAGGATCATAAAGCATGTATATTATAATGTAAAAAACTTTATTAAATATGTAAGGAGAACCAATATGCAAGATAAATTACACAATGTGGGATAAATCTCCACATAGGACAAAACTAGTTAAAAACCAATGACCTATCTAGAACCTATATGCAATGGGAAATGCAATAGATCTATAAATCAATCCTAGATCGGAGAAGATAAATCCTACTTACGCTTTCAATTGGGGATACATTAGATAATCAAGGTCATGACCAATATGGATCTGCTAAACCTAGCCAAAGGATTTCTTACTATAAATAATATTACTAAGAAGGGTTCCAAAACCTCCAATCAAGTGAAATTATGCAATAACCCTAACTAGGTCCTATATTTTCATATTTACTAAAATAAAAACAAGTAAAGCAAAATCTAATCTAATTCTCACCAAAGCTTGTGGCATAAAGTGGGGGTAATAAACACTAAAAGTAAACATGTATAGAATACATATACTCATGTCAATGTATACGAAATCTTAATGCATGAAAGATAAGTGTAAATCCATATCTATCTACTCTTACAAAGGAGGAACAAAGTTATAAATACTTACCTTTGAAGATGAACCTGTCGAGCCTCAATCTCTCCCTTGGCCAAGGTGCTTTGCAAGAGGTTATTGTGGTATGTAAGGATGACAAAGATAAATCATCTCTAGGTTACACAACATGTCAATGCATCCAAAAGACTTTTCCACAAGACAAGATCCATATCTCCAAAGAAAGTATGAAACCCTAAGCTTGCTCTTCAATTAGAATCATGGATAAATATATGCATAATATATCTTACTTCTTATTTTCTTTTAGAAATGGTGAAATGGATGCGTTTATATAGGTGGATCTAACCCTAAACCCTTCTAAAAGTTTAGGCTAACAAGGTCGACCCAGTTGACCTATTATCATAATTGACAAAAACAAACTAGGTCATGGACTAGGTTGGCCAGGGGTTGACCAAGACCCTAATAAGTTTTGTTAATAAAGATACAAGGTCGATTGGCCCACTATGTAATGTAAATTGTAAAAAAGGGGTTTAGGTTAGGGAAGGGCTAATGAAGGTGATAAATGTCTAGAAGAGGGTACAAAATAGGAGGCATAGATTAGGGGAATGGTTTTAGGAGACGTGTGTAGATAACAAGTGGTAAAAAAGGACAATAATTCTGTGAAGCACCAATGGTCTGTCCACCCCTTTCCTGGTTCACCCTTTAGGGTATGCACTTAGAGAGATTGAGACTCTACAAGTTCCTATAATATATAAATCATCATTAATTGATAAATTTTGAAAATATTATGTGTATACATATGCCCCACTCAAAGCCCATCATGTGTCACATAGGTGCAACATGGGATGGTGCTTCAAGATAAAAAAACATAACAACACAAAATATTGAAATTGAATCAAGTGTAATAAAGAGAAAATAAGATAAATGAAAGGACAAAATTGAAAAACACATACCTTTACTTACCTTAGTGATGTAGATAAAGAAGGAGATGTTAGAAATGTGAAGGTGTCCAATATGAGGAACATTAGGCAAACCTGTAGAGATTAGAGCAAAAGAGCAAAAAAATGAAATTTTTATAACATAGATATATAATAGTTGAAAATATTTTCTACAACATCAGGATTTTAGAACATTTTATGATTTGGAAAAAGAGTTAGTAGAGACAAATATATGAGAAAAATAAAATATCTGATGGTAAATTTTTGAAAGGTAATTAATTTGGAAAGAGTAAATATAAATAGGGTGTAAAAGAATTCATTTGGTATTATTTGTGATTCTGAAAAAAATAGAGCTTTGATAGACTGAGTGAGAGATGTAAAGAGCTAGGATGGTGGGGAGATGATAATTGAGATGGGGAGGATGCATAACGGCCATAATGAGTGCAACACAAGTAAGTAACTAAAAATTTCAAGATGTTGGAGTATTTTTATTTGAAATTGAGTGATTTATAGAAATGTATCTGTTAGGCAAAGTCTAGAAACCAAAATGAAACTAGGAAATTTGTAAGGGTATTAGGGGTCAAACAAGGTATTGGGTAGGAAAGAGTCAAACCAATAAATTCCCAAGGCATTTATGGAAATTAGTTAAAAAGTCATCACAGTGAAACAACAAGGTCGACTAGGATGATCTAGTTAACAAAAGACAAGAAAAACTAGTGGGTTGACTTAGTAGTAAATGGTTGACTTAGTTGGTTAGGTCAATTTGGTTGAAATTGTGATAGGTTAATTCGGTAGAAAATAAAGAAACTAAATCAAACTAGTTTATTTTTGGGAAATTTGTAAGAATGTATTTTGATTATGAATGACATGCAGGTCTAATATATCTTGTATTATTTGTTA
Source organism: Torreya grandis (assembly GCA_037957365.1). Taxonomy (NCBI): domain Eukaryota; kingdom Viridiplantae; phylum Streptophyta; class Pinopsida; order Cupressales; family Taxaceae; genus Torreya; species Torreya grandis. Next base: position 991,366 of record JARHVA010001981.1, on the reverse strand, counting down.
TTTTGTAGAGGCACCATAGATTTTGGTGATTGCTCAATTCTTTGTGGTTATCTAATTTTATGGAGTGGTTGATAGATGTGGATAGAGAGATATTGGTTATATTAGGCCTGGGAGGTATCACAGAGATGAGATGCATCCCACTGAGTACTAATCTCATTTTCATGTTCCTTGGAGTATGGGAATGATTGACCACCACTTTTTGATGGGTGGTGGATGGGGATACCATAGAGGTAGGTATCAAATTGGAGGACATCCATGCATTAATTTGACTACCTATAAGAGGGACATTAGTGAACACAGGGACACATGATGATTTAGAGGAGAGATGAGCACTAGCCAGGTGGGCAATGTGCTCAGATAGGATCTACCTAGGGCAAAGGGTGAACTTATTTGATGTATACATTGCATAGATTCTAGGTATCTAGAAGGTTGGGAATATACTTGTGACATCATGAGTGTTGTGTCACAAGTCAGATGGTAAGGCATCACTATATATGATAGCCTTGTGTTAGTCTATGTTGGATCAGGAGCACTTTATGATTTTGGGTCTGTCATCTGGGTCTAGCACATGCATGATATGTATGGGATGCTATCTAGAGGGTAAAGACCATGGGATTGGTGGTGTTATTGAGCACATGGATATATGAGAGGTTCTTGATGTATTGGCCAGCTGGTTTGTCCTATAAGGTTGATGATAGGTTACCTCGGCTTACTATATAGATACGGACTAGGTAGCATGGGCCATACCCCACATGTCAGCACTATAGATAGTCATATGATGAGAGATTTTGTGTTATACCTATACACATATTGATACTATTTGGCCTAATTGGGTGACCATGGTGTTAGGGATAGCTCATGTATAGATCATGGGCCACTATATTTGGTGGGTAGAGTTGTAACCAATGGTACACTTGCTAGGACTATTTGGACTCTCATACCTAGTGGATCCTATAGTAGTGTCTATGTTTTGGGCACAACATGCAAGAGATTTGAGGGGAGAGGAGGAGGAGTGTTAGTCAAGAGATTGGAGATCAAGCTATGGTGTGTGAGAGCATGGACTAGTCAAGCATGATAGTTAGTAGTCAAAAGAGGAGAGGGCATGGATGTGGATGCATGAGTACAATAGGTACCAAAATAAACATTAAAATAGGAGTAATAATGACCACATAGAGTATACCATCTATGAAGATGTCATTAATGGGATAAAACATAGATGAAAGTGGTTATGTATGATGACCCACTAGTCAGCTCAAGGCAGAGCTAGTCGATAGAGGCACCACTGAGGAGAGGCTCAATGTGTGCATAAGTGGTGAATCAAAGTTTTAATTTTATAGGGAGTGACCCATGGATGAGGTGCTTAGGGGATGGGATGATGGAGAGACCATGCTCAATGGACGAGCAGATGGTGAGATGGTGGTTGGTGACATTGAGACAGGAAGACAATATTATAATTTTTAGTCTTTGAGATAAAATACTAGTTAGATATGATTGTAGGTATATAGATAGATTATGAGATGTATGTGTGATCTAATATATATTTGGATTATGGTTTTTGTAGACCCTAAGATAAAGGAGACTATATGGGGATTATTAGTCATGGCAATGTACCATGACATTTTGGATGGAGTGTTGACACCATACGACCCCACCACTCTGGATGATCCTATGGTACCATCTACCCCAACTCAAGTAGGATAGTTTAAAATTATGGGGGAGGCTATGAGGTAGCTATAGACATGCAAAGATGGATTGTAGCCACTAACATGGGTGGGAGTAGGAGAGACACAATATTGGCATGCCTTGGCTTAGGAGAGAGCCACACACATGACTACCATGATCTAACTGGGACAGGTACAGGCCTAAGTGGCTAACCTATAGAGATAGGTAGTAGGGTTGATATCTTAGACAACCTCATTATAATGTATTATTTAGAGGGGATGGTCCAAGGCATATATGTGAAGCATAGATAAGCCATGAGATAGGCATGGTGGAGCTCAGCCATAAAGCTGGAGCAATGTATTTTTATATTTTGTATAAAAACACATGATATATAGAGATATATTATTTTGATAGTTGGATGTTGATCTCATGAGTTATATTTTGGTTGTGGTTATTGATGCATGGATATATTTCTTTCTAGCACATGTATTTTGCTTTTGTGGTATATGCTATAGGAAATATATGTGAAGTGTTTTTTTTTTCTAGCATTATGTAGTATACATGCATGGTTAAAAAGAAATAGGTGATAAAGAATTTGGAAAAGTATAATTAATCATTAATAAATGTAATACACACTATTTCACAATGTGAAATGTGTAATAAAAAAATATGACTAAGTATAATAAACCAACAAGTGGTAAACACGTGGATAAAATGTTTTTAAACCATGCAAAAGATTGGCACCAAATTAAAACAAGGAAAATCACACTATCACGTTGGGAAGTATAAAAATAATGTAATAAAATGGAAATAAAGAAGACAAATGGTAGAAAAATGAATTAATTAAGTCAATCAATCATACTAAATTACGTTGATAAGTTTAAAAGAGACAAAATTAGCAAAATGTTCTTAAATTAATCACACTAATTCAAGTTGGGAAGTATGAAAAACTTAAGACAAATGGTTGGATTCTTATAGGTAATCAAAAAATAAGAAGATAAAAGTGAAATATTAATGAATTAAGCATAAAAAATACTAAATCAAGATGGGAAACATGTCAATGATGTGTAACTCATAATCCATCATGACTTACCTCAAATTTAACACATGTAATTTTATTGTGACTTGGGTATTGGAAAATTTTGTGAGGAAGGCCAAGTCCTATCCATGGTCTTACATTATAGCTCACAAAGAGAACACCAATGAGGTAGAACAATGTTAAAAGGGTAAAATATGGTAAAAATAAGGGTGTTTTTAATGGTAATGTGAAAATTTGGAAATTTTTGAGGAAGGCCTCATCGTTTCTAAGGTTTTACACTGCAACTCAAAAATGGGATCTTTAGGGGAATGATCAGTAAACAAAATAATATTTCTCAAGGGAAAATATGAGAATTACAAGGAATAAAAGAGAGAATTTAATAATCATAATGTAGGAATCTTATGAGAAGACCTTAGGAAACATGAGGAATAATAAGGACATAAAAAGATATTAAGTGACTAGTGACCATCAATATACAAAGGATACATGTTAACTATAGGCATAAAGTTGTGTATAAAAATAAGTGTGGTACTAAGATCAATTCATGTTGGTTATTTTTAACAAGAAAATTAAAATGGACCTACCTTCCCATAATGTGTTTCCCATTCTTTAATACCCCTTATAGATCTGTGGGTTTACTGCAAAGATTAAATACTTTCATGAGAAAGTAGGTAGCACTAAAATATTTTTTTAATTCTCCTTTTCCAATATACTAGCCTACCACACCCCAGTGGACCTTGAATCTATCACGAGGCCAACTATGGAGCTTACGCTTTGATTAGAAAAAGGAGATGTGCTTAGAATCACATCTTTTTAATGTGATTTAACTTTTAAATTTTTTGAATGTTGTCTTTTAGATCATCGCCTTTTGTTAGATGATTTGAATTTTGAATGTTTATGGGTTTTAATATTCCTCCTCCATATGGATTTTTAATGACCAATCATGAGAGATAAAGTGATGCACCTAAATGAGTTTTAAGCTTTGGCTAAAGGAAACTAAGTTTCCAAAGACATGATTGACTAGAACGCTTAGGCTTAACTATTAACCAACATGTTATCTCAAGTCTCAATCATGTGTATGCTTAGTTTGTGAGAGGAAATAAGGAAAATAATGGGAGATCCAAATTGGACTAGTAAAATGAGATTATAATGAGATGAATTATTTGCTAATTGATCACATGGAAAATAAGGAATGACTAAAGGGAGCAAGGTTTTGTATAACCAAGTCACAATAATAATTATTTATGTTTATAGAGATAAGATAACAAACAATCATGAAAGATAACAAGATAACCATAGAAAATTAAATCATGAAGAAGTATGTAATCACGAAAAAGAATTCATAAGAAAAGGAGAAAAATGACATCATAAGCAACATGTAGTGCAAAACAAAAGTCATCATGTAAGATAAATAAGAATTTAACACAATGTTAAATGATATAAAATAGATAAATGTAAAGTTGGAGCACACTCCAATCCAAATGAATAAAGAAATGAAAGAACACCATGATTGTGTTCATAAATAATAACATATTTATCCACACACATTATCCATAACATCTAATAAGTCTCTATGAAGCTGAACTTAAATTGCAGCCAAAGTCTCATTGATCTTTAGGGAGAGTTGAGAAAATACTTCACGTCAAATTTAATTGATAGAAAATGTATGAATGCCTGAAGGATAGTGCTAATGAGGGTTATCATGTAGGGGATGCTCAGGAGAAGGAATGGGAATGTTTTGTATTCTTTAGAAGATAGGGTAGTTGATGTAAGTTTGGTTTGAGATAAATTGGAAGAAGTGTTGATAGAAGTCTGAGTATCATTGATGATGGGTAAAGAGGTTGGAGTAGTGGTATAAATGGTATGAGAAGTGTTATCCAAGGGAGGAGCTAGAATTGGTTCATCAAAAGATTTAAGTTCTTCTTTCCTTAACTTTGTTAAGTGAGTTGGGGAAAAATATTAGATAATATGAAAAGTGTGAGATAAATGAGGAGTGTGGATGGGATGAGGATCAATGAAGGAAACCACCCTTAGAATATTAGTCATATTGACCACATTCTCTTTAGGAGGTGGGTCATGTTGTCACTTGAACTTGCACCCAATGAGGAGATGAAAAGTCTCTCCTCATTCAAGTGGCAAAATGGAACCACCTCAAGGCTATGGGTCACCAAAAACCTGTTAGGCCTCTTTTTGTCTCTTTTTGGGACAAAAGTCCTGAATATATAGTTTTCATAAGCTTGACTAGTTTCAAACCTTTTCTTGCCACCTTAGCACCTTGTGTGAACTGTGTTGATTCTTTTAGTCTATCAAGATTTCAGGGAAAGGTTTGAAACTAGTCAAGCTTATGAGAACTGTATATTTAGGAATTTTATCCGAAAAAGAGACAAATAGAGGCCTAACAGGATTTTGGTGACCCACATCCTTGGGGTAGTTCCTTTGTGCCACTTAAATGAGGAAAGACTTGTCATCTCCTCATTGGGTGCAATTTCAAGTGACAACAGTTTTTGGCATGCCTAGTGGGACTCTTATTCGAAGAGATTGAGGAATTTTGGTGTTCTCCTCAAGATACCAACCTTTGGAGGCAATTCCACTAAGCACCAATGGTGACTCAAAGTATAAATCTATTGGTTAAGTAGTCTAGGTATTCTTATTGAAGTTTTCTTATTTTACACACTTCTCACAAGTTTCATGGATTATTTTGATGTTGAGTTTGTCCTAACACAAGTTGAGGAGATATGTCCTTATTTGCCTATTCCCCCTCAATATGAACAAGTACTTTTCCAAACTTGTCATGATCCATATCAATCTTATGTTGCCTATTGTCAGCTTTATCTTGCTTGTGTTTCACCTAGTCTACCTAGTTCTTCTCCAAGTCATCCCATTATAAGTTTTAAAAAGACTCTCATTGGTTACCAAGGCTACATGTTAGTCCATGATAATAGATATGGTTGTCATCAAGTTATCCCTAGTGTTTGTATCAAGAGTGTAAGGGATGCTTTAGAATAAGTCAAGAAGGAATGGATGCCTATAAAGAGAGCTAATTGGCAAGGTCTTACCAATGAGATGCTTAATGTTTGTGGCTTATTTTCCATCTAGAGGAGAGGTTGAGAGCTCATGAACCAACTCAGTCTTGGTAGTACCAATATACCCCACATCAACCTTTGAGTGTGTTAACCTTGTCCACTCAAGATGCTAATCCAAACATGTTCCAAAATGCCCCGAGTCCTTCATGCATTCCCCAAAGTTTTCTTTCTTAGAAGTCCATCCAAGAGATCAGCCAAAAGAAGGAGGACATCATGTTTGAGTAGGTTGGTGTATTTGTAAAAGATTGTGAGAAAGGAAGTTTGAGTTTTGAGGCTCATCTTGAAAAGGATATTGAATTGGCCAATCATATTTTAAGGCAATCTATCATGACAATATAAAATGAACTCTCTAAGCCTAATTTTCCAAGTTGCAATCAAGATGCTAAGCCCAAGGAAACTTCAAGTTGCATAAACATATCATTCACCCCTTCATTAGCATCTCAGCCCCATGAAAATATCTTTGATCCTACCTTCCCAAGATGGAAAGAAGTGTTGGTAGCTTGTGAAGAAAAGACCAAATCATGTTTAGTTAGAGAAGTTGGAAGGGGATAGAAACTTAAAACCCCTCAAATCCCTCCCACCCCTCCCTAAGAAGCCATTGAACCCATATTTACACCTCCTCTAATTGATCAATGTTTCCCTTCTAATGTTGAGGATTGCATTTCTACTTGGGAATCTTCTTTGGCTAAACTTCCCATTTTTGAGATGCCTAATATTGACATCACTAAGAGGGATGAAGAGATAGAGATTTTATATTAGCTTAATGATGAGTAGGCATTGAATCCTTGTGAAGAGGATGTTCCTTGTGTTGAAGAAGAGGTCTTAATAGAGGTTCTTTTGGAAACCAAAGGATAAAATGAAGGAGCCTCTCTTGTTGCTCATCTTCATGATGCTAACTAGTCAAAGGGTGATGACTTATGGCAGAAATTTGAGGACATATGTAATGAAGTTGAAAGCCTCAAGGAGCCTACAAGTCCTTTGGAGCTGACTACAAGCCATGGAAAGCAAGATGTTGTGTCTCAAAAGGAAGACATGTGGCAAACCTATATGCAAATGTTCCAAGAGTATGAAGAATGTGAGAAGACTAAACTCCTAATGAAACAAGCCCAAGATGTTGGAGAACAAGCCTGTATTGAGGAACATCATCATCAAGAGAGTCTAGATCATGATGGAGAAATCTATAATGATCTTGGGCCTATTGAAGATGGTTCAAAAGTTATCCTAAAACTATCTATGAAGCTAATCCTATCAACATCAAGGAAGAGTGTGAGAAAGAAAGGCTACTACAAAGCTATGACACAACACTTCTTGAAGACTTTGAAGAGGCTATAAAAAATGAGAAGTACAATGGGATCCTTCAAGAGTACATAGGTTTGTAACAAGTTATACCATTCATAGATATACAAATATATCATGAGGAGATAAAAGGATAATAGTATGAAGCATGTTTCTAGGTTCAAGAGAACTCCATCTACCTTGAAAACTTGTGGGAGATGACTCCATTAGATGACATGCCAAGCCAAAGAGAAAACATAAAACATGAGTCATCTAGCACCAAAAATAAAAGGAAGCATGATTGGCATCCTCATTAATCTAGTGAGGAAGGAGATTCAAGGTACTTCCCTTTTGATCCAAGAAGGGAGGTATATTCAAGTTGAATGCACATAATTTGTTTGCTTTTAGTTGTGTCTTGTGTTCCCTAAGTGCTTAGTAGCACAAGTGTGCCTTTCCTTTGGATTTTGATTGTAATTTGTGTGTTGTTCTTTATTTTGTGTGTTTGAGGTAAACCAACTATTTGTTAGCCAAGTCAAGGTCTGGTCCTATTGTTTCCAAGTGCAGTTTAACTCCCTTTGCCCAATGGATAGGATAAGGCTATTGGTCCTTAACATAGGCAAACATGTTACCCATAGGAATTACAAAATTCTTGACCAAATTCTAATTTTAGTCAAATTGTGTCAACCCCTACATTTTTGAACTTTGAAGAAGGTTTCCATATGTCTTATAGGGTCTCATATTGGTCTAAATTTCTTATCTTATCCTTGCTCTAGTCCTTGTTGAAGCCCATCCTACTTGTACTAGTCAAGTCAACCAAATTAAACCCTATTAAAACTTGGTAAAAGGATAAATTTATTATAAAAATGTCTTAATATGGTCATTTAAATGTTTTAAGTTGTCCCTATGTCCTAAATTTATCATTTGCTATGTCTCACATGCAAAACGGGTTATTTGGCCACATTTTTAGCCCATTTAATGACTTGTATGGAATTTAAAGGGATAAAAATTTGTCACAAAGATGATTTTAAATTTTTAATAAGTTAGGATCTATCAGGAGTTAGTTTAATAAGTAGTTATGTGCAGAAATGGGGAGTTTTTCCTTGATTTTAGGTCCTTTTGGGCACTTTTACGAACTTGGTGATCTCACCTTCAGATAAAAACGTGGGTAAGATGTCTATTAATATATTTAAACTCCTTAACATGCATGGTTTAAATTAATATGTAAAAAAGTTTAGTTTTTGCTTTTGTTTCATCTTTTTTGCCTTTGCAAGCCAAGGAGGGTCAAATTCAAATGCATGGTATGAGTTGTACAAGTGGAGTGAGGAAGAGGGATCTTGGGGGTTGAAATTAATCTAAGTATAATTTAAATCCATGGTAATAAGTTCCATATTGATGTCTCCTCCTTCATGAACCATCACTTAGACTCTAAGTATTTTTTTATACATTCACATCCGAGAGGGGTCACTGTTTGAACTAGTTTCTAAATAATTTTATTTGATCTAATGGATTTGATTATACCATATGTTTTTTAGGGTCCCTACATAGTTTTTACATGGTTATTATTGGTTTTGGAGCCTCATGAGCTTAATAATCCTCCTCTAGGCATGTGTATGCTTACAAACTAGTCCATGTTACACTTACAATTGTCTCAAATGCCTTCAAAAGTGGAATTCACATTGAAAAGAGATTATTGCACTTGTTTCATATCCTTGATGGTGTGAGGATGTTTTTAAGTTGTTTGGATAGGTTATAAACCCATTTGGAACCTTGAAACCATGCATCTTGTTTACATTCTCCTTTTTTGCCCACTCTTTTCTCCTACATGCAGGTGTTTTCAATGTGGAGAAAGGTGTTTTGATGTTGATTTAAAATGATCCTAATGAAGTTTATTATTTTTAGGGTTTATAATTGTATTTGAGGTGGTTTTAAGGCTTTACCATTACATATCATTACTCAATTCTATTCTTTGCCTATATAGCAAGAATATATACCTTCAGGTGGCCTAAACATGGAACTGAGATAAATTTTTGAATGTAGAAGTGAGATGAGATCTCACTTGGAGAAATTATGCATTGAGGAAATTATGATAAGTTTATATGAGATAGAGAAGGGTAAAAAAGGGATATGAAAGTCATTTCAAGAAAATGAGGACTGTTTTGGTCAAAATAGTGCTCCTCAAGGTTTTTTAAAGTTGCCATGGTGAAGGTACAAGAGCTTATGTGGCATGGTGATAGTTTTATATCATAATAATATCATGAGATAATGCACATGATAATTTTTAGGTCAATATGTTAAGAGGGAGGTGGTCATTTTAAACCTCAAAGTTGCTCCTAAAACCATTGTCAATAGTTAGTAGTATCTACAAGAAAGTATCTCAAAAGGACCATTTTTAAACAATGCTCCAATTTCAACCATGATTCATGATTGAACAAGATTGATGATGGATGAGGAAATTTTGAAAGATTAAATGGATCACCAAAAGAGAGGATGGATGTTTTGACACCTCTTCATGTTAACACCTTATCTGTACATGGGGCAAAACAAACATCTACAACCAAATAGATAGATAGTGGGATTAGGAGGTATTGATGGTGTTTTTAAAGGACTTTCAAGGATTTAAATAAGTAAAACACTTATTTCATAACCTTATGGAGGTTTCAAATAACTTTTGACACCATGACTAACTACATGAGGCCAATAAACACCTAAAACTTGCTAAGGACTGAGATATCAATAGGCATAAAGGGCTCAATTGAATGAGCCTAAATCATGGAGATAGAAATGATAGTAAATGTAAAGGTTATGAAATGAAAATTTATCCATAAAAAGAGATACTCATTTTCTATAGGTGAAGTCAGGAAGAGCTAGCACAGGTCTAGAAGCATACATTTACAGGCAAGATCCTAGAGGAATTGGTCTCAATCAGGAGTGAAGGTCATTTTTTGAGCCCAAATAGAGCATAAAAATGAAGTTAAGATGAGTGTAACCTCAAGGAGGTTTCAAAGATATTAATAAACATCATGACCCAGTAAAAGTTGAGCCTATATACCCTTTTTGAACCTAATTTGCACCTACAGTAAATAACACAGTTAGGTAGTGAACCTCTTAGTGTTTGATGGTGTCTAAGGTGGCATAAAAAATGTGAGATAGTATAAATATATGTTGTGTCACCTCAATAAAATTGAGGGAAATACTTTAAACATCACAAACAAGTATATTCATGGGCAGGGTAACCTATAGTAGATTTTGAGAAGGTGTCTCAGTTACTAAGCAATAAATTAGGTTGTGTTTGATAAGGTTTTGGGATTTCCTGAGTGAATGAAGTAATGTAATGATGTGGAAATATTAGGAGAAGATTATGGAGGGTTAAAAATTTCCAAAAAATACTCAACAACCTACAATTAGGGTCTTTAAGGATCAGACACAGTCCACTCCTAAGTTTCCTGCATATAATGTCCTTCCACAAGTCTGTCTTATATTTTCATACATGAGGATCAAATGAACATGTAAATGGAAATTTTTTTGTGAATAATGTATATTTTACTTGATGAATCCTCAAAAATAATTGGTTTTGTCGGACAAACAAGGAAAGTACCCCCTATTTTGTCTCAGATAGAGCGTAATTTCCCCATGCCTAAATCATGCAATTCTGAAGATAAGTGCTACAAACATAGACCAGAATGATAAAAGACCTTGCCATAAGGTATAAAGAGTTGAAACATGTATATTGAGACATGGAAAATCTATATATAAGTTCTGAAGGCAAATAGGGTACCCTATACTACAAAGGTTGCAATCACCATGGTAAGGAATGGTAAAGCAAATGGCTAGGTAAGGATGGTTATCTTACATTTTGAACTTGGATAATCCTTCCAAGTGATTGAAAAATTCTTAGAGGAATATTATATATGTGATAAAACTTATAGGATGAAATGAAAGCCATTGAACCTCATTCTAGGCTAAGAGTTGCAACTAGACCCTTTGGCAAGGTCTAGGTCTAGTTTCGAAAGGGTGGTCATCTTCACTTATAGCTCTTGATGAGATATTATGATGATTGGAACATGTTTTGGGGACATTAATAGAGTTTTTTGAGTCTTAATTTTGTATAAAAACTCTCTAAGAATCCATTTTTGGCTTAAAGTACACTCAAACCTCACAGAATGTGTAGAAAGAACATGAATGACCAATTTCAAATGCTTGGAACTTTCACCAACCTTTACATGGTGGCTCAAGCTATTAAATGAGGTTAGAGAGGGTCTATAAGAATCCCTAAATGGAACTGAGATATAATTCCAATGTTTTATCTTTATGAACAAACATTAAGACCAAAAATGACATGAAACCCTTACAAACCCTCTTCAAAGACCCGATGGAGAAGATGAGGCAAATAAAGTATCCAAAAGGGGTGGAAAGGAAATGAAACAAATTTAAGTATGTAAATTAATCTCTAGGGACCTAACACATGCCAATTTTTTATACTAAAATTGTACAGATGGTATAAAATAGGGCTTATTTTGATAAAATTATGTGTTTTTCAAGTTTGGAAGACTTTCAAGAGACAAAATCACTTTTGGGAGAAATTTTGGGTATTTTTCCAAGCATTTATATCCATTTATTGAGATATATTAGATCCTAGGTCTATCTTCCATCTCTTTCATTTCATCTAGTCTAGTGGGCATAGTGGGCAAATAGTGAACACTTAGGAAAAAATGGTGAAATTTAAATTGGAAAGCCTTTTAAGGCTTGTTTCTTGAAATTGATGATATGGAAACTATTTAAAAGTGTCATCCATCTTTGTTCATGGATCATATTGTAGGTTTGGAAAGGTTTTGGGTGCAAAGTGTGAGAGGTGCATGGAGAGAGGTCATTTTGGGACTATCATGGATGATTGCGCATGGATAGAAGAATAAGAATGATCAGAGGCTAATCCAATGCATGTGAGGGCTTCTTTATAATGCCTCCTACTTATATCCACCATTATACCTAATCATATGCAGTGATAAGGTAGTTTTGGAAGGAAAATCATGAAGGACATTTTATTATACATGCACAAGAGAACCTACACCACATGTGGAGGAGTTAGCTAAGTTTGAGGGACATTTGTCCTTGTTAATTTTTAGGACCTATCTCATACATGATTCTATGACTGTCATAACTCCTCATTTTACAAGTGTGTTAATTACTCTTGAGCTTCCCTTTCTCTCTCTCTTCTCACATTTTCTATAACTTTTAGCCTTTTTAGCATTGCAGGGGATCTCTCCACCCAGGTATGGTGAATCCCTACCAAAATTTTACCTTGAGATAATAAAGATAGTTATTTTTACCTCATTCAAGAATTTACTAAGTGTACACAATGGTTGTTGGTCTTGTGTAAGTGTATTTTGGTTTACCTTCACATGTACTCTTCTAAGTACCTTGTGTGTTTTTGAAATCTCTCTTTTGTAGGTCAGTAGGAAGTGTCTAATGTTGATGTTGTAAGTGTAGTGAGTAGTTTATTTAATAGTGTGTATTAGAATGCCTATTGTCTTAGTCCTCCTAGCCTAGTCTCTTTTCAAGATCCCATGCTTGAAACATTGATGTGAAAGAGAAGATTGTCATTAGATGAAATGTATGTGCATATTTATTCTTGTTTCTAAGTGCATATCAAAGGGTGTGAGTAGAGAATATATTTGGTGTATCACCTCCCATAGAGTATATTTACTTTCAGCTATTCGTATCCCTTTTCACCCCCCATGTCTTAGTAGTAGGATTAAGCTATAGTGATGAATCAAGGGGAACTAGCCCCTAATCTAGAGATCCACCTAACATTTAGTGACCCACAACCTTGAGGTGGTTCCATTGTGCCACTTAAATGAGGAGAGAATTATCATCTACTCATTGCATGCAAGTTCAAGTGATAATAGGTCAATAATACTATAAAAATTATTGGTGGAAGGGGTAGGCTTATCTTTTTTGTCTTGGTGATTCGAAAGAGGATCTTTATAGATGGCCAAATGAGCATTAGCCTAGTTCAAAGATTGAGATTTGGTTTTTGTTTCATGGGATTTGAATGCAATGTCATAGGCTTGTTGAAATTTATAAATGATAGAATCATGGTCAAAATTGGGACCGAGAAGGAAATCCATATCCAAATTACAAAGTTGGTTACAAGTCTCATGAGAATGACCTGAACTAGCATGAAACTAAAAAAATTATTGGGATCATACTAGGATTTCATGGGATGAGGGGTATTAAGTTCTTGTAGAAGAGGCCTTGGTAGATGCTTCTATAATTTTACTAAGGATAAAGGTTCATGAATATTGATGTTATTTGTTAAAGATAAATGAGGATTAGTGATGTGGTTGGGAGGGGAAGCTTGTTTGAAACCTAGTTAGGAATGATAGATTGAATACTATGAATGGTATCATACAATTTGGTGATACCATTATTTGTAACATGACGATTCTTATTTTTGATTAACATGTGAGTACCTATAGAAGGTTGGGATGGCTCGATTTGATGCATGAGGAAGTCTTAGTCAATGGCCTCTTCTAAAGTTCATGGTGAGAGAGTCTGGTCCCAATATTACAACTTGGGATAAAGAGCATTAGTAAATAGATGAAAGAGGTTATCATCTACCATATTATGTTCACATTTTTTAGACAAGGTCTTCCATCGTTTGATGAAAGTTTGTGCCATTTTGGTCTCAAGTTGCTTACAATTAATAAAATGGGCCAAATTATTTTTAGGGAGATCACTAGTTTGAAATTATTAGATTATAACATTGAATAAATATTCCAAACTAGTGATGGAATGAGATTTGAGTTGGTTATAACAATATAAATCATCACTTGTGAGAGTTTTTTCTAATAGTTTGGTAGCGGCAAAATTATTTAACTTGACCCAATCTTTGTATAGATTTACAAATGTTTTTAAGTGGAGAGTAGGATTGGTAGACCCATTATAAGAAATGGTAGGGGTGATGCCTCCTATATTGATGTTATCAATTTGAGGTGTAAGAGGTTTATTTTGAAGGTGCTTGATTCATTGTTAAGAAGAGGAGGTTGAGGGATAAGATTACCATGGGAATCTCGAAGAGGAGGTGGGGAGCATTTTGTTTATAAGTTCTCCATAGAACCTATTGAGGGTGATTTTGAAGATGGATAAGATGATTTTTCATTTGCATCATTTGGCTATCATTGTTAGCTTGGAAAGAATTCAATTTATTAAGAGTTTGTAATAGAAGTTGATGGGTTTGCGTGGTGTTATTGGCATTGTGTGAAGCATTAGAATTGGTAGTAGTGGCTTGGGTACCACTATGGGTGTTATTAGTAGCTTGAGAGGAATTGTTGGTAAGTGAGGCACTAGTAGCATGATTTACTTATGTGGTAAAGGATGCACTAGTAGAGGGATGAGAAGAAGAAAAATTAGAGACTATTGAGCATGGCCATTGGTGTCTTATATTGTCATTGATTTCAAAGAGAGCATGTGGTACTAATGTATTAATGTCAAAGTGATCTATTTGATAGATTGAAGAGATATGGAATTTGTGTAGGTATGTAAGGACAAATAAGAGGTTGTGAGACATTAATAGATGTATTGACAAAGCTCTGGTATGTTTTGTGAGCATTTGGAATGAGCAAAATGCATATTCTATCTTAAAGAGAAGCTAAACCATCACTACACGTCATACAAATATGTATGAACCGGTAAGTTTGTGTATTTAATTTAAGTATAAAGAAAGTAGATAATTGTCAAATATTTACATAGAGATGTTGTCTATATTTCCAAGAAGCTACCCTAAAAATTTAGAGTCTTGAAGTGATTTATAGATCAAGTTACAAAGTTTTAAAGTTGTTCTAGTAGACTGTGATGGGGCAAAGACCATCAAGTTTAATCACATTGAGGTCTAAGGTCATTGGTCTAGAAGATAAAATGGTGAGAATTTAATCATACATATTGATATCAATGATACATATGAAGTAAACATGTCAAGGGTTGCACGTTTTGATGACAAGTGTCACTGTAGACACCAAAAATCCATACATGATAGTTCTAAATATCATAATTATACTGGACCACCTCAGGACTGCCTTAAGTCTAGCCTTGACCATTTGACCCCAAACATACCTAATGCTAGTTAATTTGACCTAATGACTTAACCCATCATTTAAAACCAACATTACCTTGACCCTCGACTATTGACTGTCACCTTAACCATTGATGGTCACCCTGATCATCAATGATTAGGTTACACCATCTAAACCAACTCAATTGACCCTTCACTTCGACTTGATTTTATATAATTAGAATGTCTAATTCATGTGTGAGCCCATGCATTTCAAAGTTACATTGAGATAACAAGTTGGACCCATTTTTAACATATTGTTACACCTCTCCTTCCTTACCATAATAAGAGAGGAGCAAGAGGTGAAAATGGATCCACAACTTCAAGAGCTTTTGCATCCAGAGTTTCTTTACAGGTCACTTTCTCTAGGAATCTAGTAATCCAGCCATCATGATAGAGAGTTAGCTTGTTGCTACCCCTTGGTTGATAGCCAAATACCATTACTCTGCTATAAGCATGCCAAACTCTGTCAATGAGCCAAATGCCTCAACCATTCATCTAATTAATCTCTAGTAAGTTAAGTATTTATTTTTAGTCTATAAATTACTTTATTTTCATTTTGCAAGCAACCCAACACAAACCAATCTCTCAGAATTACCTTTTATGATCTTGTTAATCTAATTTTTTATCACCCAAACCCAACACATAGTAATCACTGATGGTCACCTTGACCGTCGATGGTTTGTCCAACCGCTGATGGTTGACTCAACCATCGATGGTCACACCAACTATCAATGGTCACTATGGTAGAAAATAACAAGCTATTTTCACCCACTTACCCTCAAACAAATCCAACTTTATTTTCATCTACCTTTTCACAGACCCCCAACCTATTTTTTGAACTACACGTGACCTATTTAGCATTAGTATTGACCTGCTTATTACTATATTAGCCATTTTAGTCTATTTTTTATCAATCATTTCTTGTATTCTATTTTAGTACCTTTTGATTATTAATGCAATAAATTTATCTTCTATTTTATAAACTTAATTATTTAAAACGTATGGATTGATAGCCCCCGAGGAACCTCTTGTTTTTAGGATCTAACTAGCGCTAAGAAATCCACCCAACTATCTATCTAACCAACCATTTGCTTTAGTTCTATCTTATTTTCAGGTCATCCTCCCAAGATAAAGAGGATATCTCTATAATAACCTAATTTAATGTGCACACAACTAAATAGGTTTTTATACCATACATGTATCTAGTTTCTTTCTTCTTCCTTTCTTGAAATGTAAGCTAAAATTCACTAAAACATTCTGGCACGCACAGTGGGACCCTTGAGTCTCCACTTGGGTCTCATTTATTTGAATCTATAAGCTCTTCTTTCTATTTTGTGCTCATAAATAAAATGGAATTTTATTTTGGGTTTAAAATCAAATGCATATATTGGTTGCTTGCAAGTTTAGGTCACTTAGTTAAATTAAAGCAACGTAATTCAAACATAGTATCACTTTTGTTTCACACACTAAACCAAACCACCTACATAAATAAAACATCTACATGACTTGACATAAGGTTAGAATAGGATTTCATCACCTAGAGGTCACCTTATCATTTCTCAACAATCCTACTTAGAGGTTATTACCAAGGGGAGAACCAACTTAGCTCTCTAATTGAGTATAAACTCTAGAAATTAGTATATATTGGCTAAGCACCTGACATATTATCATTATGGTGTGTGAAGTGAAGGGGTAAGCCCCAATACCAAGATATGTAGTGATTCCTAATATAGATCCTTTTGAGATCCTAAACACAACTTGAAACCAACCATAGATTTCTTTTCTAGTACTCACTCTACAAGTCAATTTTAGTCACACAATTTCTTACAAAACTTAAGACATAAGCCAAAAGAGAGACTAAAAATAAATTTAGGACTTAATGTAAATTTTAGTGTGTGTTTGATTTCCTTGCTCATTTCTTGTCTTCTCTCTATTTGAGTGGTGAGATTGTTTTTATATTCTCTCTCCCTTATCTTGTATGGTTCTAACTCGCTAGTAGCAAAAGAATCTAGTAGAAAAGAAACCCATCACTAATCCAATCAACCTCTTCTACCTCTTCACCCATGGAGTACATATATGAACTAGAAGAATCTCCTCAACCTTTAATAAGTCCTTTTCCTTGGGTAGTTACCCAAGGTGATATAGACTTTTCCACCTTCGTAGATAACAACGCTATGGGCTTTCAACATTATCTTAGCACTACACCTCACTGTACCCCTGCTTTGGTTCCATATGTGGACCCACCTTATGGAATTCCCTCCCACCTTATAGGGAACTCTTATATTACCATAATCACCACCCAACCATTGACCACCCAAGCATCCTCATCCACTAATAATCCCTTTAATACTACTATGGAAAACCAACTTGCCCAAAAAACCAACACATTTATGCCTTCCACCCCCACCAACAAATCCTCTACCCTAGGAATAACCCAACCATTAACCACCTATACTCCCCTCACCATGGGAATACATAATACATTCATTGCCAACCTTCCTTCAGCTACCCTAAATCCATTAGTCACCACTCCACTCCAAAATCTTGTGGTGTATATACCTTCTACCTTACCATTGATTAATACAAAGGTCACCACCTTTCCTTTAGCTACAAACCCAACTTTAGCTCCTACCCAAATCACCTTATCCTATTAACATGTACCCATTACACCCAACTTGGGTTACGACCCTAACCCACAAGGGCATGTACCTCTACCCATTACCTAACCACCTACATCTACCTACCCCTACACAACATCTTCTTAACCACCTATGTCCACATATCAATATGCGATAGCTCCTTAACCTCCTACCATTGATTAATATGTCACCCAACCACCACAAAAGTATGTACATTACAATTTTTTAGCTGCACAAACCCAAATAGATCTAATGAAAATACTCACGGATAAAATGACTCCCTTAGAGTCATCCATCTCTGGTGCTCACAATATCTTATCATATGACCAGATCTATGACAAACCCATTCACCCATCGGTCCCTATCAGACCATATCCTCCTCAGTGGGAACTTCCCAAGTTCTCTAATTTTCAAAGTAAGGAGGATCCCCAAAAGCACCTCAAGGCATTTAACCATGCATGTTATTTGATTGCCTATGATGATTCCTCTTTCTTTGTACCTTCTCCATGTCCCTATCCGGTCTAACATTAGACTGGTATAGTGCCATAACCAAATACTCTTTCATCCTTCACCTAAATGGTCCAAACTTTCTTGGATAAATTTTCATTAAATATCTCTAAGAAAGTCTCCATCACTGACCTTTATTCTATCTGACAATTTGATGATGAATCTATTTTTGATTTTTTAGCCCATTGGAGAAGCCTAATCAATCAGCTTTACTTATCTTTACCCCAACCTGAATGGATAGAAATTTTTGCTTGATCATGTTCAAAGCACATCTCTTATACATTGCATGTTCATAGATTTAAAAACTTTGACAAAGCATTTACTATGGCACGTAAGCTATAATATAGAGCCATCAATGAAGGAAAGTTAAAGTTGAAAAATAAAAACTCTACCTACAAAACCAATGAGGCCTCTTCCTCTAAACCAAGCAACCAAACCAAAACCAATGCCAAAATCAAGGGAACTACAAATGTATTTGTCTTTAAGACTATTCTTCCACCATTTATCAATAAACCAAACTCCTCTAACTCCTAAAAAACATGAGAAACCAAAACCAAAACATTAGAAGCAATTTACTCTACTTGGGGAATCTTATGCTTTAGTCTTGGAGAAGTTTCTAAAAGCCAATATCATACAAATTCCTCCTATCACACCCCCTCAATAATTTGATTCTTCACACCTTGCACCTAGCTGGTACAATGAGAATGACCTATGTGATTTCCATCGTGTAGTAGGGCATGACGTTAATAGGTGTAATACCTTTAAAAATGTTGTCCAAACCCTCATTGATAAGGGGGAACTTGTGTTGGATAACCCCAATGCACCTCTGAACCAAGCCATTGACATTTTTAGACAAATGTTTCCTAATCATTCACCCGCTAAAAATGAGAGCAATAAAGCTAAATGTTCTCATGATGCCCAAATTGTCAATATGGTTCTTGACATGCTAATTACTGAAGAACCTACCACCCACTCTACCTATTATTCACCCTCTCCACTTATTGAGGTAGTGGAGTTACCTTATCTTATTTTAGATACCCAAATCTAAAAAGTAACCTTTTATACTCTCCTCCACTTATTAAAGTCATGGAGTCATCAACTCGTCCTTCAACTGACATACTTGAGCAAACAACCATCACCCCTTTACCTTCTCCCTTAACTACTAAACAATTCACTTTCCCTTTGGAGATCATTCCCAAGGAAGAAAGCATCACATTTGTACCTCCCATAGAGGAACCACCCATCCAAACCTTTCATCCTTTGATTTAGGAAAAGGACAAGGTCACCACTCCCTATTCTTAACCTATAGGTTTATCTTTTGAGCCCACTATCTAGGGAACAAGACTGATCTATAAACCATTATCTAAACTAGTTTAGAGATTGGAGTTTGTCTCAAAACTGATAGATCGAGCCAATTTTTGAAAGTAGTTAGGGATCCCTTATATCACAAAAAAGAACCTCTAATCACCTCTCTTATAGACCAACCCACCACTTTTATTGTCCAACCAGCTATCATATCAACCAAACCAATAAAAACCTCTACCAACCCAACCATTTCTCAACCATCCAATACAACCAAATCCCAAACAACCAAATCATCCTCTCTAACCAAACAAACCAAAACCCTTAGCATCTTCCCTATGTTGAACTTTAATCACCCATCCTTGAAACTAGAGCTAACTCACTAGACCCACCAACCAAACGCCAAACCAAATCAACCAAGGAGGTGAAGCTATCAAAGGCTAAAAGGATAGGGTTTCCCCCCCCTCAACCTCACTCTCTATATTGGGGCCTCACCCTTATACTTGAACTAAGAAGCCAATTGTTTCAACCAAAACCCAACCACCACTTTTGGTTACCCCATCACTCTTGCTTTTTGACATGCCCATCTTTCTCTAGTCATCAATGACTAAAATACCTACCCTTAAATCTCCTACCTTCAACTTAGAAACTTCCAACTTATTGAAACCAAACCATCAATTAAGAACACCACCTTACCCAAACCTTCTATTACCAAGCCTGTTTCTAAAAAGACTTCCATCTCACCAACTAAGGTCAAAACCTCTAAATCCTCTCCACTTTTCACTAAGTCTTACTCAACTATTTTCTAATCACACTCTCAATAGAAGGATGAGGGAAATGCCAAAGTGTTCATCCCATAGACATACCCATCTTCCACCTCCCTACCAAGTCAAAATTAGGCACCTTCACCTTCAACTAAACCCAAGGTATTTATCTTGGGTACCTCTCAATCCAACCCCTCTAAATCAATCAGAAGAGTGGTACTCAAAAAAATTCACCAAACCCTAGTAAAGATGAGCCTATATGAGTTGATTTCTACCTCACCTCATCATTGCCAAGTAATGATAGAGGCATTGCAATCAATAGAGGTCTAAGCTGAAGACCCTTAACCTCTGGTAGCTTTAGTTAGTGCTCTCTAAAAGTTTTAACCTTATCACCTTCAAGGATTTATAAATACCTTTTATCCACCTTGATGACCCAAATCCCCCTCTTTTCCTCACTACCTACATCAACTATATCCCATGTCAAATGGGTCATGATTGATGGGGGAGCCAATATTAATATCATCTCTTCTCATGACTATGATCAACTCAAACTACCAAACAATATCATCTCCAAAACCTCATATATCCTCTGATTCTTTAATGACACCATGGCTACTACATTGGGAATTCTTATCCTTCATATTTGTTTAGCACCTCACACACTCCCTAAACTCTTAAATGTAGTTGAAGGTAAATTCCAATATAATGTTTTATTGGGATGACCTTAGATCTACTCCATGGGTTGTGTACCCTCTACCTTTCATTATTACATAAAATTTGAGCATGAAGGTTAGGTTGTAAATATACAATCTAACCCAATTCCCTTTTCATCATGCAACATGATTTATTGACCCATTGACATCCTCCTACCTCCATATATCACACCCTCATCAACCAAAGACATGCCCTCAAACATGAAGGATGAAGCCATATCTCCTTTGACCAATGAGGTATCTACTAGCTCATCAATCCCATCAGATCAAATCCCCACCATAGACCACTTAGAATCAAAAGTATAACATCTTTCACTTGGGAAATATCACCTCCTAACCCTTGATGCTTTCTCTGCTCCTTAAGAGTATGGAAAACTTGACCACCAACCCAATTATGACCCTAATATTGGAACTATTGTCCCTTTTGAGCCTTTAAACTATCAAACTCATTTCATCAATGGAGGACTTGACAAAACCTTTGGCACTTCCATCACCTCTTTTTCACCTCGACCATTCACCTCTAGCTTTTCCTATCTAGATAAACCAGAGTTTTCCAAGACATACCTACATCAATGTGCTTAGAAGGTATTTGGTCTTGGATGATATGAACACAACCCACACATGTTAATTTCAATTGAGACTAGAAAGCCTCATTATAAACATGGCCTTAGCTTCATTCTACCCATAAATAAAACCAAACCCCCTACCATCACCACTATTGAGGAAGACATCCCTTCCCCACCAACCCTTTCTCCACCTAAGTGTGAGGAGGTGACATCATCCCACCAAACTTTATTTTCATTAACATGATCAAACTCAAACCCCTAACTTATCAAAAGGATGGGGTAACCATAATCATTCCTTTGACCCATCTTGAGATGATAGGAGATGACTCTCCTACCATTAATATCGTTCAGTGTCAGGATGATGATTTCATTGTCACCTATCTTAGTGCACCAGATTATTCCATCCATAAATACCTTCTTTTTGATACTTTGACCATGTTCAATGAATGCACCATGGATATCAACTTGGGCACTCTGTATAACCCTTGTATTATCAAAATTGACCAATCACTAAATTTTGAGGAACTTAGGGACTCCCCCTTATTCTTGAAATACCGTAACATATAATTTTCTTGGTATTATAAAAACATTATAAGAATTAACCCCTCCATAGTGACCCATAATATAGTCACCAACCATGATTTCAAGCCCATTAAGCAATAAATTTAATGAATGCACCTTTGCATAACCCTTCTTGTCAAAGAAGAGCTTCAACATCTCCTGTTTGTCAATTTCATTAAACTCATTGATTACCCCCAATGGGTCTCAAATGTCATCCCTATCACAAAATCCATAAGGGGACTACATATCTGTGTGGACTTTCTTGACCTCAACCTTGCTTTCCCTAAAGATGACTTCCCTCTACTAAGCATTGACTAACTAGTTGATCTTACAACTAGTCATGAGATGTTATCTCTTATGGATGGGTTTTTAGGCTACAATCAAATTCTAATTTCCCCTAAATATCAACACACAACCCACTTTTATCACCCCATGGGGGACCTTTTGCTATAGGGTCCTACCCTTTGAACTAAATAATACTAGTGCAACCTACCAATGTGCTATGACCTACATCTTCCATGACCTTATCCATAAAATCATCGAAGACTATGTTGATGACCTTCTTGAAAAATACAAATGTCGTAAGGATCATTTGGCCATTCTCAAGATTATCTTTGAGCACCTCATCCATTACCATGTTCACCTTAACCCCAAGAAGTGAATTTTTGGGGTCTTTTCAGGGAAACTCGTAAGCTTCATTGTATCTCTCTAGTGAATCAAAGTCGATCTTGCCAAAATCAAAGCCATCCTCGATATGCTTCCTCTAATCAATCTCAAGCAACTCCACAGTTTGCAAGGGAAGCTCCAATCCATTCATCACTTTATATCTCAGATCTTGGACTGATGCCAACCCCTCCATCATCTCTTGAAGAAGGATGTCTCTTTCAAGTGGAATGATGATTGTCAAAAGGATTTTGATTGACTTAAAAGGTACCTTTTATCTCCATATGTCCTCACCCCTCCCAAGGATGATCAACATTTATACCTTTATATCTCCACCACTGACCACTCCTTAGGGGCAATGCTTGCCCATCGAGATGAACAACACAAAGAGAAAGCCATCTATTACATTAGCCATATGCTTGTAAATACAAAACTTGGTATACCCATACCAAGAAGCTTTTCTTAGCTTTAGTCTTCATGGCTACCAAACTTTGCCACTACCTTCTTAACCACAAAACCTATGTCATAACCAATACCAACCCACTCAAGTATATGCACTCCAAGCCATACCAAAACCAACATATGGCCAAGTGGATCATGTTTTTAGAAGATTTTGAAATTGAGTTTCTTCAGTAAAATTCAAGTAAAGGGAAAGTCATTGTTGACCAATTGGTTGAAGCACCTTTAGTAGACAACCAACCTCCTCCTCTTGAGTTTCTAGATGAGTCCATCATAACCCTCTCTCAAGCAGAATTCACCTATCAAGTGACAATGTTATTTGAAGGATCAAGGTGTCAATGTGGTGGGGGAGCCAACATTATCCTTATTCCCCTTCACAATGAACCTTTTCATTTATCTTTCAAGCTAGATTTCGAATACACTAACAATATGGCTAAATACAAATCCCTAGTAATAGGTCTCGAAACTGCCTTAGCCTTAGGAGTCAAAATGATCAATATCTTTGGTGACTCTCAACTAATGGTCAATCAAATCAATGGCTCTTACTAGTGTAATAATGATGTTTTTAAGTAGTATAAATAACTGGTTGATGAACTTTTGACATCATTTGAATACCATATCCAATCAACCCCATGGTCTACCAACAAGTTTATTGACACCATGGCTTCCCTTGCCTCTTAGATCCCATCTACACCCTCTAAATCTAAGCTATCTATCATTATCCATAGACTTACTCTACTTTATTATGTCAAACTAGATTCTCCCACCATCTTCAATGTGGAGGAGACCTAACCTGATCTTTGGTATTAGCAAACCTTTGACTATCTTAACCTTACCATCATTCCCTTTTATCTTTCCAAGAATGATCAAAGAGTGTTTATCGAGAGTACTTCACAATTTAACATTATGGGAGGAATTCTTTATAAAAACAACTTTGATAATCTCCTCTTTTACTACTTATGCAATCATGAAGACTTTCATGCTATCAAGGAAACACATGATGATATCTATGGGGGACACTTTAATGGCCTTGCCATGGCTAAGCACATCCTTTGCCTTGGATATTACTAGCCTACCCTTAACCAAAACTATTGTGATTATGTAAAAAGGTGTGTTAAGTGTCAACAACATGCCAATTTTCATCATGCACCTAGCCATAGTCTTCGCATATCAATTGATTTTTGGCCCTTCTCACAATGGGGTCTGGACCTTATTGGTGAAATTAACCCCCATTACTCATAATGACACCATTATATCATCATTGTGATCAAATATTTTACCAAATGGGTAGAGGTTATTCTTCTAGTCTTAACCAATGTGGAAAAAATTGTCAACTTCATCAATCATCACATCATTTATTGTTTTGATGTTCCTCATAAAATCATCACCAATAATGGAAAATCCTTTGAAAATAAGAAAGTCTATGGTATTTGTGACACATTCAATATTAATTTAATTTTCTCATCGCCCTATCATCCTCAAGTGAATGGATAGGTGGAGGCCTCTAACAAAACTCTTAACAACATGCTCACTAAAATGGTCAATGCATCTAGTTAAGATTGGCATTTTCACATCCCCTTCACCATATGGACATATCAAAATAGCATTCAAACCCTTACATGTGTTACCCTATTTTCCCTTGTGTTTGGAGTGGAGGCCATCTTGCCTCTCGAGGTCCAAATTCTTTCTCTTCATATATCTTCGCAAGATGTCCTTTTTGAAGATGACTATTGTCAACACCATTTAGCCTAGATTGAACTACTCGATGAACATCATTTAGCTACCCTCACCCATCTCATGTATATCAAGAGTGAATTAAACATACCTATAAAAAACACCTTAAAGTATGAGAATTCAACATCAGAGACCTCATCCTAAAGGAAAACCAACATGTCACTAATATGAAGAAAATCAAGCAGGGCAAGTTTTCTTTCAATTGGCTTGGACCTTATATTGTAACCCACAAGTATAGATCAAGAGCTTATCAGTTATCCTCTCTTAAAGGTAACCCAGAACTTGAGCCCCTCAATGCTTCATATCTACATCCTTTATTTTGTTAAAAAGGATCAAACTCACCTTTTGTCTAACTTAAGCTCATCCGTTACTTTCAAACCACATTCATTTCCCTATTTTAGGGGTAATTGATTTAAATTAAATCATGTGATTATCCATCACAATCATGGCTTAATCTTGAACAATGAGTACCACAGCTCTACCCATGGCATGATTCTCATGGTACTTTCTACCCTTTTTCACAAGATGAATTCCCATGATCATTATCACCTAAACCTATTTACACCTAATCAACCTTCTTGTGCTTTTAGTTTTGCCTTCATAAAGGTCAACCCTTAAACCTATATAAGCAAGTCTATGTCAAGCCAAATCAAAATAAAAAGCAAATTCATAACCAAAAACAATCATGGGTCATTCTTAGCATTCAAAAATTGCTCCCTCAAAGGACAACTGTTAAAAACATATTCAAAATTTCTCAAAGGTAGACTGCTCCCTTGAAGGACAACTATTAATAGACATTAAACAAAGCACACAAAACTAGACCAATCCCTTTAAAGATGGCTTAGTAAAGTGTTTGTCAAAGAAAGTAACTTATTGGAAGCTTCTTGCATCGATCAACTTCCTCAACCCTCCAAGTAATAAATAAAACAAGTAAAAGACCCATTATCAAGCAAAATCAAAAGTAAAAGAATTTTGAAAGCAACAATCAACTCTCATAAGCACAATAATTTTGATAGCTGTAATTGACTCTCATGAGTAAATTTCCCACATCAATTAGTCTACACCTTATATGACATATACTTTTTTATACTGACTCTTTGGTAACCTCTAGAAAAGGCAAGCTAATCTCACAAGAAGGCTCCATTTCCATCCATCTTCCCTCTATACACTATAAAGTAAGATATTTTGAGCTCACCTGACATTATGTGATCAAGACACCTTTTAACCAACTAATGAACACTAATATGAATCATTCAAAGGGATTATGTTCCTTAACCCAAATGAACTTAAATTTTGTTTTAGTCTTTGCAAAGAAGAAGCATCGTACCCTCATTTTCTCCTGTTATAACTGATTGATATATTCACTAAAGACATTTTTCTCTTGATTATATTATTTTTCTCACATCTAGTATTGTTAGTCACCTTACTTTATGTGTTTTTACCTTAAGAAAGACAAGCATAATCATAACATCATATCAACACGTATCATAAGAAAAAGAACACATCATTAGCATATCCATCAAAAATCATATCAACATCATACCATGAACAATAAAGCAATAAACCATTTTTTACCACATATCTAAATCTAAATGAGGAAGCATATACTCATTCAATTTTAGCATAAACATCATCATCATAACCAAAAATGTCATAAGCATCATCATTAACATAAATAGATAGCCATTGCATGCCTAACTAAGTGAGTCTACATCAGTATCCATATCCATAACATAAGCATTATCAATATACCATCATCAATATGAGCATCACATCATAAACATTAAAGAGAACCATGAACCATGAGCAATATACAAATATCATATCTATAAATCATGTTTATATCATCAATAACAACATAATGTATACAAAAATATACATGTCTCTCTCAAAATATACATCTCACCACATCAAATTGTAGGCTAGTATAAAAATGGTATACAATAACATTATAATATATCATAACCTATGTAATAACTATGTCCCTAGGGCACCACTATCTCCTAGGGCATCTCTACCTCCTAGTGCCTATCCTCTTGAGGTCCCTGCCTATCCACCTATAAAAACAACCCATTGACCTAGTGTCACCACACTAGCACCACCTACCAAATTAGATCTATACTCACCCCATCAGGTTTCATCAAGACAACATATTAGGACTATGGCCTTGCAATAGCATAAATCTTCCACTGTGGCTAGATACCATGCTATGGGGATAGTGCTCGATGGTCATGCAAATGTTGTGGCTCATCCTTTGATCTATCTTAGGGAGTCTCTCTCCTAGGTAACCAAGGCTAGTTAATCTCTAGGCTGATCCTTCTCACTCATAACTATAGCCACTTGACCATGTGCTAATTTCAACTGACCCTATAAAGCTATCACCTAAGCCTATTCTATGGCTAGTGTTGCTCCTACTTATACACCTAAGGCAACCCCCTATACTTTTACTTGTACTTATTGACCTCTCCTAGCTGGGTCAACATCCACAGGCTACCTACAACCATCATCACCACCAAAATCTATTGCTGCATATAGTTTCTGGTACCATGCAAGGTAACCATCTACAAAACTTATATCATCGATCTCAACCCTAACTAATAACTCCTCATAATTAGGCAAAGTCTAGACTGGATGCGGCTCACATAGTAAAATCTCTACATCTTCCCACCTATATCTAGGAAATGGGTCTAGAATCCCCTATACCAAGCCAAACTATCACTGTACCCTATCAAATGGGATGAGCTCTACCTCCCCATCCCACCTACCAAGGATCCACCTATAACTCTACAAGGATAATGTGTGTCTACTCTGGAAACCTGACATATGGCCTCTAGATCACATCACTAATAACCAATGCCTCTAGTGTACCTCTAAACCAATCAATGTTGTACACCCCTCCATTTGGTATTGATAGAGAAAAATCATCTCTCCACCCCATGAATCCAACTATGGGTCCATTTAGACATAACCCTCCCACAATAGCCCCATTGATCATAGAACTTAGATGTGCTCATATGCCCAATAATGTAGCATAAACCCAACACTGATGCCATATCTCCTATGAGATCTAAAACTCCATAGCTCCTTGTATATCTAGACTAGAAACACATGAAACCAATAATAAATTATATGGCCTAGCAACATCTCCACCAAAACCCCTAGTAGTTGAAAAGGAAACCTCTCACTAC
Source organism: Torreya grandis (assembly GCA_037957365.1). Lineage (NCBI taxonomy): Eukaryota > Viridiplantae > Streptophyta > Pinopsida > Cupressales > Taxaceae > Torreya > Torreya grandis. The sequence goes on along the minus strand of JARHVA010001981.1, from coordinate 963,101 downwards.
TTGAATCTAGAATAATAAAGCATGATATTTTGATCATCATCATCATCATCAGTAGTCTCCAATCATCCCTCACCCTCTGATATAATGGAGTGTATTTAAATCCTTTAGAATGCCACCTAGTAAATTATTGGTCATCACCATATAATAGCTTTATCAACTCATCTCTCTCCTCTCACTTGATGTGATAAATTAGCTCACCCTGAATGGGTAGCCATATGATCCTATGCACATCTTTTGGAAAGATAGTCATCTCACCAATGGGTAGAAGGAATGTGTTCATGCTGGATCCCATCTCTTAATGAGGGGCATGATCATCACCATATTTTGTGGCATGTGTTGATAGTGCAACATCACCCTAAGGCCCATCTCCTCTATGTGAGCCTAATTCGTTGGGGTCATCCCTCAATGAATCTCTGGGAAGATGCATGACACTCGATCTTGCATATAAATCTGCTCATGTGCCTATAAATGTTTGATAGCAAATAACTTAGTCCCCTATACTATTTTGACTATGAACTTCACCTCTTAACCTAACTTATCTACCCTTAACACTTAAACTATGAACTATTACCCTACACCCTCATCATCAACTATTTTCCCCTTACCCCTTTTCTATTGATCATAACCACCCCATTGACCTCATCCATCACTCCAACCTTAAATCTAATGCCCGAGGTTTTACGCTTGACACCCCATCTAACTAACTTTATAAACATTCAAACCTAAAACTTAACTTAAACTTTTTATTAAAATAATTTGCTACTTGGTCGACCACCAATAGTCACTATGACTGTCAACGGTCAGGTAGCCATTTTATCAATGGTCATCAACTGTCAATGGTCAAGATGACCACTGATGGTCACTATGTGTGACCACCAGTGAAAATCCCCCAAACCCTACCCACCTAAAAACTTACCCAAACACCCAAATCCAATAACCAACTAATCTACCTTTGTCCTCTACCCTACCCCCCACCTACCTACCCTCCCAATTTCCATTTTTGCCCACTAATTTCAACTAGAAACCATAAAAAATTACAACTAGGTCACACTAAAAATACCCTACCCCAAAAATAATAAATCAAGTAAATACCACATCCAAATATAATTTATATTCAAAACTCAACTATCAATTTAATGTATCCCCTACCTTGTTCCTTGATTGTCATCAAAGAGGAATCCTGAAACCCACTGCCCAACCTCATTTGTGTCCAACCTATATCCTCACTGATCCACTTGGTCCACTCAATCAACTCAACCAATCAATCACCTACTCAACAAATGCCTCGTCAACAACTTTGCCCAATATGCCAAAAACACTAGATACCAAAGTTAAAAGAGAGTAAATGAATGAAAGTGACTCCCAATGACACTTTTGTTCTCTATGCTTTTAGGGTTTGCACCCTGACCATTGATGATCAAGGTGACCATCATGGGTCACTGCTAAGACCTTGACCATCAATGGTTAGGATCTTGGCATTATTTCCTTTGCCTTTCCACCCAAACTTTTTAAAGTAGAACCCGACCAAATACCCACTCATGGAGACTACCTTCTCTGCCCACCCCAACCACCTCATCACCTTACCATTGGTCCATTTTAGCCCAACTTAGTGGTCCTTTTAACTATAATTATAATAATTTCCATGTTGACATTTTTTTAAATTTATGCTACCTTACACATACCTGACCCACTTGTGTCTTCTTAGGAGCACTTTCTATCTCGAATACCCACAACTTCACTTAACCTATTTGTGTTTTTCTAGGGATCACTTCCTACTTAGATACCCATGAAAGCACATGCTTTTCTTAAGAGACTTGTGTTTATGATTGTTCCCAAATACCATGCCTAAATATATTCATGCAATCCACTTGTCACTTGTCCTTCTAGCACCAAATTAATTTTTACCAACTATGGAAACCTAGTCAATGCATGATCTTGGCTATCATACCTTTGTCACACTTTATGTGCATGTTTGCACTTTAGTACCCACCCTATCACCCACCTTTTTGTCATCACCTTCATAACTTATCAAACCCACACCTAATTCTATTTCACCTCATCAAATCCTAGTTTGACGGGGAACACCTCCTCCCATGCTTGGGGCAATCAAACCTTTGATTAACAATCAATTTTTATTTTGTAGTTTATTGATAAAAATTACATAATAAAAAGGGGAAAATGTAGACATTAAAAATTTGTATACGATGGTTCTGAATGTCACAATTCCCATAGACCACCTCACAACCCCTTTGAGTCTAGCCTTGACCATTCGACCCCAAACCTACCTAACACTAGTCAATTTGACCTAATGACTTAACCCATCCTTTTAAACCAACATTACCTTGACCTTCAATCACTGATAGTCACCTTAACCATCGATGGTCACCCTAACGATCGATGGTCAAGTTCCACCATCTAAACCAGTTCAACTAACCCTTCATTCTAACTTGCTTTTCTATAATTAGAATTTCTAATTCATGTGTAAGCCCATGCATGTTGAAGTTATATTTAGACAATAATTTGGACCCCTTGTTAACTTTTTATTGCACCTCTTCTTCCTTGCCTATAAGAAGAGAGGAGAAAGAGGTGAAAATGGATCCATGATTTCAAGAGATTTTTCATCCAGAGTTTCTTTGTAGGTCACTTCTTCCAACAATATACCGACTAACCATCACAATAGAAAGTCAACTTGCCACCACCCCTCAATCAACAACCAAATATTGTTACTCTGCCAAAATCATGCCAAACTCAATCGACAAGCCAACCACCTCAACTATTCATCCAATAAATCTTTGGTAAACTAAGTATTTATTTTCAATCTATCAATTAATTTATTTTCATTTCAAAAGCAACCCAACACAAACCAATATCCTAGAATTACCTTCCATGATCCTATTAATTTGAATTTTTATCACCCAAACCCAACACACAATAACTGTTGACAGTCACCTTGACCATCAATGGTTTGTCCAACTGCCAACAGTTGCCTCAACCACTGATGGTCACACCAACCACCAATGGTCACTATGGTAGAAAATAATAGTAAGATATTTTCACCCACTTACCCTCAAACAAATCCAACTTTATTTTCATCTACCTATTCATAGACCCCCAACCTATTTTTTGAACCACACCTAACATATTTAGCATTAACATTGACCCACTTATTTCTATATTAGCCATTTTAGTCTATTTCTTTATCAAGCATTTCTTGTATTCTATTTTATTACCTTTTGATTATTGATTCAAGTAATTTATCTTCTATTTTTTAAACTTAAAATTTTAAAATGTGTGGATTGATAGCCCCTAAGGAAGTTCTTGATTTTGGGATCTAGTTAACGCTAGGCAATCCACCCAACTATTTATCTAACCAACCATTTGCTTTAGTGATGTATTATTTATAGATAATCCTCCCAAACCAAAGAGGATCTCTATATAATCATCTGATTCAACATGTGCACAACCAAATAGGTTTTTATATCATACTCATATCTAGTTTATTTCTTCTTCCTTTCTTGGAATATAAGCTAAAATTCATTGAAACAATCACAAGTTTACTAATATAATAAAAGATAAATAATGAGAGGTGATTCATACTTATGATGAGAAATGGTGAGGGACAAGTCAAAAATTCAAAAAATCATGTAGGACTACCAAGTGGCACAAGCACATGGACTGACAACAAAGTGTTCAGAAGGCATGTGAGGGTGTTAAGTGTCGTAATCATAGGAGTTCTGATCAAGATCTAATGGTGAGTATTGTAAGATAAATACCTAGCTAATTTGAGGAGATTAATAGTGAATATTTGCTCAATATTACAATGGTGCATGAGATGAGGTCAATATGTTTGAAGTTTAATAGTTTCTCAATAACTGTTGGAATTCAAATATTCGAATTTGTGAGGGAAGACTAGTCTATAGTTTTTATGATATAACTTTTGATATTTACATAATTTGACCATGGTGTAAAAATAAAAGTTGTAGAGGAATTTAATGTGCATCTATAAATATTTATTTAAACATTTGAATGTTTTTATAATCAAATTTATTTAGCTCCAAATTTGACTATGTATGTGTTCATGATCTATAAGTAACCCGAGAAGGGTAATTTAGTTATTATTGATTGTATTTCGATGTTTTAAGATGAAATAAGTATTGTAACATGTTTTATAATTCATGAGAACCATTTGTGTGGATTATGGAGGTTTGATAAATCTATAATATATATAATCAAAGGCTTAGAATTTGACTGTGTGTTTATTCTTAGTGATTGTATGTACATAATGATGTTTAAGCTAATTGTGCTATAGTAGAAGGGTGTTTTGATGGATGATGTCACTTAAGGAGGACCTATGGATCATGTGGCATGGGTCTATATATTATTAAAGTGTTTTTGTGTTCTAAGTTTTCTTAGATAAGTGTCAAAGAGGTGAATGGGTCTCCATAGGACCTAAAAGAACACTTAGGCCTATTTGAAAGAGGGTACTACTTGAAGGTGACCCATGTAGATGACTTAAGAGTGAAGGCATGTGTTGTGACCAAAAAGGAAGGTTGTGAATATGATATTCATGAAGACACTATAAAAGGTGAAACCAAATGTAATGGTTTCTAAACTTTTGGAACAGGCATTGAGAGACTAGTAGAGACATGTGTGAGTAGAGCATGTGTTAGAGTGCAGAAGATAGAGAGAAGAGACAAGTCAGAGTGAGGACTACGTGTATGACATTTTGATCATGTTTCTATTATTATTACAAAGTTGATGTAGGTTTGTGGCTAAGGATGATTGAAGAAGCTTAGGGTGATCCAAAAGGGTGTTTTAGATGCATTGCTTGTGTGAGCAAGGTTGAGAAAGTGTGAAGGGTGAAAAATAGGTCTTATACATTATGTCTCCATCAGATTGAAGTGAAATCAAAGTTATGGAGCTATTTATTTCATATGTGTTGTGTGGGTGCTCAACATCTAGAGCAAGTGGGTGCTTGTTCATACTTAAGGGTGGGTGCTCCTTGTGAAGTGGGTACTTAACTAAGAGGTTTCTTATTTTTTATCATATTATAGGACAAGTAGTCCATGTGTTTTCAAGCTTGAGAGTAGGTTTTATTCTAGATGAGGGTTTCCCATAGGAATAATGTGTTATGTGTTTGATCTTGTGTAGGCTTTGAATGTATCAGCTCTCTTGTTTATATTTCTTGATCAAGTTAATATATACTATTTGATTAAGAGTTTGAAAGGATCTAAATTGAAGATTAAAATATCTAGCATCACTGATTCACCCCTTTCTCAGTGATTTTACCTCCAATAATTGGTATCAGAGCAAGGACCTTCATTACAAGTTTAACCACTTGAAGGTGATCATAGGTAAAATGGAAAACAAAGAGGCTAAGCTTTTTCTTCAAGGTGAACTAATATGTTATTTATTTTATCCCAAGTGTTCAAGGGAAGAAATTGAATGTCTAAAAAAAGAGATTAAAAGATTGAAAAACATGAAAGAAAGTAAAAATTCAGGCCTAACTTCTTCTATATATCATAAGTTGCTTGCAAGCATTGATGGTGTGAAGAAAAAAATAGGAATAATAGAAGCAATAGTAAAAAAATTGTAGGTTGTGCTTGATACAAAGTTGAATCAAAGAATGGATCAATTGGAAGGTAAAGTTATGACTTATATTGATGCTCTATTATCATAAGACAAGCAAAAATCCAACTCTACAAAAGAATCTATGGATGAGATGTCTTAGGGTATTGATGATCAAATAAAAGGGGTGATGAACATGAACAACTATAGTTATGCTTTTAATGGACACTGTTATACTTGTAATGAATATGGTCATAGATATAAGGGATGTACTTACTCTTTAAGAGAAATAAATGAGGTTATCTACTATAACTACAATCAATAGGGACATATAGCCAAGTATTACAAAAGGGACTATTGGAAAAATAAATTTCAAGTTATTGACACCATCAAATGGTTCAAGAAATATAAAACCAAGATTCAAAGAAAGAAGGATCAAGATTCAAAGGAAGAATCCATGTTTGTACAAACTGCATTACATACTCAAGAGGATGAAAACAAGAAATGGTACATAGATAGTGGATGCTCAAGTCCTATGACATGAGATAAGAGTAAGTTTATTTCTCTTAAAAAACATAATTTAAGTTTAGTAAGGTTTGGTGATAACAACTCTACTAACATAGTTGGGAAAGGATCAATAAGTTTGGATAATGATCATACTAGAACTGAAAATGTTCTATATGTAAAAGCTTTGAAACACAATATTCTTAGTGTTAGCCAAATGTGTAAACAAGGACATGTTATAACTTTTCATGACAAAGGGTATGAAGTGATAAGTTCTAAATATGGAAAATTAGTTGCAAACATTCACAGGGTAGATAACAAATTATATATGTTCCATGAATCCAATAAAGAAAGGTGCTTTATGAATCAATTAGAATAAAGCTGACTTTGGCATAAAAGGCTTAGGCACCTAAATTTTGATAATTTAGTAAGGATCAGTTCAAAAGGACTAGTGAGGCATATGCCTAAGATCACTAAGATTTCTCATAGTCTCTACAAGGCATGCCTTCATGAAAAGCAAGTCAAAAGAAGATACAAATCTAAGGATCACTCACCATAGTACCATTGGAGTTGATCCACATAGACCTTTGTGGACCTGTGAGAACTCAAGGCATTCAAGGTAATAGCTACTTTATGTTAATAATTGATGATTTCACTCGAATGAATTAGATCTTACAGAAAAATTATAAGTTTTTGGAAAATTTAAAGCATTCAAAGATCATGTTGAAAATGAAAAAGGATCACGAATCAAGTCTGTAAGATTAGATAGAGAAGGTGAATTTTGGTCTTATGAGTTTGATGAATTTTGTGAGTGTAATGTCCCCAATTTCTATATAAGACATAAATAGAATACCATTAGCCTATTTATTCCCATAGGCTAAATTGGGTGTTATAAGGGATATTTTGGGTGTCAAAACACTATTCACCAGATACTATTAATAGACACTATTCATGTGTCACTATTCACAAGCACTATTCTTGAGTTACTATTTATAGGTACTATTCATTACAATTATTCATGGTGATATGATAGATGATGTAGCTAATATGATGGCTAGTGGATGAGGTGGCTTGGCCCACAAGAAGATATATGTGTGTGTGTGTGTGTGTGTGTGTATATATATATATATATATAGATTAGAGCATGTGAAGAGACAAGGTGGAAGACAAAGTCTACTATTCTTGAAATAGGGAGACATTGGTACATGTGGGATACCTCTCATACATGTGAGAGACAAATTGATTATCAATCACATGGAAACACATGGGAAAGGCCAAAAGTAGATTCCCTTGCACATGTAAGTGAAGACCTCTCACACATGTGAGAGACAAATTACACTATTCATGTATAGTGTACCCACTTCAAATCATGGTGCATTTTATTTTATTTCACTCCAAGTTTTCCTCTCTCTCTCTCTCTCTCTCATGCTTTTCTAAATAATCATGCTTCTCCTTTGTAAATATCATCTTTTGAAATTATAAGCACCCCCTTTGTAAGTTTGAGCCTTTGGTTCATCTTATTCATCTTTCTTGGATGAAAAACCATTGAAGATTTATATATTTATATGAAATCCCATTGATATAATGAATCATAGGATGAAAACCCTTTGATTCTGTAGGACAATCTCATGTATAGATTTTGATTGTGCATTCAAGGAGATTCAAGTATAGTGTGGAGTTATTTGTGCATTAGAGTTATGATCACATTGTGATCATCCTTGTAAGTTATATGTGTAATTAAACATTTTAATTTAATTAATATGTTGTATTTTTGGTATGATTTTGTTGTGCTATTTGTATGTGTTATGCTTCAATGTTGCAGATTCAAAGCTCTAGTGTGGAGACAGTGTGTTGTTTGTACGTTTTTAAGTGGAGTTGTGTGGAGATTTGTGGGTATGTTATTATGTGAAGTGTGTTGATGTTGTATCTAAGTTTTTTTTTGGTTATAAATTAGTACCATTTCTGTCCATTTTACCTTCTATGTCAGTTTTAAGAGTTGTGGAGATTCACCCTTCAAATCGGGGTAAAATAATGTTGTCAATGTTGTGTAGTTTGCAGTTTTGGTGTGGTGTATTGATGTAGTAGTTTTTGGATTTAATAGTTGATTTTTTAATTTATATTTATATTTTATATCATTCCTTATCATTATTTAAATAATATTTCATAAATTAAAAGAGTTTTTAAGTGTTTATATGACAAAATTGCCAAATCCAATGTTGACTAGTTTGTCCAATTTGTGATAGATTTTAGTCTATTTTTAGATTTGAGTCTAAGTGTGAGTTTAGATTGTTATGGTTTCAGTTTACTGAGTATATTTTATGTTGTTGTGAGTATTTTAGTAAATACCCCATTTGAGGATATTTTAGTGGTAACTATGATCTTGCCAGCTTGTTGGTGTCATAGGTTTTGTTCTATCTATGTTTGTATGTGTCAGCCTTTGTGTCAGAGATTTTAGTATGATATTATGGCTCATAGAGTTAATCAAGACAAGATTATCTTGTCAAAATATTTCATATATTCACTCAATATTCTCTAGCCTAGGTTTTTCCAAGGAGAAGAAGAAATGGGATATAGGCTTTTTATATTAGGAAGAGATCTTAAGCACTATCATCATAAAAATAATGTCATAATTAGAAAATTGAGGAAACTAGAAGATTATTTGTCTAAGGTTACTTACCAAAATATGAAATCTTGAAAGAGTGTTTGGAGTCATTAGTAGTTTGTTTGATCCAACCCAAGTTTATTAAAACTCATGATGATGATGTGAGACTTGCAGTCACTTCTTACCTCAGTTTAATCACCAGATTTATAGCTCCTAAAATTCCCTACAATGATAAAATAATGAAGAAGGTACTTCATTTAATTATGGAGAGTTTTTTTCATTTGGATGAAATAGCATACACTTCTTTTTTTAAGAGGGTAAATATTCTAGAGACTATTGCAAAATATGGTTTTGGTTTTTTGATGCTAGGATTTGATTGTAAAAATCTTATTCTTGAGATGTTTAAATTTTTTTGGGAAGACATTAAAGAGGTTCACTCAGAGAATGTTATCATTTCCATGAAAACCATTATGTCTGATATTTTAGAAAAATATGTGGATATTTCTAATATTTTGATTTATAACTTGTTGTCTATTTGGAGGAGGGAACATGATGTGTCACCAAAGGCACATGAGTTGTCAGAAAAATTGGTCAAGCAGAACATGGGAAAGGAGACATTTTTTGTGACAAAAGAAGAATTACTTTCTTATGGTTTGTAGCCAACAAATTTGATCCAAAAAAGTGATATCCAAATGGATATGATAGAGGATCCTACATCAATATATCATTTTGAATAAAATGTCCAAGGGGCATTGGCTAATGTTATAAATTAGTTTGATTTTGTAGAACACTCCAGTGAAGTAGAAATTGAAGAAGCTAATTTTGATGCCAATAAGGACACATCAAAAGATTTTATTGAGAAAACCCTCTTTGATGATCTTGATTAAGGGCCTAAGGAGCTTCCATCTTTGAAGGATTCTTTGGAAAGGTATGTGTTAGTGGAGGTTGCTGATTAGTTCACTAGTTCATCTACCTTGCATGGTTAATAAATTATTGAAGGCCAATCAAAAAATTTGTTGTGTGGTGATCCAACTCAATTTGACGAGTTTGATAAAATGCTAACAAAATTTTATAGTACTCATTCTTTCATTGAAGATCTCATTTGGAAGGTCTAGGTAGAGGAGACACAAAGGATACTTGAATGAGAATCCTCTCTTGTATATTTACAAGATTCTTTGGAGAGTGTGTATATGGATTTTCTATAACTAGAGACTAAGCTTGCTATTGAAGATCATTTTAAGGATCTAGAAGATAGAGGTATCTTTCAGTTTGATGATAAACCTATTTTTGATTTAAAGCTTTCGATTGTTAATTATATCAGAGTGATGTAATAGAAACATGATAGAGCAGAGCACTTAGAGGAGGAATTTACTGATTTTATACCAAGGATGGGGAATTTCAAAATTACCACACTTGATTTGGGATCATGGTATTTAGAACTAGGAAGTGAATTTGATTGCTTGAGGACAAGCAATCTTTGTGAAGGGAGGACTGTAATGCCCCCACTTTCCATATAAGACATAAACAAAAAGCCATTAGCCTATTTATTCCCATATGCTAAATTGGGTGTTGTAAGGGATATTTTGAGTGTCAAAACACTATTCACTAGATATTATTCATAGACACTATTCACATGTCACTATTCCTAAGTTACTATTCATAGGTACTATTTACTATCACTATTCATGGTGACATGGAAAATGATGCAGGGGATGTTGTAGATGATAAGGTGGCTGGTGGAAATAGCCACTTGGTCCACAAGAGGATATATGATGTGTGTGTGTGTGTGTATTCTAGAGCATGTGAAGAGATAAGGTGGAAGACAAAATTTACAATTCTTGAAAGAAGGAGATATTTGACACATGCGAGAGAATTTTGGCACAAGTAGGAGACATTGGTACATGTGGGAGACCTCTCACACATGTGAGAGACAAATTGATTGTCAATCACATGGACGCACATGGGAAAGGCCAAAAGTAGATTCCCTTGCACATGTGAATGAAGACCTCTCACACATGTGAGATAAAAATTATACTATTAATGTATAGTGTACTCACTTAAAAACATGGTGCATTTTCTTTACTTGCACTCTAATTTTTCCTCTCTCTTTTTCATGCTTTTCTATATAAGCATGCTTCTCCTTTGTAAATATCATCTTTTGAAATTATAAACCCCCCTTTGTAAGTTTGAGCTTTTGGTTCATCTTATTCATATTACTTGAATGAAAACCAATTGAAGAGTTAGATATTTAGACAAAACCCCATTGATATAATGAATCTTAAGATGAAAACCCTTTGATTATGTAGGACAATCTCATGCAAAGATTGTGATTGTGCATTCAAGGAGATTCAAGTATAGTGTGGAGTAATTTGTGCATCAGAGTTATGATCACATTGTGATCATCATTGTAAGTTATATGTGTAATTAAATATTTTAATTGTTTTAGTTATTTTATGCTTTGATTGTGTTATTTATATGTGTTATGGTTCACTGTTGCAGATTCAGAGTTCCAGTGTGGAGAAAGTGTGTTGTTTGCAAGTTTTGCAGTGACATTGTGTGGAGATTTATGGGTATGTTATTATGTGAAGTGTGTTAATATTGTATCTTATTTTTTTGATTTTATAAATCAGTACCATTTATATCCATTTTCAATTCTATATTATTTTTAAGAGTTTTGGAGATTCACCCTTCAAATTAGGGTAAAACAGTGTTGTCAATGTTGTGTAGTTTGTAGTTTTGGTGTAGTGTATTGATGTAGTAGTTTTTAGATTTAATAGTTACTATTTTAATTTATATTTTTATGGTATATCAGTCCTTATCATTATTTAAATCCTATTTCATAAATTAAATAAGTTTTTAAGTATTTATGTGACAAAATTACCAAATCCAATGTTGATTACTCTGTCGAGTTTTGGTGATAGTTTAAATTTAACTATTGAGTCTAGATCTTTATGCATTTGAGTTTATTTTCAGATTTAATTATAAATTTTAAGTATGGATTTTATATTTTTTATGTGTTTTCAGTAAATATCCAACTTTGGGATATTATAGTGAGGAACAAGAAATTAGAAGACAATCCTCTGCTGCTAGGACACCCTAACAGAATGGGGTAGTTGAAAGGAAAAATAGAACTATCTAAGAGATGAATATAACCTTGCTTCAAGATTCAAAAATTTTAGATGGTTTTTGGGAAGAGGCTACCAATACATCTATCTATATCTTAAATATATGTCAAGTTAGAACAAATGGTGATAAGACTTCATATGAGCTTTGGAAAAATAGGGTAGCTAATGTTGAACACTTTAGAGTGTTTGAGAGTAAGTGTTTCATCAAGAGAAATGAAGAAAATCTTGGAAAATTTGACTCAAGATATAATGAAGTCATCTTATTGGGGTATTCCTCCATAAATTCTACTTATAGATGTTTCAATAAAGACTCCACAAGGTTATTGAAATCTCTAATATGAGAGTTGAAGAGGCAAGTGACATCAAGAATCCCAACTTATAGATAATTGACACTATTGAGGATGTTATATAAAATAATGAAATCATAAATTATCAATAAAATGATGAAAATGAATAAGTAAGATAGGATACTAAGTCCCCTTCTAGGAGAATACATAATGATCATCGTATTTCCCAAGTTATTTGAGATGTGAATGCTAGTTTGCAGATTAGGAGAAGAGGTTGATAAATTAGAATCAACAAGACACAGCCTTGTTATCCAAAGTTAAACCCAAATTCTATTTGTAAGACAACAAAGATGAAAGTTAGACATGTGCTATAGACAAATAACTTGGTCAAATAGTGAAGAATGAAACATGGGATCTGGTTCCTAGACCAAAAACCAAGAATGTGATAGGCACTAAGTGGGTCTTCAAAAATAAGATGAATGATAAAGGAGAGGTCACAAGAAATAAATATAGACTGGTGTGTATAGGATATGCTTAGGTTGAAGGGATAAATTTTGATGAGACTTTTTCTCTAGTGGTAAGAATGGAAACAATCAGACTCTTCTTGGCATATGCTAGTTTAAAAAATTCTAAAGTATACGAAATGGATGTGAAATCTGCCTTTTTGAATGACAACTTAGAAGAAGAAGTGTAATTTGAGTTACATAAAATATTATTCATGTCAAATAATCAAGACTATGTGTGCAAATTGAAAAAGGCTTTATATGGCCTTAAACAAGCTCTTAAAGCCTGGTATGATAGACTAGACAAGTATCTTTTGAGTCAAGGTTTTAAAAGAAAGGTAGCTGATATCAATTTTTACATCAAGACTGAAGGTAGTCATAAATTACTTGTAGTTATCTATGTTGATGACATAATATTTGGTTCTGACAATTACAATATGAGTAAATAATTTATAGATGTCATGAAGACTAAATTTGAGATTCTATGTTGGGAGAGTTTTCATTATTTTTGGGATTGCAAATTAACCAACTAGATGTAGGGATATTTATCTCATAAAATAAATAAATCAATGATATGGTATGGAAATTTGAGATGATGGCATGTAAGCCAATGAGTAAACCAATGATTACATATTACAAGTTGAGTAAGCAAGATGAATCACCAAAGGTTGATCTAACCTTGTATAGATCCATGATTGGAAGTCTTTTGTAATCCAATGCCTTGAGACCTAATATCATGCAAGAAGTAGGACTTGTTGGTAGGTTTCAATCTAATCCTAGAGAATCTCACTTTAAAGTAGTAAAAAAATTTCTTTAGGTATCTTAAGGGCACCATAGAATATGGTTTATGGTATCTAAGGAACAAAGAATTCACTCTAAAGACATACACTGATGCAGATTGGGCTGGTTGTATGGATGATAGAAAGAGTACTAGTGGTGGTGTTTTATTTTTGGGTGAATGCTTGGTATCTTGGTTAAGTAAGAAGTCTTAGTATCCTTATCCACTACAAAAGCTAAGTATATAACTGATACCTTATGTTGGACTCAAACTATATGGATGAAGAAAACCTTGAAAGAATATAAGGTAATGTAAAAAGAACCTTGTCCCATCTTCTATGATAATAATAGTGCAATTAATATCTCAAATAATCCTATAATGCAATAAAAAATAAACACATTCTTATTAGATATCATTTCTTAAGAGAATAGGTGAGAAATCAATATGTTAATTTAGAATATGTACCTACAAAAGAATAGCTTGCAGACATTATGACCAAACCATCGACAAAAGCAACATTTTAGTATCTAAGACAAAGATTGGGAGTCATATCATTATCTACAAATAAATATAAGTTTTGGCTAAGAGGGAGCTAACTCCATTAGCTTGAGTGGCTTGAAGAGCTGTGCATGATGTAAGGGGAAGCATATGTGAGATGTTCCAGCCTTGGTGAAAGTATGGAAGAAGTTTGTTGCAATTATGAATTCAAAGGAGTCTAAAATGATGACTTGATCAAACCAAGTCATGTATTTTAACAAGTTATTAGATATTCATGCATGAGTAAAGGGATCTGGTGTGTTCTGAAGGCAGACAAGTCCAATGATAAGAAGTCCAAGTTTAGATTGGTGTATATCAAAGGGGTGCCTAAGTTTAGATGACCTAGGGGGAGTCAAACTTAGTGTTTTCAAGGTGAGTTAAAGTAATTTTTGGTGTTCCAGTGCATTTTATTTTCATAGAGCAGAGTATGATCAAAGAAGAGTGTAGTCAAGGAGCATGTTTAAAAAGTTCAAAGTAAGAAGTGGTATGCATAGTATTAGGGGGAATTTGTATCATCTCTCAGAGGTGGTCCTTTCTTATTGTTGGTCTTGAAATCCTTTTTAGGTCCTTAGGATCAGAAGATAGGCCCCTTTTCATTAATCTCAAATGGGGAGAAAGATCAGAATGAAGTTTGATGAGGATGTTCAAATATTAAGAATTCATTTTGAGGGTGTTTTGCTATCAATGACAAAACGGGAGATTGTTGAGCATGGTCATTGATGTCTTAGATTGTCATTGATGTCTTATATTGTCATTGTTGTCAAAGAGAGCATGTGGTACTAATGCATTAATGTCAAAGAGAGCATGTGGTACTAATGCATTAATGTCAAAGTGATCTATTTGATAGCTTGAAGAGATATGGAACTCGTGCAGGTTTGTAAGGACAAAGAAGAGGTTGTGAGGCATCCATAGATGTCTTGACAAAGCTTTGGTATGTTTTGTGAGTATTTGAAATGATAAAAATACATATTATAGCTTAAAGAGAAGCCAAACCATCACTACATGTCATAAAAATATGTATGAACTAGTAAGTTTGTACATTTAATTTAGGTATGAATAAAGTCAATAATGGTCAAAGGTTTACATAGAGATGTTTTCTATAGTTCCAAGAAAATACCTTTAAAATTTGGAGTCTTGAAGTGATTTCTAGCTCAATTTATAAAGCTTCAAAGTTGCTTTAGTAAACTATGATGGGCTAGAGACCATCAAGTTTAATCACACTAAAGTATGAGGTCATTGGTATAGAATATGAAATGGTGAGTGCTTAATCATATGTATTGAGATCAATGGTGCATATGAATTCAACATGTCAAAGGTTGCATGCGATGGTGACAAGTGTCATAAGCTCATTAATCTAATAGAAGATCAATGGTGAGTGGTGATTCATACTTATGATGATTAATGGTGTGGGAAAATTCAAAGAGTCAATAAAGCATGCAGGAATTCCAAGTGGCAAAAGCACATGAACTAATAGTAAAGTGTTTAAAAGGTATGCGAGGGTGCCAAGTGTCATAATCATGGGAGTTTTGATCAAGATCTCATGGTGAGCATTGCAAGATAAAGACTTAGCTGATTCAAGGAGATCGATGGTGCATATTTGGTCAATATTTCAAGGGTACATGAATGAGGTCAACATGTTTGAATTTTAACAGTTGCTCAGTGACCATTGGAATTCAAATATTCAAATTTGTGAGGGAAGACCAATCTATAGTTTTTGTAATATAAATTTTGATATATGCATAATTTAACCATGGTGTAAAAGGCAAAGTTGTAGAAGAATTCAAGGTGCATCCAAATATATTTATTTGAAGGTATGAATATTTGTACAGTCAAAGTTATTGAGCTCCAAATTTGACTGTGTATGTGTTCATGCTCTGCAAGTAACCAAAGAAGGCTAATTGAGTTGTTCTTGATGGTATTTCAATGTTTTAATATGAAATAAGTGCTCCTTGTGAAGTGGGTGCTTCACTAAAAGGGTCTCTTGTTTGTAGTCATCTTCTAAGACAAGTATTTCATGTGCTTTTAGGCTTGAAAGTAGGTTTTATTCCCCATGAGGGTTTCCCATAGGAATCATGTGCTATGTGTTTGATCTTGTGTTTGCTTTGAATGTTTGAGCTCGCTTATTTATATTGCTTGATCAAGTTGATATATGTTGTTTGATTAAGAGTTTGAAAGGATATAAAATGAAGATTGAAATATATGGCATCATTGATTCACCCCCACTCTCAGTGATTATACCTCTAATAGAGACATGATTACCATGGGTAGAAAATGATGCATTAGCGAAAGAGTTTATAAAAGTAGGTCTTAGAAGAGGCCCACTAGATGTCGAACCTACCATGTTAGTAGATATACTAGGCATGGAGGTGAAAGAAATAAAAGAGGAAGATGTCATGGTATGAGAATGGGTCAAGAGAGAATGGAGAGGTTGAGAAGAAAAGAAGTTAGTGTCCCCAAATCCATGTGAGAATATGGGAGAAGGTGAATGGGGCTCCTCAGTTTGACCACTTATCACGAGATGGTAAATATTAGAAGGATATTTTCCTTGATGTTAAGGAAACTCATTGATGAAAAAGATCATTTTTGGAGTACACTCTAATTTAGTTTGACCTTCTAATGAGAAAAGAGGGTTGTGAACTAAAGAGAAATGAGGAGGGGTCTCATAGTTTGTAGTGCAACTGGCTACATGCACATTACTTTCATCTAGGGTAGGAGCCACAATTTGATTATGGGAGAACCTATTGGGGTTGTAAAATATCATCATATTTATTAAATTCAACTCAGTATTATCTTTAAACATAAAGTTCATGATAAGTGAGAAAGACTAATTAAGACTGATCTGATCTAAAGGCAAAGAGGTAGAAATGATACAAAGTCAACCAAGTTGACTGTGTTCTATAATCCAAGAGGTAGATTAGGGTAAAAAGTCATATTGGTTGATTATGTACTTTAAATAGGGTATGAACTAAGCCAATAAGGATACAAGGTTGACTAGGTCAACTTATTACTATAACTTGATTGGCAAAAGAGAATATAGAGTCGTATAGGTCAACTCTATATTACAGTCTAGGAGATAAAGTAGGAAAAAAAGATACATAATTGTATAGGTCAACTTTATACTACTGATAGAGGAAAACCCAATCTATAAGAGACTTTACCAGATAGAATGATAATGTGTTAAAATAGGATTTTTTTTTCAATAATTAAAGCAAGAAATGGAAGCAAACACATAAAAAATTAGATCAATGTGAATGATCTAATTGGGGCACACAACATAAAACCTTGAACCAATTATCAGAGAGCAAGCAGTCAATTGTAAAGTAAATGCCAACTAAGTGGTCATTTTGAGTGTTATTAGATTATTAAAAAGTATTGATTTAAGTGTGATAGGAAAGTTGGCTAAAAATAAGGAACTAGAAAAAAATCTATGGATGGTTTTAAGATGTTTAGGTTAAAAAGGATCTATGTTGGCAATGGTACTAGCTTGGCATTGGGGCCTAACCCCTCACTTCAAAATTCCAAGTGATAAGGGTGTCAGATTATTTGCCAATATATACCATTAACCATGTATTTATACTTGACTAGAAAACCAAGCTAACTTCTTCCTTGGTGATGAAATCCAAGTAGGTAGGCCTTGGAAAGACAAATATTTAAATTCATTTTAAATATTGCGTGATTTGGTAGTGCGTGCAAAAGAGAAAAATAGTTTAGTCAAATAGTAATTTGAAAAAAACCCACCTATTAAGACTATGTGAGCTACTCTAAGTATGCAAACAACTAAAAAATGAAAGTATGAATTAATTACTAGTAAATAATTGTTAACTCCCAAGTTAAAAATAGTATAGTCTATTCAGATGACACTATATGCAAATAGTACAGAATAGAGTCGATTGAGTATCTACTATTCTATGGAACCAAGAATCTTTATGAATAGATTTGAATAACTAGACTCAGTCTTTTAGATAGAAGATAGGGTACAAAACTAAGTCGACTAGGTCAACTTAGTTTGTTATAGGGTTACAATTTTAAAGACTGCTAAATTATACAAAATAGAACTAAAATGAAGTATTGAAATGATTAAGAGAGAAAGAGAGGAAGATTGGTGAGTTGGAAGATGATTAGTATTGCAAATTTTATGTTAAAGTGCTTTGAATGCTGCTTTCAAATTTTGTAAACTAAGTTGACTGGTTTGACCTAGTTTTACAAAACACTTGTGGTGAAGAGGTATAAGATGACTAAGTTGACTTGTTTGACCTATTTTGTTGATTTGGATTTTGATTAAAAGACTAGGTTGACCTATTTGACCTAGTTTATTGATCTAGATGTTGAATGAAAGACTAAGTTAACCTGTTTGATCTAGTTTATTGATCTGGATGCTGACTAAGAGACTAAGTCAACCTATTTGACCTACTTTGTTGATCTAGATGCTGGTAGAGAAAATAAGATGAGAGAGTCAACCTATTCGACCTTGTATTCTTATCTAGGACTAAATAAGAGTACTATGTCAACCTTTTTAATCCAGTAACCTATATCTAATGAAGACCTGCACACAAATAATAGAGTCATTTTGATGTGACTGTGTGAAAAACTTATGCATTAAAAGTTAGAACTATATCGACTGGTTAAATACAGTATCATAAATATAGAAAAATAATAAGATGATAGAATTTAAAGTGTGAAAGAAAACCTACAAGGTTTATATTCACGTTGGGTTCACTAGAATGCTTGCAATGGGAAATACAACATATCTACAAATCAATTCTAGCTCAAAAAAGATAAATCTAACTTACACTTTCGATTGGGGATACATTAGATAATCAGTGTCATGACCAATATGGATCCACTAGACCTAGCCAAGGGATCTCTTACCACAAATAATATCACTAGGGGGGGTTCCAAAACCTTCAATCAATCAAAACTACATAGTAACCCTAACTAGGTCCTATGTTTTCATATTCACTAAACTAATAACAAGTACGTTTATAATAGTCATGATTTGCTCACAAAAAATGAGGAATTTGGCATTTTTTTCAATGGCTATTTTATAAGGATTTGATCAAATACATTCATTTAGTTTTGGGTATACAATAATGATGTTGTTTTTGAATGGCATTTTGAGGATAACCTTTAAAAGATACAAGATGACTAAGAAAAGACTATTTTCCAGACTTATGATGTATAGTTTTAATACGTAAAAATGTCTTTTGAATGCCTTATTTATGAGATATTAATATACATATATATTTCTTTTATATTCAATTACATGATGCCTTTATGAGATCAACTTTAGGATATAATTGAATAGGGTGATTTCAAGACTGTATACACTATCATTTTTTTTAGGAAATGCGTATTTAAAAGGATTTTTCATAGATGATTTGTCTACCAAACTTGTTTGTTTGCTAATTTCAATGGTATATTCTATGCATAGTGATTTTAGTCTTTGGTAAAAATAAAAAATATCAAAATTAATTGCTATTTCGATTATTGCAAGTTTTGGTGATTTTGAGGTGCAAGTTGCTGAAGTTTTCATAGTTTTAGATTTAGTAAAGGATATATGGTTATAATATTGATAGATTGTTATAATATTGATTATTTTGATGCAAATATTATGAGATTATTCTTTGATAACATAATTTTTGGAAATAACAAGTGTTTGATGTGTAAATTCATTTGAAAAGCTTATTTCAGTTTGTTTGGTAAAAGATGTCAGGTTGCACTCTAAATTCATATAATTCTAGTAGAAATGCATGGGGTCAAGGTGATGATCAACATAGTGAGGGCACTCCTTGGAGTAGTTATCAAACTCAATATTTTCATGGTTGTAGGGTTGTTAACATGGTTCCTTAGCCATTTAACCATAAAACACATGTGTCCATTTATTTTGAGGTTTGATCCCACTTTTTTGAATGTTCTTGACTCATTTCTAGTAAGTTATTTATCTTTTCTTGGTAATATAGGTTTGAGAAGATATTGTCCTCATAGATGAGATAATCTAAGTGAATCTTCTCATCATATGTACACTATTTTTCAACATGATCCACATAATAATTTATCACCTGAACCTAATCCACATAATGTTGCAATATCTGATCAAACAAAAAATGTGTTTGAGGCCACTGTCACATTGCATATTCATTCACTTGTAATGCTTAATACTAGAATGCCCTCACATGAAATTGAATTACCTGCTTCGTCAAGTAGGAAATGTTCTATTAGCCCTATAACCCAGCCTTTAGTGACTAATAAATTGAATAAGGTCAAGTTGAAAGTTGATGATTTTGAGGGCATATAATTGGCAAAACTTCTCACTTCACTAATGGAGTATATTGAATATCAGACTGATGGGGGACATCTATTTATTGTCTTAATTTCTAGTTCAAACTTAGAATGAATTTTCGTTCATGTTAAATATTTTAACTTTGACTTTCTATAGACTTATTATGATACGGTGATACTTTGAGTATTTTCATATGATTTTGATCACTATGATAGATATGTTATCGATTTTATGTAGAATGGAATATTTGATTTACCAAAATTATATGGAAATGCTTATGATATTTAATATTTTAATTATTTAATTTTATTTAATAATTAATAATTATTATGAATGTCATGTATATTTGAATGTTTATTTTATTTTATTCTTATGAGTCATGCCCCCCCACTCGTTAGAGTTATTATCGATATATTATTCAATTGATTTGATCTATTTTAGACTTTATTAAAGTCTACATTTTAAAAATTTAAGTTTTAGTTAACTAAATAACTTTTTAAAGTTGATTAAAGTTAACATAACTAACTAACAAGTTAATTATGACTTATGTTGCAACTATCTCTAAGAGATAACTTTATAAATAGATCAAAGTCACAACACAAGGAGGATGAACATAATAGGTATTGAAGAGATCTGAAGTTATTCAAGTTTCATCTTAATTCTCTTTCTGTGCAAACAATCTCTAAGATTAATTAGTTATTTATAGATAGATCAAATAATACATTCTATGATGGTTAAGTAATCTGCTTGTTTAACATAGGTATATCCTAGTTTTTTATTTGGTTTATAAACTAATTATTTGAAGTCTATCAAGCCTAATATCTTATGATGATTATAGCTATGTCTTCATATGATCAGAATCTCATGTACTTGACCTAAGAAATGATGAATACCTTGCTTTGTGTAACATTTATTGATCTTTCAGTTATAAATAATTCTCTTTTTGAAGACTGTTTGTACTAAAAACTTGTTTCTCAAATAAAATTTCTTCAATTTTTTTGCTAAGATGACTCTATGTTTAGACTTGAATTCTCATTTGTTTTTATTTATTAGATTTAGATTTGTTTTATCTTTAATTTATTTATTTAGGATTAGATTAGATACCTAATCTCTTTTCTTTCATTATTTCATTATAGTCTTTTATTTAGTTTGTTGGTATTTCATTTCAGTATTGTTCTTTATTTAAATTTATTTACAATTTGTCTTTAGTTTTAGATTTTATTATCTGTGAAGTTTTAGATAATTTAGGATCTTTATTTTAATTTTTCATTTGTTTGCTCAAGTTTTTAGATTAAATGTTTGGTTCAGTTATATTATTTTATTAGATAACATTTTAGGTTATAAATTGGAGATAATATAGTCACATATATGCAAATTTACTTAGTTTTATAATTAGATTTTTGTGTTATTAGATTAGTCTTTTATTTCATACTTAAATCTTATTATCAATTATGATTACATTAAATTATGTTATTTCAATTTATTCTTGTTTCATTTAGGTTGTTATTTTATTTTTTCTATTTTTGAGATTAGTTCTTTATAAGCAACTTGTTGAGTTCTTATAAATTATGTATGTTTTTATTTCTATCTCATTGTATGGTATTTATTTTTTTATTGTATTTATCTTTTAGCTTTTTAAATTTATTTTCTTTGGATCTATTTTGAGCCTAAAAGAGATATCAAGAATTTGTAATAAATTTAATCAAAATAGAATTATAAAGGATCAAATATATCTCCTTCAAGAGATTGTCTTATTCATAGGATTTCACTATCGGATAGGTTAGATTGCATAGCTATAATCTAATTCCTTTATTTAATATTCAAGTGATATTTAATTTCTAAATATTAATTATTGCACAATATTTGACTTAATATTTTTCTTAGATCATTTAAAAAACTCTTCTATGCATATTTGGAATTAATTTTATTTATTAGACCTTTAAAATTAGATTGATAGGATTCCACCTTATCCTTCATGATAGGCAAAAGGGTTAATTTGTTAATGTGACATTTTACGTCATCAACAAATTTAATGACTCTACTAAGAATGCTCCTTTTTTAGATATCTTCTTTTCTTTCTATTTTATATTTTGTTACACTTCTTTATCCATAACCATTAGAGGTCCACCTCCAATAATACAACCTTTGATCGATATTGTTGATGATCAAGTTGATGTTACTATTTCTATGCTAAATCGCTTTCTACATTCAAAAGATAGAAATGAGAAACTAAGAGATGGTCAAGGCTAGAAGATACCTGATTGTAGTCGTGCGCACCGAAATCAGACGTTGGAAGATTCTCCTCTTTGGCTGTGGAGGAATGACCCCTGAGAAGAAAAGAGACTGAAACACAGAAAAATGTTAGTCAAAGATATGGTGGGCTGTCAGGCGAATGCCCAATCCCAGAAGTACGAAGACTTCCTAGAAGGATATCAACCCACTGATAAAAAAGTAGAATATTGGACTGAAGTAGATGTAATGAAAAATGATAGAAATAAAAGACAAAAAATAAATGCATACCTGATAATGAAGTAAATTGTTCTGTTCAGTCGCCGATGTCAGTCTCTGTAGTGCCGGTGTCGGTCGGACAGGTGCCGACGTCGATTAAGGTACCGGCGTCAGTCGGGGCAAGTTCTGGACAGAGTCTGGGCGAGTTGCAGAAGATCTGGTAGAGTCGGGATAGGGTCTGGTCAGGATCGAGACAGAGTCTAGATAGGGTCTAGTCAAGGTAAGGTCGAGTCTGGACAGGGTCTGGGGGTTTTGGTTGAGTCTGGATAGAGTTATAGATTGGGATAGTGGGCAGAGATGTAAAGAAGGGACTCAGGGCTTAGGTCTACGGTCTGAAGATCTGGGATGATGAAAATAACGAACAAATAATAATCAGAAAGAAATAAAAACAAACAGAGGAAATACTTACCTGTCAGAAGATATGATAAAAGCCATGATTGAAATCGTCGAAGCGTTGCCGTAAGTTGATCGAAGTGAATGCGGATTGGTTGAATGCTGGAGTTGGTTGATTGCCAGAGCTGATTGGTTGCAAGAGTCTGTGAATGTCAGAGTTCGGGATCGATTGGCAGAGATTTCGAATGGTTTTGCTGATGAAGGCGAGGGACGGTTCGGGGGACGGTTCGATAACCGATCGGGAAACCGATTGGGAACCGAATGATAACTGATAACGGGTAACGGTAAGGTGACCGACGTCGGCAGAATTGCCGACGTCGGCCGATAAGTGATCGACGTTGGTGACGTCGGCTGGGTAACGACCGTCATCGGCATATGCATAATGGGGATAGAGTCTAGCTTTAGCTCTGTGCTCATTTTTACATGCTGCCAGGGTCAAGGCTAGTGGGAAAAGTGGTCGACAAGGGTTAAATAGGTGAAGAAGAATAAAATGGGGGATGACCAGGGGAGTCGACATGATTTCGGTGTCTACATTTGCCCCTTTTTTGTCTTGTTGGTTGTTTTGGACGAACTGCAAGACAAAAATAGGAGTGATTGCCCCAGGTGTGGATAAGGTTGATTTCGTCTTGTTGGTTGTTCGAATGAACTGCAAGACAAAAATAGGTAGCAGATTGCCCTGATTATGGATAAGGAATTCCCCCTCAAAGTAGGAGTCGAGGGAAGGGAACTGAGAATCGGGTGCTGATTTGACAAAGAGTGGATGAAAAAGGGGTGAGGATGAATGCTGCAAAAAGCGTGATTGTGCGCATACCACTGCACAAGATGGTTAGGTCAAAGTGTCGCAGGTCAAGGTTCGAGGAGTGCCAAAATTGAAATAACTGGGCCCCAGCATTTAGTCGTCTGCTGATCAGGTTATTCAATCAAAGCTGAAGCTCCAATGGGTCATCGCGTTCTAGGTATCCCAGGCTCAGGAAGTGCTCCTAGAAACACGAAAAAGTCACAAGTAGTGCAGATCAACCGGCTTGCGATCCTATACTTGTGAGGGTCCAAAAAGGTCTGTGCACAATTCTGCTAACCAGTCATGAGGTAGCATACATGCAAAAACAACCAAGGCAACATTGTCTTGGAAGTGGTCGAGGTTGGAGGAGATAGGCATGATCTCCAATGGTTAGTGGTCGAGGGGAGGAATGGACGAAAAGATGTGGCTGAGCTAACCTCAGTTGACCCCATGTCAACTGAGTGCTGCCTACATAGCCCTTATGGAAGGGCCTCAGGCCAATGTAGTTCTTCCTAGAAGGGAGGAATGGTCAAAGGGATGGAATTGGTTGTGGTCAAGGGTAAGGTTATGGTTAAAAGGAGGAAAGAAGGTTTGTCCATTAGAGAGATGAACAAATGAGGGTGGTCGAGCTAACCCCAGAAGACAGTCGTGTCATCTGAGTGCTGCCTACATAGCCTCGGTTATAGGGCCTCAGACTAATGTAGTTCAGACAAAGGGTCTGAGTAGTAGACAGGTGGTCAAAATGGTCGATAGATTGGTTTTGGTTATGATGAAATGATGAGGAGAAGAGATGTTGCAACCTTTTCCAAATGGTGTATTCTGCAACATTGGTCGAGAGGTCTTTCATCCCTAGCAATATTCCATATTCGTGATGGATGTATGCTAAAAATGAATTGAGGTCTAGTTATGCTTCAGCAAGTATTGGTTTATGTTGAACATAAATTGTGGCTGGTCGATAGTTTCCATGTGTATTGGTGTCCATAGAAACTAGGGTGAATAGGCTATGGGAGTGGTCTGAAAAGAGAGTTGAGTTGAGTTGATTAGGTGTGACAAGTGATGAAGGTGAATGTGACCAAAGTGCAGAAGAAGTGAAAAGCATATTGCTCTTTCATTGACAAGGACCAAAAAGACAGTATAGATAGGGGTGATTAGAATCAAGAGCCCCATTCATGCGTGACGTCGTTGACCATAGTTATGTTAGAGCAGTAATCGAATCACTTTGACATTAAAGTGAGCTCGAAGTCCCTTGAGCAGGTGATAGGAGGAGGAAAAAGGGTAACCCATTTTAAGAGCAGAGATAACTTTGCCCCTTTTTATAGGAGACCTTGAGACAACTACAAGTCAAGTCCATGACTCATTTTTTTTTTTTTTTGAGGTGCAGACTGATCAATTCGGGAAGTCTACATAGAGATGTCATTTGCTTGGTGGTCAGTTGTGAAGCTGATCAATGCAGGAAGCTTCTAAAATAGTGCTGTTTATTGCCAGATTAGTTATAGCCATCCTTCAAGGGAGTGGTCTAGATTTTTGTTTAATATAAGGGCTTTTGAATAGCTGTCCTTCGAGGGAGCAGTCTATTAATTATAGCAATGATAGTACAGCTGTCCTTCGAGGGAGCAGTCTGCCTTTTGATTTGATATTGATATAATGACCATGGATATTTTGACATCTTGATTTGTGTTTACAGAAATGTGAGTCATGGACAAGATTATAGAAGGTCAAGGGCTCCCTTTTATTAGGACAAAGCATCCATACATCATAAAAAGGTTATAGGAATTGTTAAGAGGAATAAGGTTGAAAGAAATTAGGACTAAAAGGATGGGGATTGCTCAAGGGACGAGCTCAAGTTAAGTGTCAAGTGGACGAGTACTCGACTAGCAGTAGAACGGTCGCAGATGCAATGCATGAAAGGGTTCAAGGTCTGATAAGTCCCTGGTGTATGATAGGGTCCAAGGCGATTAGGAGCAAACTTGCCCCATTTGGCTCTTTCTAGATTGGTCAGGTGTTGATGGTGGATGTGAAGTTGGTTGATATGGTCATTGATTGGTTGAGACTGGTTGAATGTTTTGATAAAAAGGTTGGGTGAATGTTTGGGTTGAATATTTGGTTGATTGATAGTTGGTCAATGGTTGGTCGAGGGTTGATTGGTTGGTATTTGGTCTTTGGTTGGGTCAAATGTTTGGTTGAGGTCGGGTTAAATGTTTGGTTGCTAGTCTGGTTGAGGTTAAGTTGAAAGAGTGATTGATATGTGGTCGAGACTGGGTTGGAAGGTTGGTCGAGGCGTGGATGAAGGTTGAATTCCCCCATCGGCTAGGGAGAATGTTTGATGGATTGGTTAAGGTCGCTTGAGGTTTAGTGTTCAGATGGATTGTGTTGATGTCGAATAAGGGGGTTAAAGGCGGCGAAGGGACCCTAGTCTGGCGTGGAAATCCTGATTTAGGTGATGAGGTTGGAGAAGCATGGATTGGTGTGGATGATTTGTCGGAGGGGTGGTCAAGAGGATCCTTGATAAGAAGGGAATCCTTTTTCCGGTGGTGACGAATGATAGCTTTAAGAGTGCAACAACGCTCGGTGTCATGTCTCGGAGTGTGATGATAGTGGTAGAATTTAGAGATGTCGAACCAAGATGGCTTTGATCTGAGAGTTGATGAGTGGGGCGGTATTGAAGGTTTATTGATGATGTGGTCGAGAAGAAGGGTGTTGTTCCCCAGACATTGGCGAATGGCAACCTTGAGGGCACAAAAATGCTTGGTGTCATGCCCAGGTGTTCGATGATACGCACAAATGCGAGTGCCGTCGAACCAGGGTGGTTTTGGTCTGAGAGATTGATATGGTCTAAGCGGCGGGAGATAGATACGAGAAGACTGCAACAATTGCCGTAACAGCAAGGCATAAGAACCTGTTAATGGGTCTGGATGTTTTGTTGCAGTGAAGGTTGGTGATTTTGGTTTGAGGGGCGTAAGAGACGTTGGTCGATGGTTTGGAGGAGGTATAAGTCTAATGGGTTGAGGGAGTAATGGAGGTGACTTGCCTCTGTGAAGTATGGGAGTGGGAAGCACTCCGAGTAAAGTGGACGGATGTGGGCCCAAGATTGAAGGTAATGACGAAGGTGGGGGAGGAGGCCTCCGGTGTGGTTTAGTAGCCTTCTTTGGTTTGAGTTGAGGGCCACTATTGTGCGAGGCGAGATTAGATGTGGGGTGAACACCAAGAGGTTTAACCTCTTTGGGCATGATGGATGCCTGCGCGGGTTTGGACTTAGATGTGGACGGTTCTTCTCTCGATGGAGAAGAGATTGAAGGTGTGGGCTCTTTAAGAGGAAAGAGCGCCGGAGTAGTCATGGCTTCTGTGTGTGGTTGAGGAGTCAAAAAGGTATGATCATCTATGGATGATAAGAAGGATGAAGGTGAGGCAGCTGGTGTTGATGTGGTCAAAGCGTCCTCCAATATGGGAGAAGTTGATGGAGGACAAGTAGGAGAAGAAAGTTCTTCGCCATGTGGAGGAGGTATAGGGGAAGAAGGGTCTTCCACCTGTGAAAGAGGTTGGTCAGGGATAAGAGAAAATATAGTGTCGACCGTGTGTATATCATGGTCTTGAGGGTCATTGATCATGGTTTGGATGTTGTCTTGAGTAGGCGGGTGATTAGGAAAGGGTTGCTTGAAGATATCAAGGTTTTGGTTGGGCGGTGCGTTTGGGTTGTCCAAGATAAGATCCCCCTTGTCTAGCATGTCCTGGACGATGTTTTTGAAAGTTTGACAGTGATCCGTGTCATGGCCTTTGACACGGTGATAGTTGCAAAAGTGGTTCTCCCTGTACCATGCAGGGATAGGTATTGAGGGGTCGAATTGATGTGGTCAGATTGAAGGGAGATTGAGGACCCCCTACTTGACGAGTTTATCCAACACAGACGCATATGATTCTTTGAGTGGAGTAAACTGTCGCTGTATGGATTGACGTTAAAAATGTTTATTGATGTAGTCTAATGTTGAAGATGATGGTCGGTTGGTTATTGTTGAAGATGATGGTCTAAAGATGACAGTGTTTGCCGACCCCTTGGATTGAGAGTGGGCAGAAGAAGGTCTGGAAGAAGAATGGTCATTGGTTCTTGTGTTGGTGTTACGCAATTTGACCTTATCTTCTTCAATGGCGCAGAGTTCAAGCTTTCGGGCCATGGTGAAGGCCTCGTCGAAAGTGTGGAATGTTTGAACCCGCAAGGTGGATGAGATGTGACTGGCACATGCTCGAGAAAAGAGCTCAATGAGCTTGGGTTGAGGCAAGGAGAAGGAGAGCTGGTTAATCAAGCCTCTCCAATGGGCGACAAAATTGACTATTGATTCGTCGTCAAATTGCCTAATAGAGTAAAGGTCTGTGATCAAGATTTGTTTAGTGATATTGATTGAGAAATGGTCAACAAATAATTGGGCAAGTTGAATGAATGAAAAGATAGAATGTCTGGCAAGAGAGCTATACCAGTCAAAGGCAGGGCCAGAAAGAGACATAGGAAACGTGCGTAGAAGTAACGCATCGTCGTGGGCGATAAGGTAACAGGCATGTCTAAATGCCCGTAGATGTTGTTGTGGGTCCTCCTTACTCTGGAAGCGAGTGAATTTAGGAAGCTCCCAATGGTTGGGGTATGGTCGGATAGGGACAGAAGGATGAATGGGCTCATTGCAAAGCTGCTCATACGAGAGAGCATTACGTGAACCAGAGATAGAGGTCTCGAGACTGGACATTTTATCCATCAGCATCTTGATGACGTCTGCTGACGGATTGGTGAACGGAGTGCCCCCTAGGTTGTAAGGCACTTGAAAGAGACTAGAAGAGGCATACGACGTAGTCGGTTGTACCAGTAAGGGCGCAACGTACGGATGACTAGTCACAGGGGTAGAAGTAGAGGCTAAGGGTGGTTGGGTTATGAAGGTAGAAGGCATAGGCTGACCAGATACCACCAAAGGAGGTTGTGTGGTGGCATGGGCAAAAGAGGAGGTAGGCACTCCTGCATACATGGGCGCAAGAGTGTGTGGGGTCGAGACAATCAAGTTCTGGTATGATGTAGAACTTGTTTGAATTGCGTGTGGTTGAGGGGGTAATAAAACCCCGATGGAGGTCAGTCTAAAAATAGATGAGGAGGCCAAACTTTGCATATTGGCCATGGTCAGGTTAACGGTTGAGGTAAAAGGCTGGGTAGCGGACGATGTTGATGTCATCGCCACTTCACCTGAAAGGTCCCGCGTTGGGTTTCTCACGAGATAGTTTTGGAGGGCTGCGGTATTGAGGTCCAAGAATCATGAAAAATCTTGGTCCCCTTCTGGGATGATAGGCGTCTGGGTCGGGGATGATCTAATAGGAATTCTTTCGGTCTCCGAGTAGAACTCCATTATAGGATTGGTTATAGACGGGGTAGGCGAAAGTGATTGACGTCTAGCGTGGTCAAGAAGAGCCTTGGTTTGACTACGAGTCAGAACCATTCAAGGCAGGAAAGAACGTCCTCACAAGCTCAAACAAGCAGATAAGAACTAAAAAGATGAAGAACACAAGCAGATCCTAAAACCTTAGGAGTAAATTTTTAGGATTATAGTGGCTTATGCCTTAGAATGTGTGTAGAGGAAGATTGGCTTTGAGTCAGGTCCTAGAAGAAGCAGTCTATGGATGGTTTCAAGTTTTGTTATGGTGCTCAAGAAGTCTGTGTTAGGTTTTGTACAAGGCCTGGTGCTAAGGAGCAAGCTCCCCTCACTTCATGATTCTAGTGGTTAGCTGGTCTCGCTTAGCCAAAATATACTTCCCCTATAGTTTAGACTCTGCCAGAGAACAGAGTTGGCTTTCCCCTTGGTGATGAAATCCAAGTAAGATCACCGGGACGGGTAAGGTATCCACTGAGGGATGAAATCCCAATCGGGCCTTGTCTCAGGTAAGTTAAAATGTTTGTTTTGTGCAAGTGGTTTGGTCGTGTAACATCAAGTGATCTAGATTAATTCAATATGCGGTTTAATTACTATGTGTGGTCTAAGAGATGCAAGCAAACAGAAATAAATGCAAAGTGTTTTAATACCCAAGTCGAAATGTTTGTTCATATGAAGATGAATGGAGAAAGAGTCGAAGAATATGAGTTTTGACTAGTCTAGAAGTGCAAGAAAGAAAAGAAAAGTTCTTTTTAGTCCTGCTTATGATGTCGTTTAAGAAGAGACGAAAGGAGGCAAAAAGGAAGAAACCTAATGCACCTATATGAACGAAAGAAAGAAAGAACCCAAGGACGACCCTAGGGTCCCACCAGGCGTGCTAGAATGTTTCTATGCTAAATCGCTTTCTACATTCAAAAGATAGAAATGAGAAACTAAGAGATGGTCAAGGCTAGAAGATACCTGATTGTAGTCGTGTGCACCGAAATCAGACGTTGGAAAATTCTCCTCTTTGGCTGTGTAGGAATGACACTTGAGAAGAAAAGAGACTGAAACACGGAAAAATGTTAGTCAAAGATATGGTGGGCTGTCAGGTGAACGCCCGATCCCAGAAGTACGAAGACTTCCTAAAAGGATATCAACCCACTGATAAAAAAGCAAAATATTGGACTGAAGTAGATGTAATGAAAAATGACAGAAATAAAAGACAGAAAATAAACGCGTACCTGATAATGAAGTAAATTGTTTTGTGCAGTCACCGATGTCGGTCTCTATAGTGCCGGTGTCGGTCAGACAGGTGCCGACGTCGATTAAGGTACCGGCGTCGGTCGGGGTAGTGACCGGCGTCGGTCGGGGAAAGTTCTGGACAGAGTCTGGGTGAGTTGCAGAAGGTCTGGTAGAGTTGGGATAGGGTCTGGTCAGGGTCGGGACAGAGTCTGGACAGGGTCTAGTCAAGGTAAGGTCGAGTCTGGACAGGGTCTGGGGGTTTTGGTCGAGTCTAGACAGAGTTATAGATTGGGATAGTGGGCAGAGATGTAAAGAAGGGACTCAGGGCTCAAGTCTACGGTCTGAAGATCTGGGATGATGAAAATAACAAACAAATAATAATCAGAAAGAAATAAAAACAAACAGAGGAAATACTTACCTATCAGAAGATATGATAAAAGCCATGACTGAAGTCGTCGAAGCGTTGCCGTAACTTGATTGAAGTGAATGCAGATTGGTCGAATGCTGGAGTTGGTTGATCGCCAGAGCTGATTGGTTGCAAGAGTCTATGAATGTCAAAGTTTGGGATCGATTGGCAGAGATTTTGAATGGTTTTGCTGATGAAGGCGAGGGACGGTTCGATAACCGATCGAGAAACCGATTGGGAACCGAATGATAACTGATAACGGGTAACGGTAAGGTGACCGACGTCGGTAGAATTGTCGACATCGGCCGATAAGTGATCGACGTCGGTGACGTCAACCGGGTAACGATCGTCGTCGACAGATGCATAATGGGGATAGAGTCTAGCTTTAGCTCTGTGCTCATTTTTACATGCTGCCAGGGTCAAGGCTAGTGGGAAAAGTGGTCGACAAGGGTTAAATAGGCGAAGAAGAATAAAACGGGGGATGACCAGGGGAGTCGACACGATTTCGGTGTCTACAGTTACTTTTAATCTAACTCTCTTTGTATGGTGTAATAAGCCTTATGATTTAATTCATATCATTGAAGTTATAAATGAGGAAGAAGAAGAAACATAAATCAGTGATATACAAGATGTAATATCATATTCAAGAAATAAATTATTGGGTCAGGTGTT
Source organism: Torreya grandis (assembly GCA_037957365.1). Taxonomy (NCBI): domain Eukaryota; kingdom Viridiplantae; phylum Streptophyta; class Pinopsida; order Cupressales; family Taxaceae; genus Torreya; species Torreya grandis. Next base: position 931,543 of record JARHVA010001981.1, on the reverse strand, counting down.
TTAGTGAATTTTAGCTTATTATCAAAAGAAGAAGAAACTAAATATGGGTGTGGTTAAATATTTTTTTTGATTGTGCACGTGTTGAATTAGATGATTGTGAATAATTCCTCTTTGGCTTGGGAGGATGATCTACAAATAAGACAATACTAAAGCAAATGATTGGTTAGATAGATAGCTGAGTGGATTGCCTAGTGTTAGCTATATCCCAAAAGCAAGAGCTCCCTCAAGGGCTGCTAATCCACACATTTTAAATAATTAAGTTTATAAAACATAATAGAAATTACTTGCATCAATAATCAAAGGGTACTGAAATTGAACATAAGAAAGCTTGCTAAATAAATAGACTAGAAATGACTAATATGGTAATAAACAAGTTAGTACTAGTGCTAAATGGCTCGAGTTTACTTCAAAAAATTAGGTAAGGGTCTATGAACAATAAGGGACATAAAAAAATTAGATTTGGTTGAGGGTAGGTAGGTGGAAATAGCTTGATGTAATTTCTTGGAAAAATGATCATCGATGGTTGAGGTGATCATTGACAGTTAAGGTGATCATCGATGATCACAGTGACCGTCAATTATTTAAGATAACCATCGATGGTTACTGTGTGTAGGTCTGGGTTGGTAAATGGTCAGATTGGTGGAATCACAAAGCTACATTTTGAGAGATGGGTTGGTATTGGGATAAGTGTGAAAGGCAAATAAAGTAATTAAATATCAAAAAACAAATACTTATCTTATAGAAGGTTGATCAAATGATTAATTAAGGTGGTTGAATCATTGGTGGAGCTTGATGTGATTCTATTAGAGTAATGGTACTTGACATTTTGGTAGAGCTACAGTGGAAAGTTGGCTCTCTAGTATGATGGCTGGATTATTGATGATGATTGACCTACAAAATAAAGGAACTCTAGATGCACAAGATCTTGATAATAATTATAGATCATTTTCACCTCCCTACTCTTATCTTCTTATAAGAAAGGCAAGAGAGTTGCGACAAGATGTTAACTGGGCCATCTAATTATAACTTGTATATGTAATGGCTCACACATGTATTTAGACAAGCTATTTTTATAAAAATAAGGTGGGTGGCTACATGTTGGTGGTTGAAGAGGTAGACCCTGACCATCGATGATCAAGGTGATCATCGGCAATCATCCTAACTATCGATGGTCGAGGGTGAAGGGTTAAAGTGGGTAAAAGGTTGGTTAAGCCAGTTGAGTAAACTAAACATAGGTTATGCTTGGTTAGGGGTTGAGGGTCAAATTGGTCCCAAAGGGGTTTTAAGGTGGTCCAGGGAAATTTCAACATTTGGAATCATGGTGTGTAGATTTTTGGTGTCTATATTTTTTTCTTATTTGTTATGCGACTTTGAATCAACAAGCTGTAAAATAAAAATGGATGGCTAATTGAAGGTCTGATTGCCTCAAGTATGGGAGGAGGTGTTCCCCCTCAAAATTGAGAGTCAATGAGGTAAGACATAATTTGGTACATGTTTGATAAGGTGTATGTCATGAAGGTGGGTGATAGGTTGGGCACTGAAGCACAAATAGGTGCACAAAGTATGACAAAAAGTGCAATAGCTGAGATCATGTATAGACTAGGTTGCCATAATTGGTAAAATTAGGGTCAATACTAGAAGGAAAAGTGACAAGTGGAATGTGTGACTACATTTAAATATGGCAACTGGGTACACTCATAAACACAAGTCTCTTAAGTGATGTCTATGTTTCAGTGGGTATCTAGGGTAAGAAGTGCTCCTAGTAAAAACACAAACTAGTCAATTATCATGGGTATTTGAGGTAGGAAGTGCTTCTGAGAAAACACAAGTGGGTTTGATAAGAGTGAGGTGGCACGACTTTGAAAAGTGCTCAACATGGCAATGTTGTCACTATGCTCAAAGTACCAGGCAAATGGTCATCATAAAATTTTGCACTAGATGGGCCAAAATAGACCAATGACGAGATGACAAGGTGGTTGGGTTGGGAAAAGAAGGTAGTCTCCATGGGTGGATAAAAGATTTGGTGTTGTTGAAAAAAAGGTCTACTTAGGTGAAAGAAAAAAGGGGTGAGAATATTGACTGTAATGATTAGGGTGCTCAAAGGTGACCATCGATTGTCACCCTGACCATTGACAGTCAGGGTGTAAACCCTAAAATCTTATGGGTCAAAAGTGAAAATATAATTAATTTTAACTCATTATAACTTTTATACTTTAGAGATCTAGTGATTTTATTGATTTTGGGTGAAAAAAGTGTTGATGGTGATGGCTGAGGTAGACCTATGGAGTTGGCATGAGTGAGAGGACCTAGGGGACTAGTCAAGATGTAGAGAGCACACAAGCATGAAGGAGGATGAGCCAACCCATGGCTAACTCTATAGTTATGGTCATGAAATAAGGTAGGAGGTGCCATTAATTTGATAGGATAGCTTGATTTGGTAATTATAGTGGAGTTTGAGGGTAGGTTAGGTTTGAGTGCTTGGTTTTGAGATGTTATGCCCTAGTTAGGATTTTTTTGGGGGTTTTGGGAAATTTGTAGGTGAATGGTGAAATTGAATGGGTGGGTAGGTACATTAAGATGGGTAGGTAAATTAGGGTGACAAGGTAGGAGGTTTTGATTGTGTTTTGGTTAGTTTTGAGTAGGGTAGGTTTTGGGTGTTCTACTTGTAAAACACCCACAGTGACCATCAGTGGTTGGGTTTGACTGTCAATGATTGACAACCTAAGAAAAAGGGTACTTAATCATCGGTGGTCACCATGATAGTTGGAAATCAACTAGTGAAAAAGGGTTTTTGGAAAGTGTTTGAAGTGATAAGGCAAATTAATTATTGTTTGCTAGGTATAAGCTGGTCTTGTAGTTTGAGAGGGTAAATTTGGTGGGTATTGGGTAAATGGGTAGATAAATAGGTCAGTTTATTAAAGAGTAAGGTATGGTAGGATAGGTGTTGATAGGTGATAATAGTGTAGGTAACTAAGTTGTGTTTTCAAACAAATTCTTTTAGGCTATGGAGTAGATACAAATGCATGACCGAGTATCATTCATCTTTATAGAGATCTACCAGGGGATGACCCTAGCCAATTGGGCCCACATGGAGGAGGTTGGGTTAGGGGAGATGAGGCATTATCAACATGTACCTTATGATGCCTCTATGATCATAAATCTCATTAAGAGATGAGATCCCACTATGAACACCTTCCTACTACTGACTGACAAGATGCCAATCTTGCCTAAGGATGTATATAGGATCACATGACTTCCACTTTGGGGTGATCCAATCTACCATATAGAGTGAGAGGATCAGGAGGATCAAATCAAGTTATTATATGGAGATGGTAGTGATTGGGTTATATTGCATGATTGGGGGTTTAGATACAACATGTTATACCAGAGGGCTCTAGGTGAGAGGAGACTGATGACCATGCTCATGATGGCCATCTCATGTTTTTCCCTTCTCAACTTGAGCAATGAGCGATTCTCATATTTGTTATTAGGGGTGATGGTGGAGCTGCTATTAGGGTGGGCCATTTTTGGTTGGGTACCTATTTTAATTATATATATATATATATATATATACAAGGAGATGTAGGGGTATAGGGCCCATAAGAGGTATGGTATAAGTGCTAGCCTAGTTCTACATTATTGGGCCTACAAACACATCTAAGTGTTGAGGTTGGTGGGATTGTTATGGGTATGATACATATAGATTGAGTTTTTAGTTGGCTTCATGTAGTGGAGAGGTGATTTTGTTGTGTTAGGTTTAGGAGGGGGAGCCCATGATGTTGATTGGTTTAAAGGTATATTGGGTACAATAGTGATCGATGACATTATCTGGAGGCCCTATGTCCAATTTCTAGTATGGCCTGGCTATAGGAGGCAAACTTTGTCCTTATAGAGCTACAGGTGGATTCTCACCCAAAGGGATGGAGAGGTGGATCTCATCCCATTTGATTGGGTGTGAAGGTAGTTCAGTCTCGTATAGGGCATTCTAGGCACATTTTTGAGGTACAAACATGAGGACTCAAAGATTTTGTTGTATATTTAAAATATATATGCAGTTGGTTGTAAATTAAAATATAAAAAGGAGAGTATTTGGGATGGTTCTGGTGGTATGAGAATTGACATAGCCATGGCATCATAAATTACACCACCCTAAGTTTGGTTAAGGTGCCTATAGCTTGGGATAAGAATGTGAGCATAAAAACTAGTTGTAATTGTTTGATGGCATTCAAATGTGTCTAGGATTCTAGATATATGAATGACAATAATATATCATGAAGGAGTCTATGTAATTTTTAATCTTAGTTTTGAAATTTATTTTTCTTTCAATCATTGTTCACCAAAAGGGATTTAGTACCATTTTAAATCACTTTTAATTTCTTAATTTCATTTTGGCATAGAGAAATTTCTTGACCAAATTTGACCCTAGGTAAAATTAGGTCAAACCCCTATATATTAAAACTCTCCATAGAGTCCTTCTAAGTCATAAAATGGTCATCAAGGTCATAAATAATGTCAAGTCATAATCTAACCTTGTCATACTAATCATCTTGTCTTAATATCCCTTTATGCCACCTTTTTTATCCCTCTAGGGGAAGTTGTACATTATTTTAATGAAATGAAAAATGTTTAAGAAGAATATAATGTAAAATGTGTTAGATAAGTTTTAGGGAACACTTTTCAACTAACATGTTGTAGATTAAACATGGAAAGAAGGAGATCACTACAAAAAGAGGAATTCTAGACACCTAAATGACACACTTGGCATGTGGGAAGGCTTTAGGAGGGTCTCTTAAGATCCCCAAAAGTTATTTTTAGGTTCAAGAAGATTTGGAAGCTCCAAAAATGATAAAAATTGGTCCCTCTCTCATTGCTCTCTTGAGTAGGTCAATAAGGTCAACTGGTTTACACTTGGTATGGATAGGAAGAGGAGAGTTGAGATGAGTCCACTTGGTGGTTGTTATTACTCCTTATGTAATCCATTTCCATGGAAATGGTTTATGGTTTGGTTTTCTATACTATATGAACAATCTTTAAGATTTTTGATGCCTTTAAACTGCTTGCACATCCCCAACACCTTAATTTTCCTTTTCTATTTGCATTGATCTGAGTAACCAAGTAGTGTATGTGGTCTTTCAAATAATGTCAATTCCTTTATTGTTGTATTCAACTCATTTGGCATGTGTGTATATGAAGAGATAAGTAGAACTATCTCATTGAGCCATAGATTGTCATCAATGGTCTACAAAATAGTGTTTTCATAATTACAATGTTTATTCTCCTATAAGTAGCCCCAGATCAAAGGTAATGAACTTGTTTCAAACTTATAGAACATGTTATGGTCTAGGAATAATTCAATTGACTAATGGACATATCAAGCTTTGAACCAAGTAAGGTTGAATGTTGAACTCACATACAAGCAGATAGTGATCAAAATATTATGACTATGTAATCAATGGAGGCAGAATGATAGATCTTTAGAGAAGTTCAAGGTTGATGATGCAATATAAGAGATGTATTTTGATATAGGGTTGATATTTTTGGAAATCATGAACAATAGTAAGAGAAACAGTCCAAGATTGAACTTGCATACATAGTTACTAAGCCTACATGAATACCATAGTGCTCTGAAGTCAATTCAATGGAGGTAGAGTGATGTTGAAATGGATTTGGAAGCATTTATAATCATTTTAGACCTTCAATTATGCCTAATAAAATTGATAATATCATGGTATGAGTGGTTAATCCATTGCACATAGTCAGACTTAGATCCTTGATTCATAGAGTTAGAAACTTCCCAGTGAGAATTTTTACCTTAACTTCTCTAAATGAGGTTTTGATCATATAATGTGTCATATGTTGGTGAGTGTCTATGAAGTTTGTGTTAGTCTAATGAATCCTTTATTGTAGTTTATACCTTAAGGCAACATGACAATTCAAGACTAAGTTGATTAAGTCAAGAGAATGATGGTTGAGTGACTTTCAACTCCAGTCAAGTTTCCATTGAAAACACTTAGAAGTTATAGTGTAATTAAACTTGGAACACTACAATTTGAAAATGACACCTAGTGTGTTGATGGTGAGAATGATAGTATATCCCTAAGGTAGGAGTGTGTTCAACCAAATATGGAATGGTCTTATTGATCTAAAAAATAAATTAGGGCATGAATTATAATGTTCAAATATCTATCACCACCTAAAAGAGTCATTTGAATTAATCCTAATTGCCACCTCTAGGTGACACAATCAATACATATTGTAGACTAGCCTAGCCAAGGGAGATTATAGGTTTGGGGTTTGAAAGATGGCTAAATGCATTGAAACCACTTTCATAATAATAACACCACATATTTATGTGAATTTTAGAGGTAAGGGGAATAGAACAAAATTTGAACTAAACTGGGTCTTGAACCTTATACTTAGTCAATTAAACCTTGCATACAATCACAGTCATAAAAAAACTAGTTTCAAGGGTTTATGGTGTTTATAAATCTATAGAGGTGACCAAGCTTTGAAAAATTGTACAAAATGTCACAATTAACTAAACTAAGATTCCATTATCTCCTTTAATTCAAATGAATAAGGGAAGTTCCCTTTATTTTGTCATAGACAAAGGGTACTTCACAGGTAGTCCAAGTTCTAGACCATGAATTTATTGCCCAAGAATGGATGAAGGGTATAAATTTGAATAATTATGGGATGATGTGCTACAATCTAGGTCTAGTAGGCCTAGAACTAGGCTTAAACCCTCAAGGTGCCTTAATTGATTCTAATGACCATGATATACTTCCAATCCATTTTATAACCTTCAAGGGAGAGTGGAGAGTCAATTAGAGCCATTAGTTTGTAGAGGATAATACATAATTGGCCATTTTGGCCTAAACTTTTCTTAGGAGTACCTAGAATGTAAGTAGGAGATCGAGAGGCCATTTTCATTTGCTCATATTTGTATGAATGAGATACATGGTGCCTCAAATAGATAGGGATAGTTGAGGTGGGTCCTTATCTTATTTTTAGTGGAATTTGTTTAAAGGTTAAGCATCCATATTTTATGAATCATCACTAAGAAGCTAACCCTCTTAAAACCCTTGTATGAACCCAAAGAAGAAAAGATCATTGGTGATTCATATATGAGTGGAAAATTGGCCCTAAAATTATTTTAGACATTTTTATCACTCTCCTAGGTTCCTTGACACCCAACATTTATGTACTGTCACTTATATGAACATGCCAAAATCTAGGTTTTCTATAGGATTTCAATTAAATTATAGGTACAAAGGGGAATTGGTAAATGAAATTAATTATAAGAGGTGTGTAGGGACTTATTATAACCCATAATACTCATATATCACCTCAGTGATGCATGAAAGTACCTATGCTAGATTATTCATTATAGGCAGTCTTGAACAACACAGTGAGAAGAAATGTGATTGTTAAGATTGATTGTGAGAAGTATGTTTTGGGTTTAATTAAAATATATTTGATAGACCAAAAGACAAATAATTTCTAAGTGATTTTTATAACACCCATAAAATAAATCTCCATGATCAACTGTAAGCCACCTAAGTGGCAAGTGTGAAGGTCTAGGCTTAGGAAGCTAATGAATGACTACAGACAGTGAATGATAAGTGACAAAGGGGAGTTCATCAATTAGAGAGGCATAAATGAATGTCACTATATTTTTTCCATCTTACCATGATATGACATATGTGTCAAGGAATTATAAGTCATTTTCAATCAATCAAGTGGATTACTCATCAATAAGGCAATTTCAAGAGAGATAATGAAGAGTTATATGCTAACTTGAGGAAGATGCTATGATTTAGATTGACACATGTTCAATAAAACTTCATAACCTATTTTAAAACTAATTATATTAAATTTTAATTTGTTTCCAAGTCTTGACACTTGTCATTCGAACCCTTCCACTTATCTTCTTCTCTCTCCTCTCTTATGCTTCATATATGTAAGCCTTTGTGTCTTTATAATGGATCCACAATTGGTATGGTGAATCCATACTAGTTTGACACCTTGATTTAACTTTAATAAAGTTTTATGAAGTTTATTTTATCTCTAAAACTCTTTCCTAAGTATTTCAAGTAGTGTACTTGGTTGACAAGTGATGAATGTCTTCTCTTTGCTTCCATTCTACTCTTGCATGTTTTGTGTGAGTGATATCTCTTCTAACAAGTCTCATGAAGTGTATGTGTTTGTTAGGTATGAGTGAGAGGGATTAGTAGTGTCTAATATTGGACATCATTTTCACCCACCTCTAGATATGCATATCAAACTACCTCCATTGAGAAACACTTATGCTATAAGGACATAGAGTTGAGATCAGTTTTAGCAATCTTTATTTCTTAGTGCAAATCCAAGTGTATTTTTTGGACTTATATTTGGTGTATCACCTTCATTATTTTAGGTTTATTTATGTTTCCTTATTAAATTTTCACCCCCAATAGTGATTATCCTAGTGTAGTGTGTGAGATCAAAGATAGATCAAGGGAGCTAGCCCTTTTAAACCTAGAGATCTATCTCTTGTAGTAACTTGTCTAGAGGAGAGATAGTTCCATGTTATCTCAATTTTGAGAAGGTATAATTAACTTATCTAGGGTGAAAATTTGGTCTATAAAATTTTAGGCACATCTAGTAGGACATGAATTTCAAGAAGTTTCTTCAAGGTGGATGTTGTATTTGATAACAAGGAGATATAACAATTCACTTCCTGTAGTAACTGGCGACTCCAACATTTAAATCTTGGTTGTACACTAGTGCACTCTTTCATGCCTAAGGTAAACACAAGGTCTCTAACCAAAGGTAATATTTTTAAGTTTAAATATCTTTATAATTATTCATACAAAGCAAGTAGATTTTAAAACACCCATCCTTATCTAAAGAATTCATACCTTGCTCACAAGCCCATAAGAAAGTTCTTGATTGCCATATTCTTGCAAAGTCTTAAAGCTACCATGGCAATAATTTTTTTTTTTTTTTGCCTTCAATAGTTATATTCCTCTAATAATTTCCCACTATGATGACATCCCCATGTCTACCCTCAAAAGTGTTCCATCATACACCAGTGAGACTGCCATCATACGTATTGAGCATGTTAGAAACATTGCTAACATCTACAATATCCATCACATCATTGAAGACAACATAGAAATAAAATTGTTGGATATATATTTTAAAGGAAAATATATTTATTGGTATGGAAATTTGGAACCCAAATCAATCACCACATGGGATGAGTTGGGAGATGCATTGAGAAGAAGATTTGAGTATAATAGTGACAACTTGTCACTAACTAAGCAGCTAACCAATATAAAGAGAACACCTCAAGAAGTAATTCAATACTTCAACACAAGATTTCATAAGATATGGGATAGGATTCCAATATTAGTAATACCCATAGCTCACCATATTTTCCTTTACTATCTTAAAGCTTTTGATAGTGACATTTCAATGATGATACAATGTATGGGAGGTAACTCTCTACCTAATGCCCATGAAGTGGACATTAGGGGAAAAAATCATTTAAATCAAGTTTGGAAGACTGCCCCAATACCTCCCATGAATTTATTCCCTAATTTAAAAACTCATATACCTATTGTTGCTCCCATTCTTGCACCTTAACATAAGCCTGCTACCCCTAGACAACCAAGCAAATCTAATGAGGCTAAAATAATCAGAGATATGGAGAAAGATATCTTGGGGGTTAAAGAGGATCATTAAATATCAAAAAGTAAAGCCTTTACAAACCCATTATCAACATAATCAATATTACCCTAACTATCAAGGCAATATGCCACCTTTCCAAAGTCATCCATAAGGTCAAGGAAAACTAGTCTAAATAAATTCATATAATGGATACAACCCTAATGTTCCTTCCACTTCAAGGGAATTAGTACATACTCAAAATGAACTTTCTCAAAAGCATGATAGTTAACCTTCATGGCATCAACCTCATCATCCATCTTCCCATGTCAATGATTCCTTTAATAAAGACTTCATGGAAATTTTGGAAACTATGCCAGCTATAACTTAAGATGAGGTACCCAATGAAGGAGAGAACAATGGGAAGAGTGATCAATTGGGGTCTATATTGGTCAATTGGTATCAATATGACTCATGTGTTGTCAATTATCAAGGGCAGTCAAGCATAGATGCAATTCCTATAGCTACAAACATAAGGAGCAAGAGAAAGGTAGTTGAAGAAGTTCAAGGGGCTGATAGTGGTCAATCAATGAATGTTCAAACAAACACAAGGGAAGTTATGTCTAATACTATTCAAAATACACAAGTAACTCAAAGAGATCATAATGATAGGAGTGATTTCATACCTCAAAATTATCAAGGTATAGGCAATGTGATTCCTACTAGTGGATAAGCAAAAGTTAATGTTGCTTTCACTAACATTATAGATCAAATGAAGAGGTCTAATGTGAATTTATCAATGTGGGATACATTGGTAATACCTAGAAAAGAAAACCTACTTCAAGCGGAGATGTCAAAACTCAGTTTGACAACTAAATAACCTAGTGGGAGAGAGGCAACCTTGGAAAACTCTTTGAATCCTAGTGAAAGACAATCAAGCAAAGATGAAAAGGTAGACAAACCTCCTCCATTCTATCTATCTATCATCATTGGAGATGCTTTAGTTCATAATTGTCTTATTGATAATGGAGCTAGTAATTCTATCATGCCCAAGAAAGTAGCTGATAAATTAAATTTAAAGTATGAACCTCATGCCAAAGAAGTGTTGATGGGTCAACTGCCAAGACCATTGGCATAATCAAAGGTTTGAAAATTATTCTTCATGTTTGTCCTACTTTCACCATTTCTCAAAACATTGTGGTTGTAGATGTGCATCCTCATTTTTCACTTTATTTATCAAGAGAGTTAAATACTAAAATTGTAGGTTATATAACTTCAGACTGGTCCAATATGGGATTTAGAACTAGATATGGTGCAAAAGTGACAATCAAATCAGGACCACTCTCTAGTTTTCATGTAGAAACACATGTGACTTATACTTATAAAATAAATTTCTAATGTCATTAAAGAAGATCACCCTAGTGATCAAGAACCTCTAACACTTCTTGATGGCATATCTAATTTGTATCTTGATGAGTGGGGACTTGAGCAAGGTGGACGTAAAGAAATAGGCCTTGGTATATACTACATAAATATTGTGATGGAACTCTTGAGGTAGATTATGATGAAATTATAGATCAAGTTGAATGGGGCAAATATCTTGCACACATGGGTGAGGATGTTGAGATCCTCGCTATGACAAAGTGTGACAGTCTTGGTAAACACTCAATTTTGCTTGCCAAAGAATATAATTCTCATAAATAAGAGCCTCAAGAATAAGATGACATGTGGTAAAAATTCAATGATATTGTGTAGAAATTTGAGGAATTGATTAGGCTTGCAACTTTTCAAAAGGTGTACAGACCTAATGTTGAGGTCAACCATGTCTTTGATGAGCATAAAGAAGAGTTTGGTGTCTCTACCAAGAAATAAACAATCTTGGCAGACCATAAAGTGTTTGATGATCACAAAGAAGACTATCTTGATGACTTACACCAATAAACATGTCATGTGACAAAGACACTTAAAGTTGAGTAGGATTTGATGACTCCCAAGATTTAGTTTGAGAGGTGTCAATTAGACATGACAAAGTTCAAGCAATTTACTGGCTCTAACAAACCTCTTAGAAGGATTTATGGAGTGTTTTTGAGAGCTCAAAGTGACACACTTATAGTTAACATAATATCCAACCATGGTAAGTCATTTGAATATCTCCACAAGTAAGTGTTGATTGACAAATATGCCTCATATGATGTATTGTTTTCATGGAGCAGTAGTGATGTAAGAAGCATTATCTTTCATCCAAGTTGAAGCAATGAAGGGTTGTTTTTCACCTCAATTTTTTTGAGGTCTTGTACATATTAGGATATGTGTGTATCTTTCCTTTAATTTCCCTAAGTGTTCATCAGAACACAAGTGTGTGTCTTAATTTATTGTCTTTGTGTGTTTATTTCTTTTTATGTTTGGTGTGATTCTATGTTTGTTCAAAGTCTTGTTAATGCCAAGAATAGTGTATAGGTGACTCCATTACCCAAGGATAGGAGAAGGCAATTGGACCTTGCCAAAATATTGGCCAAATTTTACCTTAGGTCAAATTAGGTCAACCCCCTATATATCAAAACTTTTCATAGGGTCCTTATAAGTCATAAAATGGTCATCAAGGTCATAAATAATGTCAAGTCATAGTCTAACCTTGTCATACTAATCATCTTGTCTTAATATCCATTTATGTCACCTTTTTGGTCACTCTAGGGGAAGTTGTACATGATTTTAATGAAAGGAAAAATATTCAAGAAGAATATAATGTACCATGTGTTAGATAAGTGTCAGAGAATAGTTTGAAACTGACATGTTGCAGGTTCAATGTGGAAAGAAGGAGATCACTAAAAAAGAGGATTTCAAGTAGTTGTATGGCTTAAATGACATAATTGACACGTGATAAGGCTTCAAGAGGGTTTATTTAGATCTAAACAATGCATTTTTAGATGAAATAATCTTTGAAAACTCCAAAAATGACAAAAATCAGTTCCTCTCTCTCATTATTCTCTTGGGCAGGTCAATAAGGTCAACTAGCTTACACTTGATACAGAGAGGATGAGATTTGAGATGATTTAAATTGGTGGATGTTAGTAATACTTTTGTACTCCCTTTACATGGTGGTTTGGTTGTAGACACTCTATTAATAATCTTTAAGATTTTTGATACCTTCAAACTACTTGCACATCCCCAACACCTCAATTTTCCTCCTCTATTTGCATTGATTTGAGTAACTAGGTGATGCATGTGGTATTTTAGAGAATTTATATTTGTTTCATGTTGGATTAAACTTATGTGTCATGTGTGTATGTTAAGAGATAAGAAAAACTATCTCATTTAGCCATAGATTGACATCAATGGTTTGTAGAACAATGTTTTCATAGTTACAATGTTTATTCTCCTATAATTAACCCCAGATCAAAGGTAATGCACTTGTTTCAAACTCATAGAACATGTTATGGTCTAGGAAAAATTAAATTTAATAATGGAAATATCAATCTTTGAACCAAGTGAGGTTGAATTTTGAACTCACATATAAGCAAAAAGTGATCAAAAGACTATGAATGCATAATCAATGGAGGCAAAATGATAGAATATCTAAAGAGAAGTTAAAGGTTGATGATGCAGTATAAGAGATATATTTTTATATAAGGTTGAGATTTTTGGACATCATGAATAAAAGTAAGAGAGACAGTCCTAGATTGAAATTGCATATACAATCACTAAGCCTACATGAATACCACAGTGTTCTGAAGTCAATTTAATGGAGGCAGAGTAATGTTGAAATGGATTTAGAGGTGTTTAGATTCATTTGAGACCTTCAAGCAAGCTTGATAACATAGATAATATCATTTTATGAGTGGTGAATCCATTACACACAGTCAGACTTAGATCCTTGATTCATAGAGTTAGAAACTTGCCAATGAGAAGTTTTACCTTAACTTCTTTGAATGAGGTTTTTCTCATAGAATGTGTCATATGTTGGCAAGTGTCTATGAAGTCTGTGTTAATCTAATGACTCCCTTATTTAAATCTAGAAGTAAATTTAATATTTTGATTAAAGAGGAAGATACTTAGGTCAAGAATGAGGTTTGAGTGAATTTCAATTCCAATCAAGTTTCCATTGAAAACACTCAGAAGTTACAATGCAATTGAACCTGGAACACTATAATTTAAAACTGACACCTAGTGTGTTGATGGTGAGAATGATAGCATATCCCTAAGGTAGGAGTGAGTTCAAAAAAGGTTTGAATGGTCTTAGTGATATCAATAATAAAATATGGAATGAAGTATAGTTTTCAAATATCTATCACCACCTATAAGAGTCCTTTGAATTATTCCTAGTTACCACCTACATGTGACATAGTCAATACATACTGTAGACTAGCCTAACCAAGGGAGATTATAGGTTTGGGGTTTGAAATAGGGGTGAATTAATTGAAACCACTTTCATAATGACAACACCACATCTTTACGTGACTTCCATAGAAAAAGAGAACAAAACATAAGCTGAATTAAAATGGGTATTAAACCTTATACTTAGTCAATTAAACCCTACATACAGTCAGGGTCATAAAAAAATAGTTTCAAGGGTTTATGGTGTTGATAAATCTATAAATTTGACCAAGTTTTGAAAATTTATATAAAAGGTCACCATTACCTAAACTAAGCATCCATGATCTCCTTCAATTCATATAAATAGGGGAAGTGCCCTCTATTTTATCACAGCTAGAGACCACTCCATAGGCAATCCAACCTATAAATCATGCCTCCATTTCCCAAGAATGGATGAAGGGTAGATATTTTAATGATTGTGTGATGATGTGAAGATTTGGACTGAAGGTGAACAAAGTGTTAAAAGGCTTTTCATTCACTATGATCACTTACAGGTGGCTATATACATATAACTACAACTTAGGTCTACTAGGCCTAAACACTCAAGATGCCTTACTTGATTCATATGACCATGATATCCTTCCAATCCATTTTATAAACTTCAAGGGAGAGGGGAGAGTCAATTAGAGCCATTAGTTTATAGAGGATAATATAGAATTGGCCATTTTGGCCTAAACCTATCTCAAGAGTACCCAGAATGCAATTAAGAGCTTGAGAGGCCATTTTCATTTGCTTGTATCTATATGGATAATATTCATGGTGCCTCAATAAGATATGAATATTTGAGGGGGTCCTTATCTTATTTTTAGTGGAATTTGTTGGAAGGTTATGTGCCCATATTTTATGAATCATCACTAAGAAGCTAACCCTCCTAAAACCCTTACATGAACCCACTAGATAAAATACCATTGGATATGCATATATAAATGTCCAATTTGACTTTAAAGTATTTTTAAAAAGTTTATCACTCTCCCATGTTCCTTGATACCTAACTTTTCCATGCTGTCACTTGTACGAATAGGCCAAAATCTAGGTTTTCTATAGGATTTGAATTAAATTATAGGTATAGAGGGAAATTGGTGAATGAAATTAATTGTAAGAGATGTGTAGGGAATTTTTAAAACCCACCATACTCATATCTCACCTAAGTGATGCATGAAATTACCTATGTTAGACTATTCATAATAGGGAGTCCTAAATAACACAATGAGAAGAAATGTGACTATTAAGATTGATTGTGAGAAGTGTGTTTTTGGTTTCAATGAGGTCTATGTAATAGATGATAGGACAAATAAAGTCTAATTGAGTTATCTAACACCCTCTCAATGAATATCCATGAACAATTTCAAGCCACCTAAGTGTCAAATATGAAGGTCTATGCCTAAAAAACTAATGAGTTACTGTAGATTGTGAATGACAAGTGACAAAGGGGAGTTCATTAGTTAGAGAGACATTGATGACTATAAATATCTTATTTCCAACTTCCCATGACAAGACATATGTGTCAAGGAATTATAAGTCAATTTCAATCAATTAAGTGGATTACTCATCAACAAGGCAGTTTTAAGAGAGATAATGAAGAGTTTTTTGCCAACTTGAGGAAGATGCTATGTTTTAGATTGACACATGTTAAAGAAAACTTCCTAACCTCTTTTAAAACTAGTTATATTGAATTTTAATTAGTTTACAAGTCTTGACACTTGTC
Organism: Torreya grandis; assembly: GCA_037957365.1. Lineage (NCBI taxonomy): Eukaryota > Viridiplantae > Streptophyta > Pinopsida > Cupressales > Taxaceae > Torreya > Torreya grandis. Next base: position 915,813 of record JARHVA010001981.1, on the reverse strand, counting down.
CTTGTGACCAATTCACTTCTCTTCGTCTCTCTCCTCTCCTATGCTCTATATATGCAAGCATTTTTGTCTTTACAATGGATCCACAATTGGTATGGTGAATCCATACTAGTTTGACACCTTGATTTACCTTTAATATTTTTTTATGAATTTGATTTTATCTTTGAAACTTTTTCCTAAGTATGTCAAGTAGTGTACTTGGTTGACAAGTGATGAATGTCTTCTCTTTGCTTCCATTCTACTCTTGCATGTTTGTGTGAGTGATATATCTTTTAATAGGTCTCATGAAGTGTATGTGTTTGTTAAGTATGCATTAGAGGGATTACTAATGTCTAGTACCAGACCTCCTTTTCACCCACCTCTATATATGCATAATAAAATACCTCCATTTAGAAACACTTATGCTATAAGGACATAGAGTTGAGGTCAGTTTTAGCAATCTTTCTTTCTTAGTGAAAATGCAAGTGTGTTTTGCGGAATTATCTTTGGTGTATCACCTTCATTAGTTTAATTTGATTTATGTTTCCTTCTTCCTTTTTCACCTCTAATAGTTATTAGTTTGTAGTGTGTGAGCTTAAAGATAGATCAAGGGAGCTATCCCTTTCAAACCTAGAGATCTATCTCTTTTAGTAGCTTGGCTATGAGGAGAGATAGTGCCATGTTATACCAAATTTGAAAAGGTATAATTGACTTATCTATAGTGAAAATTTGGGATATAATAGAATATTTCATGCAAACTATTTGAGAAAATGCCTAAATGTATAAGTCATGTCAACTATTTGACAAAATGACTGAATTTAAAATGTATTCAAACAATTTGAAAAAAATGTTTGAAAGAAATTTATGGGAAATATGAAATCATATAAAATGCATATCAAATTTTTGATAAAATTCCTAAAATAAATTTTTGGAATTATGGAATATGTACATAATGTTTTTGACAAAATGTCTCAACCAAATATGGTTTCATGGAATTCTGTGATCATAGTGTATGTTAAAATAAGCAATGATGTGATTATTTGGATATTTCTAATGAAATTAAATTGGTAGGTGGGGTGGATAATCTTATTAGAGAAACCAATGTTCTATCATCAATTACTCAAATGACATGATAATACTCTAAAAATACATGCTTAGATATGAGTTCATGAAATTGCAAATCAAAAGGTAATTTTTTTTAGTTAGTAAGGGTAGGGAAACATTCAATGTTTTAAGGACATTTCGTATCTTGAAATATACAAGCCTTAGTTATTTTTAAAAAAACTTAAAGTTAATTTGTGATGTATAAGCTTTCAAGGAGTTGGCCTATTTTGATCTTTACTCACAACCAATCAAATTTAGTATATCTTAAAGTGAGAAAGGTAAAACATATATTCATTCCTCAAATGATGTTCTCATATTATTGCTTAATATCACAAGGATCACTTGAGATTCTTAATCTCATAACTAATTCTATTGACTAGATTTTGAGTTGGTTACAATGAAATAAAAAACTAGTCCTGTGTTTTCTATAGGATGATACTCTCATTGGTTAAATCATTTAACTGAGCTTGAATTTATAGTATTATGTTAATTTTTTTAATAGTAAGGACCATAGGCAAGAAATTTGAGTCATTCCTAAAATAATATCATCCTCTCTAAAAGGATTCAACTTTTGTTTATCTTTTTTTTTGGTTTACCCATATAGTTGTTTATCATTTTTCTCTTATGTTGACTAAAAATACCAAGACATAAGTGTGAGTGTTTTTGTGTTGAAATTGTCCAGCATATGTAGAAGATCACATTAAATTTAGAGGTCTATATTGAAACATAATTTTTATGTAGGTTTGATTGATCATCATTGGTTCAGTGTATCTTTTATAGGCATGTAACAAGATATGGCAATCCAAAGATAATTTTTTCAAGTGTATTATCACTACCAATGTCTAGGGAAATTGTTTAGCCCTTCTCAAGACATGTACCCAGGCTAGGAAGATTTATAGATATTTTAAATATCATTTAACCTAGTCTCAATCATATAATATACTATATTTAATATACTTGAATACATTATCATATTATACCTGAGTCAATTATTAATATTTACCTTAAAATTTTAAACAACCCACCAAATAGTGACAACTAATAACCAATTTATTCATATACCACCATTCAAAAGTGTCTCACTAAGCATTATCAGTCAACCATAGCTCAATAAGAAGCTTTGCACAATGATCCAACTTGAATTAGTTAGGTCAGAACTCCAATCATTTATTAATAGTTATTATTTATATTTAGTTGGTTTACATTCATAGTTATAACTTGTGTTAATAGAAACATTATAGTAAATGAAAAATAAATAAGGTAAATATGATCATATTTTAGTTATCAATTGTATATATGACAAAATAAAGCTTTGTACAACTATATGGTATTTATTTATTGACAGTTATGATTTACACTATAATAATTTTTTTTGCAGTTGTATCTATGTTGGTTAAAGGATAACACTTTCAGTTTGTATAGGTTTGTGATGCTTAATTAATTTTATTTTCAAAGTCTTATAAAATATAGTAAGCAAGGTTGAGTGACATAAAATAAAACAATTCCCTTTACTATTGGAATGATTCAATAATAAAAGTATAGAAGTTTACATAGCAATGTAGTTAGTTGGTATTCACATATTAGACTCCACACCAAAGGACAAAATGTTGGCTCAAAGTATGATACTAAAAAATATGAAACAAATTCAGATAAGACACAATGCTCAAAACCACATTACATCATTAAAAATCACTCAAAATCACATAACCTAAAATATAATTAATCATAAGCTATAAAACTTGAGAGAGAAGGTAGAGGGTCATCCTTGGGTGGTTGAGTAGTCCAAGAAGAAGGCTCTATAAAATGAGGATAAAAAACACCAACCATCTAAGGTGTTCAAAGTCATATCTATCTTGTATCCATTAGAGGGTTTAGTCTGAGTAGAAGTGCCAATAATATAACCACTCTAGGAGGGAGTTGTATTAGATTTTCGATACGATGGTAGAAACCACCATCCCTTATGGGAAATAAGGGGAGAAGTGGTTGGGAATACAAGAATGACTTATATGCCTCCTAAGAAGTGGCAGTGGTAGACCCTGTGGTATCCCATCATGTGATATGCAACTCATTATATAGGGAACACTCCCCAAGTGATCTAGAAACTCCTCTAGATGAAAAACCACCAAGGAAACTTTCTTGGTCTGGACTTGAATTTGCATGTAGGATGAAGATATAATATAAACCTTATCATCAATATAAAAGAGATGAACATTTAAATTTTTTAAATAAAGCATTATTTATGGACTTCCATAAATGTAATAGAATCAAAACTCTAAAAAAACCATTAAAAATTAGTACCAGGCTAGTTGGTTGAATCCCTAAATAAGGCAAGGTTCCAAGAGAAAGGCTCATGGTGATAATGCTAAAATAGGCTATGAATACATTTCTAGGTGGACTAAAATCTAGGGAAAAACTAAAAGATATATTGTAAGGGATCTGAGCACTTGTAGGTTGGGCATTTGTGTTGATCAATTCCAATAAGGGAGAATCACTTCCTAAATGAAAGACCTTGGTAAACCAAGCACCAAAGAGAGTGGACCAACTTGGGTTCAAGATGAGCCATCCAAATTCAGTCAAGCCTGGCAAGCCATGTCCTTGGGGAGGAATATAGACCCCATTACCTATTGATCTTGGTGAGATAAAAAGAGAAAGGACTCATAACTTAATAGAGGAGTCCTAGTGAATAATTTTTAAAATGGGTGTCACAATTCCACTTCATATCCTTCCACCAAGAGTAGGGTATTTACAAGCCTAACTTGTGCAACATTACATCTAGCATAAGTTCCTGAATGTGAAGAATAAAAGGTAAGTATGAATTATTCAAATGAAATTTTGATTTCAATTCTAACCAAGGATTCTAATCCTTGGTAGAGACTAAATCTTGAAATGGTATGAATTTATTTTTTGAAGAGATTTATAGCTTTGATCCTAGGTAACTCTACCAACAAAAAATTAGTATTGATAATTATAGGATACCACCATATAAAATGATCATTAAAATATAAACCACTATTAAAACCATCACAAGTCCATTTCAAATAGGGCTTGATAGCCTTGAAACCTTCTACATGCTTTTAACCATAAAAGAACCTTCAATTTTGACTGGAGCTGATGTTATGAGAAGGGTGTGGAAGCCAATATTTTTTGAATTGGGTTTACCATAGGGGGATCCAGAGGATATACAATGTATTAGCAATATTTTCTAGGGTTTATTTCCTTCAATGGCTCTAACAACCCATTGGCACACAAGGTTGTGTGTTTCCTTTAGATAACAATAATTCCCATACCTACTTTATCGTGAAGGAGGTAACATATGTCCCATATAATGTGATTGAATCCCCTCATTTATTTGTGTTAAAATAATTATTGTATAAGCTTAATTAACTTATTAATATTTTTGAATTTGGTTATATTGTTATAACTAAATTGGTTTAGTTGTTACATGGGTAAGTCTATTTTTAGTTCATGTTAGCTTATTTGTTTCACCTACCTCCTATGATATAGGAGCTTATTGTCAGCCTATATAATATGATATATTTTGGTAATATAATATCATTTATTATTTTTATTCCTATTGTAGACATCTGATTTTTAATACTTTTGTGTCAAAATTGTAAGTCAAGATGACTTCTTGCAATAATGTGCAAACTAGGCCAAATACCATTGAAACTCTCTAATTCATCTGCACGTGTCATGTGAAATTTTTGAAACATATTGATGTATTAATTATTTGTAAAATACATCATAACCAACTATCATCTTCATCTAAATCAATGCAAGTCAAATTATTGTTTTGAAAGCAATGCTCTAGGGCTCTTAATTAAAATGAATATCTGAATTTTGATATTACATAAAACACCCAAAAGCTATTTAGGATTAATTAGCCTAAAAAATAAATTAAAATGGATAAATGGAAAATCCATAGAATTTGGCTAATATATAATTATGTAATATTCAAGTATTCAACAAATATTTGAATTGTGACATCATCCAAAAAGATGGCAAACACTAAGCATTAAACACAGACAAATATCAAAATTAATGTAAGCCATGCCTCATAAATGAAACTTATTCCCAAAATATTTATGGCATTAAGCCTCCAAAATTGAATTAAATTATGACAACTCATCTTGATCTTAATCTAATGGCCACAATCAATCTATAAATAGAAGGGTCACCATAGACTTTTCAATAAGCATTTTTGTGTAAAGAAACTCTAAAGAAATCCTTTGAAAGCCTCACCCATTTTTTATTTGGTCCAAAAATAATTTGGATAGTTCTTAGAGAGATGTTTATGGATTTCCTACCATGAAATTTTTGAATAATTTGAGTTCTACATTTGGGCATAATCATGTATGTGTGCCGCTAGGTAATGACGTCTATGAGGAAGGTAATAATTTTTTATTGTTTTCTATTTGTTTCTCTTCTCTAGACCTTTCCCAATCCAAGGAATCATGCTTAATAAGTTAGATTTTGTGAATTTGTTAGATTTTGGATACTAATAAAGAAAGTAACCATCTATTGTGATCATGGTTTACATTTGGCACACCTAGTGGGACATCGTACCCTAAAAAACCTATTCAAGATCTTCTTGATCTTATAATTATGAAATCATATCACTTTTTAAACTTGATTTCTCTCATTTTCCTCTATTTTTTTTGTTGGTGGTATTTTTCACATTGGTGAGATCACTCTATGTATCAACAAGGTCACTCCCATGAATGGCTAGGTTGACCTGTGGATTGGTGGTTTCACCTTTCTAGTTCATTGTGTTCTTTATGTTTTTAATAAATTAGTGAGTAAGACCTACACATTGGTGAAATTGACCTACTAAATAGCAATTTTGCATTATTGGATCCATATGTATTTATTTAAAATGGTGGGATCATAATGTCTCAGTGGGTTTGCTTCTGTAAATGGCAAGATCATCTTGCACATCAATGGTTTCATGCATTCAAATCTTAGTTTTTTTCTATGTATTTAAAAAATTGGCAAAAACAACTTGAGTATCTACGAGTATGTCTTAAACATCAATGATAATGACCTACTAATTGGTTAGTTTATAGAAGGTAATTTTTTTATCATGCTATTATTTTATTGAAAATGATGAGATAGTCCTATAAAATGATCAGATTGTCCTAATAATTGGTGAAGTCACCAAACTATGTTTTTATTGACTATATAATGGTGAGATTTCTCACCAAAATGATGAGATCACCCTATGGGTATTTTCTAAGAGATTAAACTACATAATTTCAACTTCCTTTACTAACCAAAATCACCTCTCAAACTTATAACTTATTTCTTATAGGTGTTGTGATCTTAAGGAATTGTTTCATGTGATTGACAAAGTAAAATTTCACTCATATTTCCATTTGGTTTTTAAGCAAGGAATCTACACTTGATTTAGTTCTCTAAAACACCTATGTTTTTTCATTATTTGCTTAAGTATCACTGTATTACTTGCCTGTTTATGTAACTATTGTGTTTATACTCTCCCCTTACCCCCTTTAGGGAGCCTGGGTGACTAGAAAATGTGTAGGTTACTTGATTTATTATTTATCTAGGAGAACATTTAGTGTATGCTCTTCTCTCACCCATTCATGGGGTTCTAATAATCAGAAACAAATGCTTCTTTCCCTTTTTATTTTGGTTGTGTTGAGTGGAGTTCATCACTTTCTCATAAATAATTAGGGGATGATGAGTGGGGGTTAATATCTGGGCATTTATACCAGCCCCATTCATCTTATGGGGATATAAATTTTTAGCAAGTGTCATTAATGCCTAGATTAATTCCCCATAAAGGGGTTCATGAAATTAACAGGTTAACTCCCAATGTTAAGCCATTAGACATCACCATCTAGGAATTCAAGGTCTTTTTGATATGGGATGTATCCCCTTATGAATGGTTAAATACCTAGATCTCTTCTTCAACAGATTTGAGCCCTTCATGGACCATCTAATAATTCAAGTAAAAATTTAAGTAATCCCAAAAAACTAGTATCACTTCACTAAAATCTAATGGATGAAGTAGTTGCGAAGGGGCTATACCATCTCATGAATAGCCTAATTTTGGATTGATTCATAGGATCACTTTTTTCATAGAATATTCACTGATGTAGGGATTGAAAGGTAATAGTCCTCGAAGATTGGTTCACACGTACAGACCTTTGAGAGAAGGGTGGGATTAAAATATCACCATAATTAAATTTAATTATGTAATGAATCCTTAAATTTTTAATCCTATCAAAGGCAAGTATATTGAAGGTTTAGTATATGTGATGAAAACCTACGTCAATTATTAAAATAACCTTCTGATGCTTATGTGTTGATGCTTGGTTGTTATGTCAAAAACTCATTGTGTGTTCAAAACCAAGTAAAAAAAAACCTAAACCTTGTCTTCACATACTTACACACTAAGTTGTTATGTTTTACACATTCCAAGTAACCTTGAACAAGTTTCAAAGCATTATGTTGTCTAATTGAAACAAAGTTTTATCTATTTGGCATTTTTACATTGCCTATTTCTATTTAGGTCCAAATCAAATTTTATGTGAATCAAATTCCAATGTTGAAACAAGTCTAAAAACCAATTCTCAAAGGATGAGGATAAATCCCTTTTAAGGTTGATATAATTTTGAACTAAGCTCCTACCTAATTTTCCCATAGAACAATTATGTAGCCTTGTTCAGATAGAGGAGATACCCTAAGAGGTAACTACTAGCCAAAATCAATCTATTGTTCACAATTCAAAATTAGTTAATACATCATCTATCAAATGAAAGGGTCACCTAGTAGATCCATCCCAACATGGTTAAATTATTATTTTGATAATCCAACTAATAGTCCTTGGCTCCCACTTCATTAAAAATTTATTCATTCATAAACCAAAACTAGTCATTAGAGTAGCTGTAAAACTCATTAGCCAATATTATATCTAATGTGGATCTATTAGCTCCTTCTTAATAGGTACTTCCTATGAATTATTCAAAATAATTTATAACTAATATGAAAAATTCATTCTTAAATCACTAAGAAGTCCTTTATAATGTGCACTAAGTATATAACAATCTGCAACAACAAATTGTAAATGCACCGCCATAGTAAGTGGTGAGCAACCCACAATAGCAGGTTAAAAATGCACCACCACATCAAGTGGTGAATGATTAAAAACACACATTACCTACATAATAACATCACACCATTTATAATTTTAAATATAATAGATTCCTTTGAACCAATATCATATTATTTTTAGTTCACAATAGTAGATTCCTCAGAATCAACAACTCCCCTTCTCTTCACAAGAAATTTATGATTATCAGTAATAAACTCATCCAAACCAATAGCTCCTTGGAATTTTCCTTCCAAATTATTTTTGATGGAAATTCCTTTATCAACCTTATAATTTTGGTTATAGAGCCAATATCCCTAATATAAACACACAACAAGGATCCATCCCTACTTATGCCAATCCCAACCAAGCTAATCAATTCCTGAATGACTATCAAAAGCACATTCCTTCCATCCTAAAGCATGTCCAATATTCAAGTATAGAATGATATGAAATAATTGGTTTTAGGGATTCAAGTAGGTAATCAAAGTAAGAAGTATAAATTTGATGACATATGCCCCTACCCATTTGACATGAGTTTCCTTTAAGTATCTTTTCTACCTAATTTTAAATTGCCTATGTTTGATAAATTAAAAAATAAAGGTGATTCATAGGACCATCTGTAGGGGTTATTTTTTGCATGATAGGAAGTAAATTTTATTAGTATTTTTTTTTTAAAAATTGTTTCCTCACAGTCTGAGTCGAAAAGCCTTGAAGTGGTTCCTCTATTTTCCAAAAGGATCAACCACCACTTTTGATGACCTGTCATAAAAATTTGTCAAACACTCATCATATAACATAGACTATGAATTAACCATGGTTTATTTTTGTAATGCTAAAATACATTGTGCCAATACATTAGAGTAAGTCATATACAAAGGGGTGCATATTTAAAAGGCACTTGTTGACAAAGTTTTGGTCAATATATACTCTCAAAATCAAGTGTGGCCTCAATCTAAAATACAAACCCCAACTCAATCAAGTTATTCTAAAAAACCCAAGGCATTTAATAAAAATAGTAATATGGTTGATAATGGATTCACTAAAATGAGGCATGTGAAAATGATGCAACCAAAACCCACCCAAGATACTCCATCTAATAAGTCACTCACATTGCAAAGGGACCCCCACGTAGGGAAAACTTTTAGAACAAAGCCTTCAATGATCTCAGTGAGCCCATTGAGGCAGTATTTCAAAAGTTAGTCGTAACTAATATGGTTGTTTGGATAATCCAAAATCCATTTCTAAAAGTCTAACCAAATATTTCATGGTACATATAGAACAAGTATTATGATTATCATTTCATTAAAGTCCATGTTTTATAGATGCATGCAATTGTGGTATTTAATCTAGGATTTACTCGAGAATGGAGGAATCAAGTTAGAGAAAAGTGATTCTAATGCCAATCAAAACATGGGAATATATAAAGATCCATTCCAAAATCATAATAATTAGTAGTATAATAATCATCAACACAAACCCAATGATATAACCATAATCAATCTACTCATAATCAAGATCATGATTCCTAGTCCAACAAATCGATTATCATAATGTCTCATAAAATTATGGTAATGTTGTGGGTTATGTTACCAAAAATTAAGTTATTACCATTAAGGTCTATCCTCATCCACCATCCAACATTTTTTAGAGTGTTATCCCTTATTTATTAGGACATCCACCTTCCTCTTCAATTGATTCCCTATTGAGTCAAAATGGTGTAGTTAAACCTTAAATTCCATGGATTACTATTCCTGATCCTTCAACTATTTTGTCTAATTTAGGTAACTCCCTCCCAAATCAAAATTGTGCAGTCACAACTAAACATCCATGAGTTAATCTCAAAGGCCATTCACCATATTCCACTTCTAATCCTATTCAAGTCTATGCACATTCTAAGGCCAAACCATCTCACCCTTCTGTTGAGAAGTAGTATGATATTGGTAAATAGTTAAGCAAAACACATATAGAGATTTCCATCATGGATCTCTTTCATATATCAAATGTTCACAAAATAATATTAAATGACTTTCTTCAATATTATAAGGTACCAAGTGACATTGATCCTACCCAATTCTAAGCAACTGTGGTACATTTGTCCCTAGGGCAATAACTGATATTTGATCAAATCAATATGTCATGCCTTGGTCCTTTGCACAATAACCCCCTATACATTAAAGCCATCATTTCCCACCATAAAATCAAGCGGCTTCTTATAGATAATGATTCAAGACTGAATATTACTTCTTTAAAATTGATTTAACACTTAGGGTATACAACAACAGATGTGCAACCAGATAATATCACTATCAAATCCTATGACAAAATAAGGAGAGTCATCAGGTACCATTTTCTTACCTATCATTATTGGGTTTGTCATCTATGATACCCTTTACCATGTAATTGATATTGAACTAACTTATAATTTACTTCTTGGTATCCATTAGATCTATGAAGTACATGTAATCCATTCCATGCTACACCAATGTATCAAATTCCCTCATTCTAGACTAGAAGTCACTATTCTTGGCAATTTGCAACAATATCAATATTTTAAAAAACTAGAATCTGAGTATAGTAACTATAATTATTTCCCTATCATTGAGTTTTTAGGCAAAAATAATAAAACAAGTAGTTCTTGAATACCCTAAATATAATTACCTGAGTGGCCTCACATCCACTTATTCCAATACACCTCCATAGATGTCCTCCCATTTTATCATTGAATATTAGGTTATTGCTACCTATAACATAAAAGAGGCATTCCACATTGCCAAGATGCTAAAATCTCTTAAATCTCATAGTAGACCCAACACTACCAAAACTCCTACTAGGCCCAACATGTTATGGAAAAAGAGGACTGATTCTCATCTAAAAAACACCAATTGTGTTTGTCAAAGTAACCTCACCAAATCAAGATCAACCCACAAATTTTGAAGTATCTTGGTTTTATGGGGATGGTTTTTTTACATGCTTTCAAAGGACCAAGTACCCCATTCCTAATAAAATCATTAAAAATCAAGATTATAAAGGCAAAGGTATAGGGTCAAAGGGACAAGGCATCCTTGAACCTATCCCTATGGCAAATCATAAAGGAAATCAAGGTCTTAGATTCATGTCACCTAGAGGTGAGCCTTTAAATTTTGAGAGTGATAACACTTTAATGTATGATGATGATACTCCTAGAAGTGACACATGTCCTCTTATAGCATGTATGATTAACTTATCAATGCCAAATTATTTTATACTAATGCCATTCTTAATATCACAACCTACGTATCTCTTTCCATCCATTATCCTGACCTAATCAATTGGGACCAACAAGATTCTATTATACAATTGGATGATTTCCAAAATAAAGAGGTGATATTTGAGTTCATGGAACTTAGAGATGGTTTGCCTGTGGGCAATTATAAACAAGGCTTCAAATTCACATTAGACCATGTTGCATACTTTGGAGAGCAAGAAAAATTCATTGGTCACAGTTAACACAAAACATTAAGATTCACTATTGAGAACCTCTTTGAGGAACCTTTTGATCAGGGAAAAAATAAAGAAAAATACAAATCCATTGGTGAAAACCTATTTTAGGTGACCTTGGATGGGGAAGTTCACTTTTTTCCTTAGGAAGCATAGATTCCTATATGTTCACATTACTCATTGGGGTCAAGCATCAATTTAGAGGAGTAATGAGTTTTTGAGCAATTAGTTCAAGACTTTCTAGAGACATTTATTAATTGGGTACTAACAAACATGGCTAACACTTATTATTCTTAAATGGGTGATCCTTATGATTGACAATCCACTACAAAGGATCAATTTTAATCATTACCAATTATTTAGAAGATGGTTCCACACTTCTTATGGAGGACATGATTAAATTAAACATTTGTACTTATGATGAACCAAAAATGATTAAATTGGGCACATCCCTCACTACCGAGGAATTCAAGTTTATTATTGTTATCTTGAAAAAATTTATTAACATATTCACATGGACTTATGTAGATATGTCAGGTTTGAATCCATATTTGGTGGTACATTGTCTTCTTTTGCACCTGGATGCTAATCTAATTAAACATAAGTTACAAATATACATCTGTGTATTGTTATCTTAGTTAAAAAAGAGTTAGAAAAACTACTGGGAGCATGTTTTATCAAACCACTTGATTACTCTTAGTGGATCTCAAATATTTTTCTAGTAAGCGAGAAGCCATAAGGGATTTTATTATGTACTAAGGTTAGGTATATCAAAAAATTTGTCCTAAGGATAATTTTCCCTTACCAAACATTAGCATGATAATTGATTCAATTTTAGGGTACAAAATTTTGTACCGTATAAACAACTTCTTATGATATAACCAAATAAAAATTTCACTTGAAGACCAAGACAAAATAATGTTCACCACTCCATGGTGGACATTTTATTATCAAGTCATGTCATTTGGCTTGAAGAATACTGATACAACCTACCAACATGTAATGATTGTCACCTTACATGACATGATACATGACATTGTTGAATATTATGCTAAGGACATTATATTAAATTCAAAAACACATTCCAGACATCTCAAATTTCTAGGAAGAATTTTGGAGAGACTTCATGAATATAAGGTGCACCTCAATCTTAAGAAGTGTGTATTTGGCATCAACTATAGAAGATCACTAGGATTCATTGTATCTCGTAGGGGCATTGAAGTTGATCCTACAAAGGTAAAGGTCACTATGGAGATGCCTCCTCTTTATACTCTAAAGCAACTCTATAGTTTATAATTTAAGATCCAATCCATCCACCATTTTTTCTCAGAATTTCTAGATTGGTGCCATTCTTTTACTCACCTTTTAAAAAAAAGTTTCACTTTTCGATGGAACATATATTGTCAACAAGATTTTTAAGAATTAAAAACCTATTTGGCAAATGCACCAGTGTTAACCCCACCTATGCAATGGAATCCATTGATTTAATATATCTTAGTGATTGAACACACTCTAGGGGTACTTTTTGCTCAACATGATGATTAGGATGAGGAGCATGCAGTTTATCAATTTATTAGAACACTTGTGGTATATGAATACATCTATACATCAATAGATAAATATTGTTTATCAATGGTTTATACCTCCTAAAAGTTACAACATTATACGTTGAATAACAAAACCATTGTAATTGCCAATATTGATCCCCTCAAGTATCTATTATCAAAAGCCTCTTTGATCAGTCGTATGGCCAAATGGGTAATGTTGTTAAGAGAATTTAATGTCAAGTATCAAAACCATAAATCTATTAAGGGGAAATTACTTATGGACCAAATTATTTATGCCCCTTTATTAGACTCTAAACCACTCAATTTTAAGTTCATAGATGAATTGATCTTGGCTTTAGAGGAAGTGACTATTGACACCAAGTAGTGGAAGTTGTATTTTGATGGTTTTATCACCTCCTATGGATCTAGAGCCAACATTATTCTCATTACTCCATAAGGATATCTCATTACCAAAACCTTTCACATTGGTTTTCATTGCACCAAAAATATGGTAGAATATGAGGAACTCATTTTAGGACTTCCTCTTGTTGTACATTGGAATATTAAGTAATTGATGGTATATGGGGATTCCCAATTAATCATCAATCAGGTTTTAGACTAGAGATGGGAAATAATTTCCCTATAAAGGCATGTGGACAACCTCAAACAACATTTTAAATATTTTCATTTAGATCAGATATTGAGAGCTAATAATAGATTGGTAGATGTAATGGCAAAAATTGGCTCCATGATAGTAGTGGCTGAAAATCTTAAAGAATACCAATTTATTATTGAGAACCTTTTTACACTAACTCATGTATAATTAGATTTTGAGATGGTATGTGATATTTTTGGTCCCAATTCCACTTGGTAAAAGACTTATACGCCTATCTCCAAGACCAAATTCTCCCTATTAGCTTATCATGAATCCAACACAAATCCTAGATTCAAAATGGCTCTTGTTACACCTTAATTGGTAGCACACTCTATCATAGAGGCTATGATAGAATTTTTGTTTGTTGTTTAACTTTGAAATAATATGGTTTAACATTTAAAGATGCACACAAAATGATTTGTGGGACCCACACTAATGATATGGTCCTAACTAATAAACTTTTTTGAATATGGCACTATTGGACTATAATGGAATTTAATACATGCAAGTATGTCAATAAATTCCTTTCCTATTAAAAACATGGTGATTTGATTAATGTTCCTTCACAAACACTTTGGCACATCACAAATCCTTGGTTATTTTTAATGTGGGGAATTGATATTATAGGAAAGATAAACCAAAATTATTCTAATGGACACAAACATGTCCTAACTACTAATGAATATTTTACTAATGAATATTTTACCAAAAAGTAGATTTTCAAGTTTATCTTTTATCACATCATCTATTGTTATGGCATTCCTCTACCATTATATTTGATAATGGTGGATCATTCAAAAACAAGGATGTAAAATCCCTTGGTACTCATTTCCTTATTAATAAAAAAAGGTCCACACCTTATTTTCCAACCAAACTAAGGTGTTTAACAAAACCATTGTTAAGATTCTTAAGAAGATTATCAATGATGTCATCCATGATTAAAACTTACAATTATTCCTAGCCTTGTGAGCTTATCATACTAATACCTGCACACCTATAGGTTACACACCATATTAATTAGTCTTTGGATCTAAGTATATCAATCCTACAGAGATATAATTTCCTTCCTTGTTAATCTCACTACAAAATATAATTGATGAGGAAGACTATAGAGTAACCAGACTACAAGAGTTGTAACTCTTAGATGAGAAATAGATAGCCACAATAAACCATTTAAAATCTTATTGAAATAAGTTACAACATATTTACAACTAGCATATTCTTCCCAAAGAATTTAAAGTTGGTGATTTAGTGCTAAAGTAAAATAAAAAAACACCAACATCAAACATAAAAAGATGGGCAGGTTTGAAGATAATTAGTTGGGCCCGTATATTATTAAAACAAATTATGGTTATGGAGAATATTGGTTGGCTACATAAGATGGGTAATATTTAGAGAATCCCATGAATATTATTCATCTCAAGTGATTCTATGCTTTATTTGGTCAAACCTTTTCTATGATGACCATTAACTTGGGGCATCCATTTCACATCCATTCATATTTTCTCTACCCTTCATCTTTTGTACCCTAGTTAATTATTGTTCTTTTTATTATTTTATATTACCATCATGATCTTGATTATGACCAAAAATTTCTACATGTAGATTTAAATCATATTTCAAAAATAATTTCAAATTGATCAGCCTCAACATCTCTTTTTAGATGAGTGTATCAGGGTACTTCAGTATGGTTTTCCTTCTTGACAATTCCCATAGATAGCTTCTCTTTGATTATTATGATTTTACCTATTATTTACCCTATTATGTGCCTCCCTATTCCTATTTGATGTTGTGTGGTACTCTTTTACCTTAGTTTTATGGTTGGTTCATGGTGTACTGTTACATGTAGTTTTGATGTTGTTTGAGCCCCTACCCAAGGTTGTCTTTTTTTTATATAGATGGTTCATTGTAAATTTGTTTGTATTACATTGTGTCTCTTATTCTAAAAATCCCAAAAACATTTAAAAAGGATACACAATCCTAAAAATCAACATCTTTAGAAGAGGTTTTGTATCTCCACAAGAGATCTTAAGCCTCAAAGTATTTGTTTATCTTGTCATCCTATTTGTCAGTGGTCTTCTTCTAGGCCTAGTTTTGGATGGTTTTCACTAGTGGTTCTATTCATCATTGTCTCTTCTTAATTCTACTCCCATTTTTGGGAGAACTACATCAACTTGAGGTCCACACAAACTATGTAGGAAGCACTTGAATACATGGGGTATCTCTATTATATAGAATATATAGATTGAGAAAGAACCATATTACATTACACAACATACATTCCATAACCGAACAATATAAGAAGGCCTATTAAATAGGGAAAGAAACCAAAAACAAGACCAAGTTTATCTCTAAATTTTATTAACTTGTTTGCACCAAGTGGTTTGGTCATTATATCAACTAGTTACTCTGCAGTGGGGCAATATAAGAGATTGATGTCTTCATTTGTAACCAATAGTCAGATGGAATGATAGTGAACCTCAATGTGTTTTGTCCTAGCATGGAATATTATATTTTGCACCATCTTCAAGACATTATGGTTGTCATAGAAAATTAGAGTAGGCTTTGATGACTCAAACTGAAGATCCTTCAAGATTTTATTTATCCACATAGTTTCACAACTTGCACTGACCATAACTTTATACTATACTTCTATTGAAGATAATGCCACTGTAGTTTGTAGTTTGATCTACCATGATAAAAATATTGAACCAAGAGTGAATACATATCTTGTTGTATATTTAATTGAATCTACTTATCCTACTCAATCAAAGTTAGAATATCTTGAAAGCTTAAAATCTACAGACTTATCATATAGTATACCAAAGTCAAGAGTAATTTTGACATATCTTAATACTCATTTTGTAGCTAACCAATGCACTTCCTATAGTTTAGACATGAAGCAAGATAGAAAACTCACTACAAAACAAATATTCGGTTTAGTGGTAGTGAGGTAAATGAGACTACCCACTAGTTGCTGATACATTGTTTCATTAACTAGAGGTGAAGTAGTGTCAGTTTAAATTTTAGCTCTAAATTCCATAGGTGTGTGATTTGGATTACAATCCATCATTCTAAACCTTTCCATCAATTATTTGGGATACTTATTATGTGACATGAATACAATACAATCACCTTGCCAAAACTCCACCTAAATAGTATTTTAGTTGTCCAAAGTCTATCATGTCAAAAGTACAAAAAATATTAGCCTTCATCTACTAAATGAGACTACCACTACTCCTAGTGATGGATATATCATCAAAAAATACACTAAGAATCAATATATCATCACCAGACACCTTTACATAGAGAGTTGGTTTATAATTACACCTTTTGAAACTAGAATTCCTAAGATATGTGTCTATCTTCATATACCTGGCTTAAGGAACCTGATTAAGCCCATACAAGGACTTGATAAAATTGAAAACAAGATGTTTCTTACCAAGAACCTGAAAACCCTATGGCTAAACCATGTAGACTTCCTCCTCCAGATCTCCATTCAATAAAACACTCTTGACATCTATTTGGTGCACCTGCCATCCAAATTGAGCAACAATATCAATAATCAAATGAAAAGTTACCATATTTATAGTAAGAAAAAAAGTTTCCCCATAATCAACCCCTTTCTCTTGTGCATAACCTTTTTTAACAAGTCTAGCTTTGTGTTTGTCTAAGGAACCATTTGCTTTGCATTTTACTTTGTAAATCCATTTACAACCAATGGATTTCTTTCCTGGTGGTAGCTCCATGCGCTCCCAAGTCTTATTTTTCATCAAGGAATCATATTCCAATTTCATGGATGATTCCCACTCATGCTTCCCTTTGGCCTCTAAAAAATAATTATGCTCAAATACATGTGAAACAATAGTTGTAAGAGCAAAATTATCATGCTCACCTCTATTACCAAACTGCTTACTTGATCTCAATCTTCTTCCTTCCATACCTTGTGGTAAGTCTCCCTCCTTTAGTGCTTCCATTATGGTAGAATACTACTTTGGATTCTTTGGTTATTCTGTTATAACCTCATAATGACCTACATCAATTCCCTCCTTGGAATGTGATTCCACTGATGAACTAGAATCCTACTCAACTTTCACACCATAACTTATAATAGAATCATTAGAATAAAATAATGACTCAATATTAGAAACTATACCAATTGTTATGAAGTATGGCATCTGTTCATTTACTATGACATCTCTATTTACCACCACTTTGTTAGTAGAAACATCAAGTAATCTATAGGCCTTTGACTGCTCACTATACCCAACAAACATGTATGCTTTGATTTTTACATCCAAGTTACTTCTTTTTTGACTAGGAATAACTACAAAAACTACACAACCAAAAATTTAGAAAGCACTTACATCTAGATTTTTACCTAACCAAGCCTCCTCTGGAGTCATATTATACAATGCTTTTATAGGAAATTTGTTGAGGATGTACATCACCATATTCATTTCTTCTACCCAATATCTATATGGGACATTTTTTTTTGGGACCATACAATGAACCATGTCCATCACCATCCTATTTTGCCTTTCCACAACTCTATTTCCTTGTGGCATGTAAGGGGTAGTGTATTGTTTGTGTATGCCTTCAGGGCACAAAACTACTCAAATTGTTTTGAGATGAACTCACCCCGATTATCCATTCTAATAGATTTCATTGATCATCCTACCTATTTTTTAACCATATCTCTCCAAGTAATAAAGTTAATAAAATAATCAAATTTCTTCACTAGAAAGTATACCCACTTTTTCCTAGATAAATCATCTACCATCAACAAAAAATAATGGGCTCCAGAAGGGGTAGATGTCTACATTAGACCATGCAAATCTGCATGTACTAGATCCAATACTCCCTTAGCTCTTGAAGCTTTACCAACATCAAATGAATGTCTAAATTGCTTCCCCAACTGACATCCAGTACATACATGATGACTATCTCGAATAGAAGGAATCCCCTTAACCATCTTAGTTTTTTTCAATGTAATCAAATACTAGAAATTCAAATGCCCATACCTTTCATGCCATAGTGAACTTGTGCTGTCAACCACAATAAGTTCACTTTCCTTTCCCCTTTGTGGATCCATAAGCTTATACATGCCTTTCTCACCAATCCCAATAATAATACTTTTGTTATCTCTGGTAGTGACTAAACATTATTGTCCTTGAAAATTTACAACAAAATCAGATTTTGAAGTGATCACACTAATGAAAAGCAAATTTTTGTTCATATCAGACACATACCTAACATTCTTAAATGTATACTGAATTAAACCATTAAAATTGATCTGAACATTACCATATCCTTTCACAAAATGAGTTCTACCATCTCCCAAAGATATAGATTCATTATTACTATCATTTTTAACAAAATCCACATACCAGTCCTTATGGCATGTATAATGATGAGATGCCTTTGAATCAAAGTACCAAGCTCAATCCACCATAGAATTACCACTAGAATCCATGAAATTAAAATCAGGAGATGTTTCCTCACCTTCACCTTTAGCTACATTTGCATGATGAGATTTCTTTCTAGGGTTAGACATATCCTATTGTCTTTTCTTGCAATATTTCTTAAGATGACCAAGTTACTTACAGTAAAAACATTTCCACTTAGATATCTTATTAGAACCACTTACTTGTGAAGTTTTTGTTAGATAACTAGTAGTTTTACCAAACTGCTAACCCTTTCCCTTGATGAAGAATACACTCTCTGTAGAAGTAGATGTAGACAACATTGTCTTCTCCTACCATCTCTCCTTCTACAATAGTAAAGTGGACAAATTTTTAAATTCTAAAGTATGTGTCTTGGAAATCATGTGCAAGGACTCCACAAATGAATCAAATGAAGGTGGAAGATTCTACATAACTAGAGCAATCAAATCTTGCTCATGAATAGGCTTCTACACAGCCTTCAACTGATCACTATTGTCCTTGATTTGTAATAAAAAATCAAAAATGGAGCCACCTTCCAGCATATTAGTAGAAAAAACAAATTCCTCAAATACAATACCCTATTAGCTTCAAAATCTTGGTTTTAGAAGTAATATTAGTCTAAAAAGTTGATGTAATGGTCGCATTTTTGACCTCTGAGATTAGATTATCTACTACTAATAGTTTTAACAACATAAGAGCCTCATGATGATGTTTATCATAATCATCATAACTAGTGTCAAGCCTTTGCTCTTTACCAAGCACTATTTGATCAAGGTTTTGATATTTACATATCATAAAAACCTTATGACTCCACAAACTAAAGTTCTTGCTGGTCAATTTCTAAGAATCTGGTAGTAATAGGTGTTGAATTCTAGCTATTTGACCTAGTTTTTCATGAAAATAATTAAATAAGAAAAACTATAATGACTTTAATAAAAATTCCTTTTACAAACTGATTCTATATTGACACTAAACAAATCTACCATTTTTCAACAACAAACTCAATACCATTTGCAAGTTCTCAATTTTTTTGTCACTAAAACAATTAAATTGGGAAACCTACAACTCTAATTTAAAAAATTCTTTCTCCATCCACATCCAAATTAAAAACCCAAAAAAATGGTGAAATTTTTAACTACCCAAATGCTTTCATGATTATTAATCAGTGGTAGAACCCCAATAAGCCTTGTTGGCTAAAGTTTTTATTTATTTATTTCAATTAAAAAATTAAAAATAATTGAAATAATAAAACTTTAGGTTTAAAATTTCATGAAAATATTCATCCAATCACAAAATTGGCCTACCTTTGAAACTTCAGGCATAGATTCTAAGCCCATTTCTTAGCCAAATCATAAACCATCTGCACCGCTATTCAAGTTATGAATAAACTCATAGTTTAGACTCTTATTTCATTGAAAATGATCAAGATTTGAATTTTTACTCCTCTCCTTGAATTGTATATTGTCATACATCATATGACCTACCCCAAAAAAAATGAACAGAGTCTTTAAACCACCTGAAACTGCTTCCTTTGACCTTCTTTTGATCTTATTTGGTCTTTTGATCCTCTTAAGCAATTTTTTGGTCTTTAGGTTGAGCTTATAGAATTTTCTCTCCTTTAGCTCTCCACTGGGTGTATGAAGCTCCTCCCTAGCAAAACATTGACCTATCTAGCTTCCATAGACCTCCACTCAAGCTCTATGAACCATGGGCTTTGATGCCATATTAGATAGAACACAAAGATTGAGAAAGAACTAGATTGCATTACACAACATGCATTCCATATCTGAACAATACAAGAAGGCCTATTAAATAGGCAAATAAATGACCACCTGAAAATCATGTGAAAAGGGAGGGTAAACCAACCAATGCTGGCTAGCATGAAATAACTAAGCCTGATAAACAAACTAACCTCTTAACCCAAGTGGTTAAGGCAACTAACCATAGACCTATTACCTTAGTTAATAACCCAAGGTAAATAAATAATTACACTAACAATCTTGGGGTAGCTCAGCTGCAATGATTATTATTATCATTCATCTTTCACTATCTTAGGATGAATAAATTTATGATTATCACATGAGTGAACACTCATCCTTTATTAATCTTTGTCCTTATTATCATTATCATCCTTTCTTAAAATTTGTCTTATGCTCTCAACATTTTATGAGAAACATTATCTTACGCTCTCACCATTTTATGAGTAACATTGTTTTACACTCTCACCATTTGCAAGCAACATTATCTTATGCTCTCATCATTTTATGAGAAACATTATCTTACGCTCTCACCATTTTATGAGTAATAATGTCTTATGCTCTCACCATTTTATGAGAAACATTGTCTGACACTCTCACCATTTTACGAGTCAATTCTATTTTTACTCTACAAATCATTTTTATCTACTTATCATCACTTTTCTTCTTTCTTAATTCCTAGGAGAGCTACATTTGGCCTGAGGTCCCCAAGGACTATGTAGGCAATGTCCATTTGCATGGGGTATCTAGAGGTAGCTCGGCTACCCCTTATTTTTCTATTCCTCTTTCTATAACCAAATTATCACATCATCCTATCCATTATAATATTGACTTAGGGGGAAAGTATCTGATTATAATTTTTTCCTAATCACACATGCACAATTATTGATTACTCATTTGATTATTAATTTTTCCATTATGTGTATGTGTTTGGTTTGCATGGTTGTTTAAAGTTTAATTGTTTTCTTGTTTATTTTTAGTACACTATATTTTAAATTAAGTATTTATTCTTCATATCCTAGCTTTGAGTTGTTTACATTTGCATTCAGACTATTTTTGGGTCTATCTTTATTTAGTGCATTATGTTTTACTCTTAGGTTTTGATGTTACTTATCATGATCCCAAGTTTTAAAATTTTGCACCTAAACTAGTCCCTACACAGTTGATAAATAATGTTAGCATAATTCCTTAATAATTATGATGCATACTATCATTTTTAAAATTTAAAACCAAGTGCTCAAGTCATATACATAATGTTGCATTGAGAACATCTCTCTAGGCATGATCTATCTCTCACATGAATAATCGATACATCATTACATTTTCCACAATCACAATCACTTGAATTTTTTTGAATAAACCTAACTATCTCTATGGTAATTAGGACATGCATCTCTAAAATAAGCATTTACAAACTAGTCATGCAACATCTCACATCAATGAAGTAATTACTATATCATTAGCCCATTTATTCACATTTGTTATCTAAAAAAAACACAAGTGGAATATCAACTCAAAAGAAAGATAACATAATCATGGTCAATCAAAAACATCAACATTCAAACTATGCTCAACATATACATCTAAAATCTAATCAAAATAAAAACATCACATATACCAATAGAATATCAGAGTCCATGCAAAAACATATAGCCAAAAATTGGATGCCATATATCTCTCAAAATAAAGTTTTATACATCATGAGAATATATGCATCTCATACACATCAAAAATATGGAGCTATGACCAAAATTTCAGCTTTGACTCTACCCATCTCTTGCATGACTCTAATCAAAACTTTAACATGAACCTAGTGTTAGTGGATAATATAGTGGTGGTCTTATCACTATTTGATGTGGTGTGGGTTATTCCATTGATCTCTTAAAATATAAAGTATGGCATGATATTGAAGTGTGTCTAGACATCTAAATCTGATTTTACTATATGAAAGAAGGAGCCTTGCCCTTTGTCATCACCACTAACTCATATAGACTCTATTAGCATGTCACCTCATCCTTCACTTGTAGGTAATCATATTTCACATGTAGGTTGTCATCCTTGGCTTGCACCATATCAACTGGTGACCTAGATAACCCCTAATCTACTACAATATATAATTCCTTATCTTGTTCCCATCAGAACCTATGAACATCTACATGGGTTCAATTTCATTCTACATAGACCCCATCCCACACATTGATCACCATCACAAATTCTACATCTTGCATCATGAGTTGAACCTACATGGTGGTCATCTAGGAAACCTACCATCTCAATGCCATAATCTCTACATTTCAATATGTGATAATAACCTGTAGCCTCATGGTCTCCTTTGGGTTATCACTAGCTCATTTTTATCCCTACTATATCTTGCTCAAGGCTTGCAATATTTAATACTCTAACAATAATCTCCCTCTCTAGTCTATCTATAAGGGCTTGATCCTCTACTAATTTGGTGGTCTCTAAAGGACCTACCTCATTTGTGCCTTGCTCAGAGCACCCACATATGGCATATGTCATCTTTATATCTAGAGAGGGACTTTGTTCTCTATCCCCATATTCATCCATAGCCCCATCTTAGCTATACTCTGTGTCTAATCCAAAATATATCACTAAGGGTGAAAATTGTGTGCCTTACCTCTATAATGTATGTTGTGAAACTTGTTTCATAATAACCTATAAAACCTACTATAAAATTTATTATGGAGGTGATTGTTGTGTATCCTAATGCATTGGGGCCTATACTTGTCTTTATACCTATGGAGGACCCTATTCTAGTGCCTGCTTCTATCTAACCCTCTTTTGATGTTGTCAAGGTTGCTAAGGTTGGGGTTATGTAAATTGTGTAGGCCTATACCCTTCCTACCATGTTGCATATGTGTCTATAAATTTGACATTTTTACACCTCCTATGTATGCCCATATCACTAGTTATGTAAATTGATAACTCTCAATCACCTCTACCCTTACGATTGGTGGTCCCCACTCTCTAGTATCTTGTGTATATGGTCCCTCAGGCACATCCTACTAGAATTCAAATTATCACTCCATCTAATCTAGCCTATACCACTCCACAGTAAAATCATGACACCCTATAATATAAGAGGGGGTAATCATATAATGGGTCACATATTCATCCTCTATCAAACCAAAATGCACTACTATATAGGGACACCAGATAAAATCCTCATCTAACATCTCATTTATGGCCCATCAATGGTAATATAAATCTTATATGTGGCCTCGAAGCTCATCTATTATCTGATACTGACAAATACCAATGGGTAATTAGTGCCCCACTATAATCTTTGACCAACCAATTACTTTATGGTAATATGCTCCCAGGCCCACACCTATAGTAATGTACTTAGGCTAATGCTCTTACCACTATGATATGTGATCAAGTGAAAATACCTATACAAATGATCTAATATTGTGAGTCCCCATGAAAAATAGATGGTCTAATCTAGATTGTCCTATACCACTCCTATCATGCCAATCTAGAATAACTAATTGTATACACATAATATTTTCAAACTTGATCAATTACTGACACTCTCTATCTTGCAAGAACCCATCGAGTCTCAATCTCTCTGAGTGCATGCCTTAAGAGGTGCACCGAGAAATGGGTGGGTAGATCATTGGTGCTTTATAGGATTGTTTTCCCTTATTACCACTTGTTATCTACATACCCATCTCCTAAAACTAGTCTCCTAAGATTTGCCTCCTATTTTGCACCCTCTTGTAGTCATTTACCACATTAATTAGCCATTCCCTAACCTAAAACCCTTTTTTATGGTTTACGCTACATAGTTATCCCCATCCACCTTTTACTCTTATTGATAAAACTTATTAGGGTCTAGGTCAGCCCTTGGATGACCTAGTCCATGACCTAATTTATTTTTGTTAATAACTATACTAGGTCAACTAGGTTGATATTTTTGGCCTAAATTTTCAAAAAGGATTAAGGTTGGATCCACTTCTATAAACACATTCATTTTTCCATTTATAAAAAAGAGAAGAAGAAGCAAGATATATTATGCATCTACTTATCCACCATTCTACTTGAGGAACAAGCTTAGGGTTTTATACTTTCTTTGGAGATACAAATCTTGTCTTATGGAGAAGTCTTTTGGATGCATTAATAGGTTGTGTAGCATAGAGCTGATTTATCTTTATCATCCTTACATACCATAATAACCTCTTTCAAAACACCTTGTCCATGGGATAGATTGAGGCTCGACAGGTTTGTATTCGAAGTTAAGTATTCCTAACTTTATTCCTCCTTTGTAAGAATAGATAGATATGTATTTGCACTTCTCTTCCATGAATTAGGATTACGTATACATTGACATGAGTATATGTATTCTATGCATGTTTAATTTTCATGTTTATTACCCCCACTTTGTGTCACAAGATTTGGTGAGCACTAGATTAGACTTTTACTTGTTATTAGTTTAGTGAATATGAAAACATAGGACCTAGTTAGGATTATTGCATAGTTTTGCCTGATTGGAGGCTTTGGAACCCTCCCTAGTGATATTATTATGGTAATATATCCCTTGATTAGGTTTAATGGATCCATCTTGGTCATGATCCTAAATATCTAATGTATCCCCAATCAGAAGTATAAGTAGGACTTATCTTATTTTATCTAGGATTGATTTATATATCTTTTACATTTCCCATTGCATACATTTTGGTGAACCCAACATGAATCTAACCCTTGTAATTTTTCTTTCATGCTTTCATTTTCTATCATTTTATTATATTTTTACATATTTACATTACTGTATCAAACTAGTTGATATAGTTCTAATTTTTTATGTGTAATTTTAACACACCGCTGCATCAAAATGACTATGTTATGTCTGTGTAGGTCTTCATCAGATACATGTTACTAGATTAAACAGATCGATAAAGTATTCCTTTTCAATTATATATTATCATATAAGGTAAAATAGGTTAAATTTGTCATCCTATTCTATATGAGGGCATTTATATCAATAAACTAGGTCAAATAGGTTGACTTCGTCATCTTATTCTTCTTTAGCACACAAGGTTTTACAGAACTAGGTCAAACTAGTCGACTTAGTTTGTAGAATTTGAAAGAAACATTTAAGGAACTTTAGCATAAAATTTTAAATCCTAATCATCTTCAATCCCACCAAGGTTTCTCTTTTTACATTCTCTATCATTTTAGTACCTTATTTAGTTCTATTTTTCACAAGTTAGTAGCCTCTAAAATTGCAATCGTGCAACCAACTATGTTGACCTGGTCGACTTAGTTCTATAGCTTGTCTTCTATTTGAGAGACATAGTCAATCCATTTGAATATATTACTTTATAACTTACTTATATAAAATAATAACAACCAAATCAACTCTATTCTATATTATTTGCATATAGTGTCGACTGAACCAACTCTATACTGTTTTTCATCAATGAATTAACAACTATTTGCTAGTAATTAATTCACACTTTCCTTTTCAATTGTTTACATTCTTAGAGTAACTCACATAGTATAAATAGGTGGTTTTTAAAATTATCATTATAGTTACACAATTTTTTTTATTTTTCACACACTACCAAATCACACAATATTCAAAATGCATTTAAACACTTGTCTTCCCAAGGCCTACCTACTTGGATTTCATGATCAAGGGAGAATTCGACTTGGTTTTCTTGCCAAGTATAAATATGTGGTTAATGGTATATATTGAAAAATCCCTCGACACCCTTATCACTATGGGATTTTGAAATGAGGGGGTAGGCCCCAATACCAAGCTAGTACCATTGCCAACACATATCCCTTTCAGCCCAAACATCTCAAAACCGTCTATAGATTGCTCTCTAGTCCCCTATCTTCAACCAACTTTCCTATCACACTTAAACCGATACTTTTTAATAATCTAATAACACTTAGGATGACCACTTAGTTAACACTTAATTTTTATTTGATTGTTTGCTCTCTGATCATTGTGTGTCATATTGTAAAGACTTGCATTAGCCAGTGTTGGTGAAAGGTTTTGTGTTGTGTGCCCTAATTGGATCAATCACATTGATCCGATTGTTTGTGTGTTTTCTTTCATTTTTTGCTTCACTTATATTGAAATTTTCACCTTATTTTAGCACACTATTGATACAGTCTTGTACATACCATATTTTTTCCTACCTAGCAATACACAGTCAACTTCTATGGTTGTGTATCCCTCTTAACTTGCTTTATCTCCCAGTATAAAATATAGAGTTGACTTGTATGAATTTGTATCCTTCTCTGCTAGTTAGGTTATAGAATTAAATCAACCTGTATGACTTTGTATCTTTCCCAACTTATTTCATACCCTATTTGTAATAGAAAATCAACATATACAACTCTATACTCTTCTCTGCCTACTAGATTACATTACACATTTGACCTAATCGACTCTATATCCTTTTTGACATTTTGTCTTTGCATCATCTTAGTCTTCCTTAATCTTTCTCCCTCATCATGAACTTATTATTTGAAGACAACATTGAGTTGAACTCAACAAATATGATGAGTTTTACCAACCCCAATAGGTTTTCCCATAAACAACTTGTGGCTCCTACCCCATATGAACGTAATGTGCATGTAGCCACTTACACTACAAACTATGGGACCCCTCCCCATTCATCTTTAGTTTACAACCCTCTTTTCTCTTTAGAAGATTAGCTTGAATTAGAATATACTTTAGAAATGCTTTTCTTCATTAATGAATTTCTTTGACATTGACGAAAAGATCCTTCTACTATTTACCAAATTATAATAAGTGGTCAAACCAAGGAACCCCATTCACCTTCCCCCATATCATCCCATGAATTTGGGGATACTAGCTTCTTTTCCTCTCAAACTCTTCCTTCTTTTTGACCCCTTCTCATACTATGACCTATTCCTCTTTTATTTCCTCCACCTCCATGCCAAGTATCTCTACTAACATGGTAGGTTATACATCTAGTGGGTATCTTCTAAGACCCACTCTTCTTAATTCTTTTACTTGGTCATAATTTTATACCCATGGTAATCATGCCTCTAGAGCTACTTCTTCTTATCCCTCTCCTAGTGCATCTTTTTTCCACACAAAAAAATCATATTACTAGTTCCTCCTTTACTAATAATTCCTCTCAAGCTACTAATAACATGCATACTACCACTCATAGTGGTACCCAAGCCAATAATACCAATGCAAATACCGCCACTCAAACCCATCAAATTTTGTTACAAACTCTCCACCAAATGAATGTTTTCCAAGCTAATAATGCCAACCAAATTATGCAAATGAAAAATCATCTTATCCATCTCTAAAATCACCCTCAATAGGTTCCATGGGGCATGCCTAACCAAAATGTCGCCCCACCTCCTCTTCAGGATTCCCATGGTAATCTCATCCCTTAACCTCTTCTTGTTAACAAAACAATAAATCACCTTCAAAATGGACTTGTTACACCTCAAATTTCTAACATATATATAAGAGGTATCACCCCTACCATTAGTTACAATGGGTCAACCGATCCTACTCTACACTTAAAAACATTTGGAAATCTATACAAAGATTGGGTCAAGTTAAATACTTTTACTGCTACCAAGCTATTAGCAAAAAATCTCTCTAAAGATGATTTAGATTGGTTAAAATAACTCAAATCTCATTCCATCACTAGCTTGGAAGATTTATTTAATACTCTAGTCTAAGATTTTTAAACTAGAAACCTCCCTAAAAATACCTTGGCCCATTTTATTAATTTTAAGAAACTTGAGATGGAAACCACATAAGATTTCATCAAATGGTGGAAGACCTTGCTTAAAAAGTGTGAACACAATATGGTAGGTGATAACATCTTTCATCCATTCACCAATGCTCTTTATCCTAAATTGTAATATCGGGTCTGGACTCTCTCTCCATGAACTTTGGAAGAGGCCAATAACCAAGCCAAGCACCAAGATTTCCTCATGCATCAATTTGAGACATCCAAACCTTATATGGGTATTCACATGCTAATAAAAAATAAAAATCATCATGATACTAATGATGGTGTCATCTATTTTTATGATACCATTCATACTATTCAATTTATTATTCCCAACCAAGCTTTAGAACAAGTTTCCCCTCCCCACCACTTCCCTAATCCCCATTTCTCTTCACCAAGTAACATCAACATTGTAAACCTTTATCCTTAATAGAGTTAAAAAAGTGTCTCCCAAGGCCTCTTCTATGAGATATTTATCCCACTTATCCCTTGAACTTCTAGTATAATCCAAATAAATTATGTTGGTTTCATGCTAGTTGGGGTCATTTTCATGAAACTTGTATGCAATTAAGTAATTTGGCTATGGATTTCCTCCTTTGTCCCAATTTTGACCATGATTATATCATTTATAAACATTAATAAGCCTATTACATTACCTTTAAAGCCCATGAAACACAAACTAAATATCAAGATTTGAACCAAGCTAATGCTCATTTGGCTATCTACAAAGATCCTCTTCCAAATCACCAAGCCAACAATTGTAAGCCTACGCATTCTACCAATAATGTTGACAGTCTTATAAACTCAAATCCTAAAGATAATTTGGTCAATGTGACTAACTTGTGGAGTTAGTTGCCTTCATTGATTCTCATCCCATCCAAACTCATCAATCAGTTCACACTTTCTATGTTATCAAAGACTCTTCCCTAACTCACTTAATAGAGTTGGGGAAAAAAGACCTTATATCATTCAATGAACCAATTATAAAACCTCCATTGGATAACACTTCTCATACCATTTCTATCCTCTAACCTCTTTACCCATCACAAATGATACTCAACCTTCTAATACCACTTCTTCAAATTTATCTCAAACCAAACCCATGTCAATTACCCCATCCTCTTAAGACAATCATCACACTTATCATCCAATTAAACCTCTAGCATCCTATCAACATAAATTCACATGTACTTTATCTCCTCATTCTAAAGACCTCATTCAACACTATGCACCTATTTATAATAATCCCATTATGGGTTATGATGAATGGGATCCTATCATAGAACCTATTAATATCCCATTTAAAATCCCATTTCTCAAAGTTATGTGGACTTATTTTCATCATCATAATGGTCTTATGTAACTCATATTTAAAATGAACATCCCTTGTCCTACCCTAGCAGGGTGTGAATCCACCTTATCTAGATTAGAATATAACATTCTAAAACAATTAGAAGAGATGTCCATACACATTGACAAAATAATGGATACTTATCTTTCCCTCAAATTCCCCATTGCTTCTATGATTCCAAATGAGATTTTACATGCCATTGCTTTTATGATTTTTGATGATCCTCCTCTTTTTATCAGTGTCCAAATTGGTGATATCCAAGTCAATCGTGCCTTGATTGACAAGGGTCTAGGTACTTGTGTTACCTCTCTTGATTTTATGTAAACCCTTGGATATTATGAATGTAATCTTACATCCACATGCATCATGTGTCAAGGCTATGACTGAAGGTAAATGGCTCCTTTAGGTTGTGTGTGGATCCCTATCACTGTTCCACCTATCACTATTTGAGTGAAGGTAATGATCTTCAAATTTATTCTATCCTATAACATTTTAGTCCAAATCACCATCCAACAAAAAGGTAGAGATTGCAATGACAGTTTGTAAATTTTATGAGTAAGCAACACCATTGCAATATCTTTGTGATACCCATCATGGATCAAAAGACAACCTTAATAGCATCCCTAACAAAATTTGTTTGTCAAAATTTTAACTGGTTGGTAGGTCATGGACTCATCACATGAGACCATTTGCCTCTTCTACTTGCCAATGTGTCAATTTTCCGTACAATGGTGCAATTTATAAGATTCAAGGTGACACTAACCTTTGGAATTTTGAACAATTACAAGACCATGGTGTTTTAAAAATTCCAACCCTTGAACCCTTGCTAAGTGTTCCATTATGTGAATCTCAATGGTTTAACTTTCCTATCAACTCCACACAAGGTTACAATGGTCACCCCAAAATCATTGGGAATATACCACTTAACCTCTTAGATTTAGATGATAATGAGCCTGATGAGATCAATATCAAGATCAAAACCTTGGATCTCTTACCTCATCTCATTTATCATATTCTACCTTCTCTAAGCCTCATTCTTGTCAACCACCTTGTGATGATATACCCATTATCTTAACTAATACTCAAAACTCCATTCATCATACCACATTAGATGACAAGGTCATCCCTACCTATGCCATTGATCTTCAAACACCTAACTATGATGATGGTTATACCTTAGATGATCAATTTTTATGATGTCTTATTTAGGCTTGAGATAATTAAATCATTCATTATGGTTCTTTTTTGCTTTAATCTTTCCATCAATCCTATCTCATTCCATCCTATATAATTCTTAATTTTAGCATTTTTATCTTGTTTGCAGGGTAGAGATAATGTGTACACCTCTTATTTTTGAAGAGCCTCATAGGAGTATTCTTATGGATCATGCTATGAATGGTCCCTATCACTTTGATACATACTAGGATCTTTCTAACCAACTTGTCCTTGAGATGCTTGTGACTATTCTTTATCCTTTCATGCATCCTGCCCCTCCCTCAATGGAGACCAGTTTAGGTCCTATTCACACTCCCTATCTAGTTGAGTATCTTACTATTTAAGATACTATTTTTCCTTCAGTCAATCCTTATCTAGTCTCTCCACCATCCCCACCTCCCTTTGGTGATGGTTTTTTCCCTTTATCGTAGCTTGTTCCTTTGCCCACCAAATGGGATGATAAGCCATATTGTGATATTCATAAAGTTATGAATCATTATACTAGAGATTGTTCATTACACAAGCCTTTCACGGATTCCTTTTCTACTCCCTCTATTAGTATACCCATAAAGTCTACTAATAATCATATATGTTGCTTCCACAACACATATAATCATTCCTCCACATATTGTTGTAATCTGCAAAAATATATAGACACCTTGCATCCCATTATTACTTAGCCCACAGACAAGGCTATACCTCCCCCAAAAGTATCACCTAAATATCTTCCCAAATATGGAGAGGTATACTGTCTATAGCACCAATGTGGTACTCATCACACTAATCATTATTGTATCCTTTAGTAGCATCTCAAAGATCACCTCATGACCATTTTTGCATCTACTACCCTTCTTCTCATAGGTCTCCCTTGAAATAAGGCTCCCCCTTCTTACCCCATGACTCCTTCACCTATGTTCCCTTCTCCACCTATAGTTTCCCCACCCATGATTCCCTCACTCGTGGATCCTCCTTCACCTGTGGCCCTTTCTCCACTAGTGACTCCTTCACCTGTGACCCATTCTCCACTAGTGACCCCTTCATCTCCCATAGAGTTCATTCCCATTCCTTCTTTTGAGCATCCCCTATACAATAGTCCTCATCAATATGATCCTTCATAAATTCCTACATTTTCCATCGAGAAGATTTGATGTGAAGTATTTTCTCTACTTTCCTTCAAAATTGATGAGACTCTAGTTGTAGTTCGAGTTTAGCTTCATAGAGACTTATCAGAGGTTATGGATAATGTGTGTGGACAAATCTACTAGTATTTATAAACACAACATGGTGTTATTTCATTTATCTCTTCATTTGGATTTGATGTGTGATCCAAATTTACATTTATCTATCTTATATGATTTGACATTGTGTCAAATTCTTATTTATCCTACATGACTACTTAAGTTTTTCACTGCATGTTACTTACAATGTCATTTTCTTCATTATATTATCTTATGGCTTCTTTCTCATTATTACATACTTTCTTATATGAGTTCCTTTACTATGGATATCTTGTTCTTTCTCATGATTGCTTGTTATCTTATCTCTATCAATACGGATAATTATTAATGTGACTTGTTATGTAAACCTTGCTCCCTTTAGTCATTCATTATTTACCATGTGATCAGTTATCAAAAAATTCATCTCATTATCATCTCCTTTTATTGGTCCACTTTTTATCTCCCTTTATTCCACTTATTTACTTTCACAAACTAAGCATCCATATGCTTGACACTTGAGATAGCATTCTAGTTCATATGCAAGCCTAACTATGTTAGTCCATCATGTCTTTGGATACTTAGTTTCCTTTAGCCAAATCCTAAAACTCATTCATGTGTATCACTTTATTTCTCATGATTTATCATTCCAAATCCATATGGAGGAGGAATCTTAAAAGCCATAAAAATTCAAAAGCCAAATTATTTAATAGAAGACAATGATCTAAAAGGCAACATTAAAAATTTCAAAAGTCAAATCATACTAAAAGACATGATTCTAAGCACATATCCTTTTTCTAATCAAATATCAAACTCTAAAGTTGGCCTCATGATAGATTCAAGGTCAATTGGGATGTGGTAGGCCAAAATATTAGAAAAGGAGAATTAAAAAAAAAAACGTACTACCTACTTTCTCACACAAGTACCCAATATTCACAGTATACTGACGGCTCTATAAGAGGTTCTGACGAACAAAGAACATGTTGTGGGAAGGTAGGTCCATTTTAATTTTATTTTTCATAATAACTTACATGAGTTGATCTTAGTACCTCACTTATTTTCCTACATATCTTTGTACCTATAATAAACAAGTATCCTCTGTATATTGATGATCACTAGTCACTTAGTGTCTTTTTATGTCCTTAGTGTGCCTCATGTTTCCTAAGATCTCATAAGATGCCTACATTATTATTTTTACATTCATTATTTCATTCACTATAATCTTAATATTTCCCCTTACAAAACATTGTTTTGTTCACTGATCACTCCCCCTAGGGATCCCATTTGTGAGTTGTAGTATAAGACCTTGGATAGGACTAGGCCTTCCTCACAAATTACCAAATTACCAACTTACCATTCCAAACATCCCTTTTAACATATTTTTCTCATTGTTTCCACCTCATTGGTGTTCCCTTTGTGAGTTGTAGTGTAAGACCATGGATAAGACCTGGCCTTCCTAAAAAAATTTATAATATCCAAGTCATAATGAAATTACATGTGCAAAATTTGAGATAAGTCATGATTGATTATGAGTTACACATCCTTGACATGTTTCCCATATTTATTTAGTATATTTTATGCTTACTTCATTTATCTTTGACTTTTATCTTCTTATTTTTTGATTGCATGTAAGAATATAACCATTTCTCTTAAGTTTTTCATACTTCCCAACTTGAATTAGTGTGATCAATTTAAGTTCATTTTTCCAATTTTGTTTCTCTTTTATACTTCCCAACGTGATTTAATATGATTGATTGACTTAATTATTTTATTTTTATACCATTTATCTTTCATGTGCTTTCCATTTTATTTCATTATTTTCATACTTCCCAACATGATATAGTGTGATTTTACTTGTTTTAATTTAGTGCCAATCTTTTCATGGTTTAAAAATATTTTGTTCTATTGTTTACCACTTTTTGGTTTATTATACTTTGTCATATTTTGTTATTACACATTTCTCATCATGATATATTATGTAGTATATTTGCTTATAATTAATTGTATTATTCCAAGTCATTTTTGCCTATTTATTTTTAACCATGCATGTGTATCACATAATCTATAAAATAAAACACTCCACATATATTTCCCATAGCATATACAACAAAATAGAAATACATGTGTTAGAAATAAATATATCCATGCATCAACAACCATAACCAAAATATAACTCAATGAGACCAAAATCCAACTATCAAAATTATATGTCTCTATATATCATGTGTTTTATAAAATGGTACAAAATACAAAAATACATAGCTCCAGCTCTATGGTTGGGCTCCATCATGCCTATTCCATGGCCTAGCCATACTACCCATAGATGATTTGGATTTTCCCCTTTGCATGATGTGATGTAATGATGTTGTCTAAGATCTCAACCCTGATACCTATCCCTATAGGTTGGAATCCTAGGCCTGTACCTATCCCAACTAGATTGTGGTAACCATGTGTGAGGCTCTCTTGAGCCAGGGCCTACCAAGCCTATGCCTCTCCTACTCCCACCCTTACAGTGGCTAAAATCCATCATCACATATATGTATCTACCTTGCAGCCTCCTCCACTAGTCTAAACCATCCCTCCTAAGCTGGGGTAGATGGTACCATAGGATCATTTAGTGTGGTGGGGTCATATGGTGCCAATATCCCTTCCAAAATGTCATGGTGCACTTATATGACTAGGGATCTCCATATGATCTCCTCTATTATAGGATTTTAAAAACCAAAACTAGATAGATATTAGATCACATATACATCTCAAAATATATCTATCTACCTAAAATCATATACAACCAGTATTCTATCTAAAAAACTAAAAATTATAACATTTCTCACCAGTCCTAGTGTCACCAACATCATCTCCCCATCTACTCATCCTCTGAGCATGATCTCTCCATCTGCCCATCCCCTGAGCATCTCATCTATGGGTCACCTCCATATCAAGGCAAAGTTAAGAGTCACCACCCATGCATGTTATGGGCCACTCCTCAAAGGTGCTTCTATTGACCAACTCTACCCTGGGCTAATTATCAGATCATCCTATTTGACCACCCTCATCTATGTTTGATCTCACTAATGGCATATCCATCTATGGTGTGTTTGATGTGGTCACTACTCCTATTATAGTTCTTATTTTGATACCTACTACACCCCTACATCCACATCCATTCCCTCTCCTCCTCTAGTTGCCAACCATCATGCTAGACTAGTCCATGATATCACACACTGCAACCTAATCACCGATCTCTTGATTGGAACTCCTCCTCCTCCTCTCCCCCTCATCTCTATAGCATGTCATGATACAAAAATAGGTACTAATAGAGGATCTACTGGGTACGGAAGCCCAAACTACCTTAGCAAGAATACCACTGGTTGTGGCTCTACCCATCAAGTATAGTGGCCTGTGATTCATAATCAAAGCCAACCCTAGCACCACAATCACCCAAGTAGGACAAATATTAGCAATATGTGTGTATGTATGCCATATAATCTCCCCTCATGTGATCATCTACAGTGCTAACATGTGAGACATGACCTATACTACTTGATCATATCTCCATTTAGTCACCTAAGGTAACGTATCATCGACCACATAGGGTAACCCAACTGGTTGATACATTGGGAACCTCTCATATATCCATGCATTAAGCAAAACCACTGATATTATGGTCTTATACCCTCTAAACAACATTCCATACATATCATGCATGAGTTGGACCTAGATGATAGAACCAAAATCATAGAGCACCCCCTGATCTAAAATGGACTAGAACAAGGCTATCACATGTAATGATACCTTGTTGTTTGACTTATGACATAGCACTAAAGCTATCATAAGTCTGATCATAGACTTTTAAATGTCTAAAATCTATGCAATATACACATCAAATAAATTAACCCTTAGTAGTGGGTAGATCTTATTTGACCATATCACCCACTTGGTTAGTGATCATTTCTCCTCCAAATTATTTGGTATCCCTATGATCAATGGTATCCCTCCTATAGGTAGTCCAAGTAATGCATAGACATCCTCTGATGCAATACATACCTCTATGTTATCCCCATCCACCACCCATCAACATGTGTTGGTCAACCATTCCCATGCTCCAAGTAACATGATAATGATATCAACACTCAATGGAATGTGCCTCATCTCCATGATACCTCCCAGACCCATTGCAACTAGTCTCTCTTTATCCACGTCTATCAAATGCTCTAAAAAATATGGTAGCCATGATGCATCAATAAATCACCAATATCTTTGTTGCCTCTTCAAAATGTCAAACAACAAAGGATGTATTAGATCTCCATGTCAATTATAATCAAAATACATTCATACAAATTTCATAAAACTTAGATAGTTTGATTTAATTTATTCATTTTATATTGAATTTCCTTATGAAAAACTAAATCAGACCTATACTTCATTAGGGATACTAGATTAGC
Source organism: Torreya grandis (assembly GCA_037957365.1). Taxonomy (NCBI): domain Eukaryota; kingdom Viridiplantae; phylum Streptophyta; class Pinopsida; order Cupressales; family Taxaceae; genus Torreya; species Torreya grandis. Next base: position 878,742 of record JARHVA010001981.1, on the reverse strand, counting down.
CCTGTCAAAAATTCTACTAGATCGGCTTCTATAGTACTAAGTCTACCATCCTTTGGCCTACTAGTACTAAGTTATCCCTCTTCCTTAACCAACTAAGTCAGCCCACTACCATGTAGTTAGCTTGTTGGTGTTTTTGCTCTCTATAGACTAAGTCAACCTGGTCGAATCTGTTCATCTATAATGATGACTTTTTGACCAATTACCGTAGATGCCTTGGGAATTTATTGGTCCAAATCCTTCCTACCCACTACCTTGTTTGACCCCTAATATCTATAAAAATTTCCTAGGATTCATTTTGGTGTTTAGATTTTGCCTACTAGTCAATTTTTTATAATTCAATCAATTTCAAATAAAAAAATTCAAAAATTTAAATTTTTTAGTTGCTTACCTATGTTGTACTCACTGCAGCCATTGTGCATCCTCTCCATCTTAGCTATCCTCTCCTCACCATCTTGGATCTCTAGTCTCTTACTAGTTCTACTAGAGCTCTATTTTCTTAGAATAGTAAAAATACCAATTGAATTATTTTTCACCCTATTTATATTTAGTATTCCAAATTATTTACCCTTCAAATACTTATCGTCAGATTTCTTATTTTGATCATATCTTTGTCTCTACTAACTCTTTTTCCAAATCATAAAATGTTATAGAATCCAGATATCATATAGAATGTTTTCAACTATTATATGTCTATATTACAAAAAATCAAATTTTTGCTCTTTTTCACTAATCTCTACAGGTTTGCCTAATATTCTTCACATTGGACACCTTCATATTTCTTGCATCTCCCTCTTTATCTATAACACTAAGGTAAGTAAAGGTTTTGTGTTATTCAATTCTATCATTTCATTTATCTTATTTTCTCCTTACTGCACTTTATTCAGCTTCAACATTATGTGTCCCTATGATATTTTCTCGAAGCACCATCTCATGTTGCACCTATATGACACGTGATGAGATTTGAGTGGGGCATATATATACACATAATATTTTCAAACTTTATCAATTACTGATGCTCTTTATATTGTAGGAACCAATCGAGTCTTAATTTCTCTGAGTGCATCCTTAAGGTTTGCATCAATAAAGGGGTGGGTAGACCATTTGTGCTTTGCAGAATTATTGTCTCTTATTATCACTTATTATCTACATACTCATCTCCTAAAACTATTCCCATAAGCTTTGTCTCTTATTTTACACCACTCTCTAGTCATTTACCACATTAATTAGCCCTTATCTAACCTAAAACTCTTTTTGATGATTTATATTACATAGTCATACCCATCAACCTTGTACTCTTATTGATAAAACTTATTAGGGTCTAGGTTGGCCCCTAGCCAACTTAGTTCATGAACTAATTTATTTTTATAAATAATGATACTAGGTCTATTAGGTCGACCTTGTTGGCCTAAAATTTCATAAAGGATTAGGGTTAGATCCACCTATATAAACACATTAATTTCACCATTTCTAAAAGAAGAAAAGAAGTAAGATATCTTATGCATCTACTCATCCACCATTCTACTTGAGGAACAAGCTTGGGGTTTCATACTTTCTTTGGAGATATGGATCTTGTCTTATGGAGAAGTCTTTTAGATACATTGATAGATTGTGTAGCCTAGAGATGATTTATCTTTGTCATCCTTACATACCACAATAACCTCTTTCAAAGGACCTTGTCCAAGAGAGAGATTGAGGCTAAACGGGTTCATATTTTAAGGTAAGTATTCCTAACTTTGTTCTTCCTTTGTAAGAGTAGATAGATATAAATTTACACTTATTTTCCATGAATTAGGATTTTGTATACATTAATTTGAGTATATTTCTTCTATGCATGTTTAATTTTCATGTTTATTACCCCCACTTTGTGCCACAAGCTTTGGTGAGCACTAGATTAGACTTTTACTTTACTTATTATTAGACTAGATTAGTTAGGGTTATTGTATATTTTTTCTTGATTGGAGGCCTTAAAACCCTCCCTAGTGATATTATTATGGTAAAATATCCCTTGATTATGTTTAGTAGATCCATCTTGGTCATGAACCTAAATATCTAATGTATCCTCAATCGAAAGTGTAAGTAGGATTTATCTTCTCCAAGCTAGGATTGATTTATAGATCTGTTGCATTTCCCATTACATACACTAACCGCTCTTGTAAATAAGTAAGAGGTCATTGAAAATCACCATCAATATCATCACCTCTCTTGGAACTAATGCTTATGATGGTAGTGGAGGAGGAGCCTAGCCCTAAATTGGTACCAATGCATGTATCTGCCCTGATTCCTAAATCTGAGGAAGCACTTATCACTATAACTATCCCCAAACCCCTCTTAGGGTTATTTTCATAAATATCATTACTCCATCACCATCTCATCCTAGGATGACATCAAGTGTGGATGCTTGGTCCTATAAGGCATAAATATCGATGAACCCACCCTTGATCATAATGTATATAACATTGATCAAATCCTCTAGCACCAATAGCCTACCATGCTACATCCACTAGATCCTAGGTTTCTAAATTGGATTTTGTGTAATTTTCCACACATCTTTGATGGTCATTATGACCTTTCTTGTTAAAAAATTTAAGGTAGACATCTCAAAATACTAATGCTCAGCTAATGCTAACAAATAAGCTATATCAGTTTAAATCCCTAGCATTCATGCTACATGAAGTATCCCAACCACCTCTAAGAATGCAACCATATCCTTGGTTCAAATTCTAGGATGACATAGTACATGTGATCATCACTCATGCACCATCACAACCTCAACTTGCTCTTACACATAAAAAACATGTCAATTTTGCTTCATTTATTTTTATCTATTTAAACAATTGATCTTAGACACCACTTTCTTATAATTTTAGAATTAACAATTCACTCTTCTAGCCTAATCAGACTCTTCTTCTAATTTCATCCATTTACCTTTGGGTGATCTCATCATTTCATAGGGCTATCCCATATTTTTATGGGATGTTCCCACTATTGTCTCTAGTTTTTTTTACATTATTGCCATTTTTTAATCGAGTTTTATGTTTAGTAGGACATTCCTTCCAATTGATAGGATGATCCTACTATTTGACCAGTATTTTGGACTTTAGATTGAGCTCTCCATTTTAGGCAAATTTAATTTGAAAAGGTAATCATGTTGTTTTATTGGCATTCTGGTCATTTGCATCAATTTGTTATCAAAAATTGTGTCCTCATTGTTTTGTAATTTTTCAACTATTTTGGTGATATCACCTAATCAATCATGGCCTCATCGTTCGACCAATGATATCTCCTTTTGTACTAACAACCTTATTGTTTTCATTTTTTAAAATGGTGAGTTCACTGATCAACCCACTTCTAAGGGCATTAAATTTTATTAATGACAAAATTTACAAAGAATGAAAGTACTTACCAATGCCCCACTCCCTATTGGTTATCATTACTCTTTCACTCACTCTCTAAGGTGTTTGTGGTGCTGGATCTATGCCATTTTCTTCACTACTCTCATGTGAAAATCTAGAGCTCTAAATTTTAATGGCAGAGGGTGAAAATGAATAGTTTTCACCCCTATGGGGTCAATTTATAGCTATAATTTTGAATTATTCACCCTCCTACCCCTAAGGTGCTTCATTTTTATTTTCATGAGGCTTATTTTTGGCTCCTATGTCCATTTCTCCTCCCATTTTCTTCTAATTTCTCTAGTTTTTAGCCTATTTTGTTAAAACATGTTATTTTCTTCTTTTTGAGGGCCCATAAATCAAAAATATTTTTTCATACATACCCTCAAGGGGGATTCATGGGCTTCTAAAATAGGCTTTAGGGAATTATTTTGAGCTCATTTTTTTTGTAAATCAAACCTTATTCAACAAAAGTGTGAACACATCAATTCCTCTAATTGTGATCATTTTAAATGACTTTTTCATTCTTTAAAAAATCATTGTTTCATCTAAATGTCTTGTCACACCATTTAAAATAGGGGGAAAATGTATACATCTAATTTTTACCACTTATATGTAAAATTTATAATTCAAGATGAATTCCTACAATAACGCACAAACTAGGCCAAATACCATTGAAATGCTCTAATTTGTTTGCACACATCATGTGTAATTTATGAAACATATTGGTGCATCCCTAATGGTAAACACATTGTAACCAATTGTCAGATTTGTTTAAATTAATGTAATTCAAATTATTATTTAAAAACCAATGCTCTAAGGCTATTAGTTAGAATGAATATTTGAATTTTGATATTACATAAAACACCTAGAAGCTAATTAGGATTGATTAGCTTAATAAATAAAATTAAATGGATAAATGAAAACTCCACAAGATTTGACTAATATATAATTATCTAATATTTAGATATTTAATAAATATTTAAATTATGACATCATACAAAAAGTTAGAAAGCACTAAACATTAAACACAAACAAATATCAGAATTAATGTAAGTCATGCTCATAAATTAAACCTCATCAAAAATATTTATGGCATTAATCCTATAAAATTGAATTAAATTGTGGCCACTCATCTTTATCTTAATTCAATGGCCACAATCAATTTATAAATAGAAGGGTCACCATAGACTTTTCAATAAGTTTTTCTGTGTAAAGAAACTCTACAAAAATCCTTGGAAAGCTTCACCCTTTTTTTCTAAATTAGTCCACAAATAATTTAGCTAGTGATTGGAGAGATGTTGATGGATTTCCTATTGTGACATTGATGAAGATTTTGAGGTTTATATCTAGGAATAATCATGTATGTGTGTCATATAGCTAATTATGTCCATGAAGAAGGTAATAGTTTTTTATTATGTTTTATTTGTTTGTCTTGGCTAGACCTTGCCTAATCCGAGGAATCATGCTTGAAAAGTTTAGTTTTGTGAATTTTTTTAATTTTTGATAATAACAAAGAAATAAACCATCTCTTGTAATCATGGTTTACACCTATTTTATTTTAATTCTACATGGTAATCAGAGCTCACGGTTTGTGAGTATGGGAGGAGAAAATAACTATAAGAAATTCTTGTCAAGAAGAAGAAGACTCGATGAATATTTTTTGAGAAAAACCTCTATTTTTAAAAGAGGCATGGCGAGAGGATGTGAAGATCAAGAGGATAAGGACATGGTTGTATATTTATTTTTGGGAGAGGTTTTGTGTTGAATTTATTTTTATCTTAGTTGTGGCACTATAATAGAAACTATTAAATAATTATCAAATTTGATTTCTTTAGTAAAGACAAGTAATTAAACTTTGTCTTGTTTAGAGTGGTGCCATACAAGAAGAAATAGATTTTGATTGTAGCTGAAGCTATTTTCAAAAAAAATCAACTAAAATCTCATTTTGGTCCTTGAGTGGAAGGTAAGGCATTTTGAAGGAAGAGGTTGACGTATCTGATAATCAAGGTCATTCTCTAAGTAGAGGAAGGTGTTATGAGTGTGGAAGGCACTATATAAGGCATAGGAGTTCCAATTATAACTAAAATTAGACCAAAAATAGTAGACCAGGTGCAAAATAGTCAGGAGGAGGAAAAAATTTTAGATCCTGATCATCTTCTAGCTATTTAGTTGATCAAACAAGCTCATCCAAGTGCCCAATAAGGATGAATGCACCATTTCTTTGTGCATACATAGGTTTTTTTTTGGCTCAAAATTTTATGAAAATTTTATCCAAAGTTTTTAAAATAACATAATTTATGTTTTTATGATTTTATAAATTGGTGAAAAATCATTTTATTATACCTTAGAAAATTCAATTTTAGCCTAAAACTAGTCTAAAAAAGACATGGTTAATTCATTTGGAAGAAAACTATAGGCCAAAAAAAATTGAGACTTCTCCACATCACTCATTTATTAGTCCTTATCTACATTAAAAATAAAAAAATTCAAATGAAGTTGTGAAAAATCATATTTAATTATTTTTCATAATTTTTAGGCAATTTTACGGGAAACAATTTTTTTAATTTGTCTCAAACGGTAAAGAAATATTTGTTAAAAATTGGTAGTATTGTCTAGTTTTAATATAAAATTAGTATATAAAAATAATTTTGTAAAATTTATTATATTTTTTATGATTTAATTGTTTTCATGAAAAATTAGGTAAAAATGGCTAATTTACAACATCTATTGTAACCAGATTCTCAAAAATTGAAAAGCAAAAACTTTAGTTTGTGGAGATATATGATATTTAAAATTAGTGAGCATCAAAATATTGACCATATTATATATGGTAAAGAGTCTAGACCAAATACACAACCTGATGATTATGATAAACATCATCGTGAAGCCTTAATGTTGTTAAAACTCTTTGTAAATGATTATTTAATACCAGAAGTTAGAAATGCTACTATTGCCTCTGAATTGTGGACACATCTTAGGACCAAAAACCAAGCTTTTGAAGTCAGTTGGATATTTTATTTGAAAAATATCCTAGTTTCCATTAATATGCAAGAAGGTGGATCCATTTTTCAGTTTTTATTATAGTTGAAGGATATTTGTGATCAGTTGAAAGTAGTGGAAAATCCCATAGATGAGCAAGACATTATTGATATTTTTATGCATAAATTACCACCTTCATATGATTCCTTTGTGGAGTCATTACACATGTTTTATGAGACACAAACATTAGATTTTAAGTAGTTATCCACACTTCTTATAAATAAGGAAAGGCAGTAAGAATTATTAGAATAATTAATTTATCTTAGCCTTTTATAATAAATGTCTCAAGGTATTATACCTTTGATTAACATCGGTTATTTAGATGGGGTATTTCCTATGTGTGGTTAGTTGTGTTGTGAGTCATAATCTCATATAGATTAGGAGATCTAATCTTACTTAGTGTTGTATAAATAAGCACCTCTTGTAGTGCTTTTTCTAATTCAATTTTATTTCATCTTTCATTTAATATCAAAACTGGAAATCTTGAGGAGGTTTTTGAAGCATTGGAGATTTGGTAAAGATCGAGAGAAAATTTTGTGCGATCTTTAGATGCATCATGCTACTCTAATTTTTACCATCCTAAGCCAAAATTCTAATAAAATTTTGGCCAACATTATGAAAGGAGAATAGTTGTTAATACAGGTAATTTATTTTTTGTTTTTGCAAAATTTTGGCAATTTTTACATCAATTCAAAAAAAATCTAGGTTTTTAAAAGATTTATTTGACTTCTTTCTATCATTTTATTCAAGATATGATATTTCAGGGTTTGACTGTATATTTTGTATCTAGTATTCAACATTTGTTTGTCAAATCTTGCATGTAAATTCAGGTAAGAGAGGGTTTTAAATTGTTTGTTTTATTTAGATATAGAATTTATATTTGATATTGATAAATTTTTTATTGACAATATTAAAACTTTATATTTGCATCAACCCTCTATTTGATTTAAGTATTTATCTCATCTAATCAGCCAACACGATGTCCAAGTGAGATCTAAAAGGAAGAGAATTGAGTATTTATCTTATTTAAGATTGGAAATATTAATATTTTTTTTTAAGCCATATGTTTGAATCGATCCAACAATAAAGGAAAATCAGCTCCAATACAATCCATCGATTTTCTTATATAGCCAAAAATCCTTCCAATGGCATCACCTAGCCTATAGTAAGATGCCAATAGATCTAAAAATTCTATTTTTCTATTTTAGACCATCCCTTAAAAATGGTATCTAAATATACAAATCAGTTTTTTATATTTTCAAAGCTAAATGTTGCTTCAATTTTTTGAGGCATTGGAAGTCTTCAATCTCCATCATTTGTGGAGAGGAGTTATTGATTGTGTTAGGCGATTGTCCTTTTATTTGGCCACATGGCTTCTTAGAAGTTTCTTTTTTGCAAAATAGGACCATAAATAGCCTTATTTATGCCATTGATCAATCTCTTAATCGACATTGTTACTAAATCAGATTGGGAAGCTAAAGCCACTGTCCTAGTATTGGTTGTTTCTAGATTGTTTGGGGTGAGTTTTGATCAAAAGGCTTTACTACCCGCTCATCTATTATTGTGTGCAAATGCATTCATTGTATCAAGTTTGTGTTTTAGCACAATTTGATTCATATCATAGTGACTGATTAGTTTTTGTGCTTGGGATAAATCCATGAACACATAATATAGAGATCTTAAATGGTTTATATTTTAAGGACTCCCATGATCGGTCCCTTTTACAACTTAATAAATTAGCCACACTCAACATAAGATCTTGGTGGAAATATATTTCACTTTAGAAATTTCATTCAAGAGGCCCATGATACCTATACCATAGTGCCAAAAGAGATCAAATCCGTCCAACCATCAAATGATGACTTGCAGACCTTTGACAGTGCCATAAACAAAAATCAGTGAGAACACAACCCAGTTCAAGGTCAATTTCTTTCATGGTTAATTTATTTTAAATATTTTGATGATTATTATTCTATCGTATCATTATCATAATCAATTTTGGGGGTGAATACTTAAATAAACCATGAAATTTATCCTTTTCAATATAAAAACACTTTTTTAGTGATACATTTTTTATTATTAGTGTGGTATGAAATCAAGGTTGTGGAGTTCATTCAAAAGCAGTAATTTCTCAAGATTTGTCAAAACAATCAATTGGTGCAAAACTTCTAAAGAGCAATCAAAGAGTGCAAATTGTAAAGGCAAAAATCCATTTCTAGCCCAAGAGGCTATTTTTTTCCTGAAATTACAAAGACCAGCAAAGGGGTGAATTTTATTTTATCGCCTAAACTTGAAATCATCTTTCAATGGGAAAATTGTAAAATATTTAGATGCATTTTTGGTTGAAACCAATGTTTAGTTTCTTCCTTTTTCCATTGCATTTTTGGATGCATTTTCAATAGAGTGTGACATCCATTGTGTGCTTGTGTGCAATTTGTCATCTTTGTGTATACATTTTTGCATTTTATTTACATTTTATAAATACACATTTCATTTTTGTAATTAAACACACTTGTATTTCTTTGTCATTCACAAATTTCACAATATTTGGTTTAGGACCTAGATTTGTGCTCCCCAATACACAGCTACTTCACGATGATAATTATGCAACATAGAAAATAAAAATACAAACCCATCTTGAGTTTGAATATATTTGGTCAGTTGTAGAAGGCACATGGGTCAAACATGTAATAGATGTTGATCAACAACAAAAATATGACAAATCTAATAAAAAGGCTAAATTAATAATCATGTTTGAAGTTTTGGATGGGGTACAACCTCATATCCATAGTCTTAAAACTGTAAAAGATGCTTGAGATAAGTTTAAAATAGTATATGAAGCTAAGAATCAAAATCAAATCTTGCATCTTCAAAGAAAATTGCGCACTCTCAAGCTCAAATCAGATGAAAATGTAGAAGCATTCCTTAGAAGTGTTGTAACTTTATATGCTTTGCTTCAATCTTTGGGTGAACTAGTGATAGATGATTCTTTAGTCCCTATAGTCCTTAGATCTTTGCCCCCTACATATAGGATCTTTGTGACCACTTTGAATGTCATATGACAAAAACCAACCTTTGAGGTGTTGGTAAATTTGTTGCAACAAGAAGAAGCTTTGCTAATTAGAGGAATTAGATGATGAGCATGCACTCACATCAAATCAAAAGGGGAAGAAACCCATGAAGGGTCCAAATAAATATCCAAAGCAAAATAATCAACAAAACCAACAAGGGAATAATTTACGTTCTTTTAAAGCATGCCAAATTTTTGGAATATAAGGACATGACTTAAAACATTGTTGGTATAACACATTCAAAAGGGATCATCAAATAATAAACCCTCTTTTAACAAATCACCACAAATAGAAAAGAAGCAACCACAACAACAAAATAGATGGAAATATAAAAATTCCAAGCCTAAACAACATGGCAATTTTGCTGAAGATAATGATTCTTCAAATGAGGACTATGGTTTAGCTACTCAAACACATGAGTCTACCAATCATATAAGTGCATTTTGGTATGTTGATTTAGGGGCAACCATACACATGACAGGGAGAAAGAAATGGTTTTTTACATTGACCAAAATAGAATCAAAGGGCAATGTATCACTTAAAAATGATACCTCATATACGGTACAAGGTAGTGGTGACATCAAAATTCAAATTGGAAATAGGAATTGAAATATTCAAATGTTCTTTATGTTTTAATACTTAAAAAAAAAATATTGTCTATTATTTAGTTACTTAACCACAACCTCATGGTTGAATTTGATCACCAAAATGGTCAAAATTTTTACCACATCAAAGATAAGTCTAGGCATTTCAAAGTGATTGCCAAGGCTTCCAACATTTGAAAAATGTTTTAGCTTGATTTTATTCAAAATGATCATTAGGAACTTGTGTTCAAAGATACAAAACTAGGAAATATATGGCACAAAAGATATGGTCACTTGAGTTATGGTTATTTGGTACAATTAAATAAATAGGATATGGTTCATGGTCTTCTCAAACTCAAGAAATCTTCTTATATATATACCAGTTGCTTAGTAGGAAAATAAATAAGAGGTCCCTTTGGAAATACTAAGTATCGGTCACTTGGTAAACTAGACTTAGTGCACACCAATCTTTGTGGACATTTTGCTCCTAGTATAAGAGGCTACAAATACTTTTAGCTTTTTATTGATGATTATTCATAAAAAATGTGGGTATATTTATTGAATACTAAGGATCAAGATTTTTAAGTTTTCAAAGAATTCAAGGCCATGGTTAGAAATTAAATTGGTAGGAAAATCAAGACCCTCCTCTTAGATCATGGGGGGAATACACGAGTAAACAATTCTCGGCCTATCTCAGTGTGAATGGAATCAATCGACAATTGATAACTCCATATTCAATTTAGTAGAATGGATTTGTAGAAAAAAATAATAGAGTCATTGTGGAAATGTTTTGTAGCATGGTTGATGATGTAAAATTGCCTAGTACATATTGGGTATAAGCTTATCACACTGCAGTCTACTTGTTGAACATGTCACCCACTAAATCTCTTGATGGAATCATATTACATGAAGCTTGGACAGGGAATAAACCAAAGGTAACTCACCTTCGAGTTTTTGGTTGCAAGGCATATATGCATGTTCCTAAGAAGAAAAGGAATAAGTTGGATAAGAAAATAAAGGAAAGAATTTTTGTGGGATATAGTGCACAATCAAAGGCATACAGGGTCCTTGATCTAGAAACAAAGAATGTACTAATTAGTAGAGATGTAGTGTTTGATGAAAAGAGTAGAATCAATCCACCTTATACATAGGCAAATGATATAGGCAAAATTCCTATAATATTTTTAGATATTGATGGTGAAAGTGAAAATGAAGATAGTCAAATAGGACCTCTAGCACGACCACCTATAGTTCAATGTATGCCCAAGTGGTATACAAGTATTATATGAGATGCTAACTTGAATGGAGTACCAGATACATCCACTTCAAGACCAAGGACTCAAAGCATGTCTCAATAAGAGGTTAATATGGCCCTTATGAGTATTTTTTAAGAAACATATGATCCATCTATAGTAATAGAAGCCCTACAATCTAGACCTTATAAAAATGCCATGGATGTAGAATATCAGTCACTGATGAAGAATAACACTTGGTAGCTTATTAATCTTCCACCAAGGAAGAAGCTTGTAGGATACAAATGGGTCTTTAAGACCAAGTACAAAGAAGATGGCAGTATTGATAAGTACAAGGTAAGTCTTTTTGCAAAAGGGTACGCTAAGAAAGAAGGCATTGACTATGAGGAGACTTTTGCTCCCATAGTTAAGATAAAGACTATCATAATGGTTTTTGATATGTCTACATAGTTTGGATGAAAACTCCATTAAATGGATGTAAAAGTGCCTTTCTAAATGGATATTTTAAAGATTAAGTCTACATGAATCAACTTGAAGGATTTGTGACACTTAATTAGGAATAAAAAGTGTGTAGGATTATCAAGTTTCAGCTCCCCAAGCCTAGTATATCAAGATTGATGAGCATCTCATACAACATGGATTCAACATGAGTCCATTTGATCCTAACCTCTACCTCAAAAAATATGGGGAAGGTTGTTATAGTGATTTTCTATGTTGATCTATTTATCACTAGCAGCATAGGGAAGATGATTGATGCAACAAAAAATGATCTCAAGAGATCATTTGACATGACAAATCTTGGGCTACTATACTATTATCTTGGTTTGGATGTATGGTAGAAGGAACATTACATTTTTGTTTCATAAATGAAGTATACCAAGACATTGCTCAGGAAATTTACGATGATGTATTAAAATCCTATTTTAACACCTATGGAGACAAGACTTTAGTTGTCTTGTACATATCCATCACCAAAAGTGAATGCAACTCTCTATTGACTGTTGATTGGGAGTCTCATTTAATTGAAATATACTAGGCCAGATATTAGCTATGCTATCATCTACCTTTATCGGTTCATGAAGGAACCAAAGGTGACACATTGGAAAGTAGAAAAGTGGGTATTGAGATACATCATAGGTATAGTTGATTATGGCCTAGAGTAAAAGAATAACGATAAGTTCTTTACAAGATACATGGATGCTGATCATGCAAGTTCTATTGATGACAGGAAATCCACTTCTAGATTTGTGTTCTTTCTAGGATCTAGTAAAATTTCATGGGGAAGTAAGAAGCATAGTTATGTTTTTAGATCTTTCACAGAGGTAGAATATCATGTTGTAGTAGGAGTTTTCTATGAAATGATATGGATACGTCACATTATTTTAGGACTTAGAGTTCCATAAACTCAACCTATAGTTCTAAATTGTGACAATCAAGGTGTTCTACATCTTGTTCACAATCCAGTGTTTCATGAGAGAACCAAACACATAGAGGTTTAGATTCATTTCATACATGAACATGTTCAGCAACACAACATACAACTCCAATATTTCCCCACTCAATATCAATGTGCATATGTCTTCATGAAGTCACTTTCACGTGATAAGTTTGAGGCATTTAGAAATTATCTCTATTCTTCTCTTTAGGCTATAATCAATTAAGGGTGGCATGCTATAATAATTAATCTATCCTAGCATTTTATAATAAATGTCTCAATGTATTATACATTTTATTGACATAGGTTAGTTAGATGGGGTATTTCTTAGTGTGGTTAGTTGTGTTGTGAGTCATAATCTCCTATAGATTAGGAGATCTAATCTCACTTAGTGTTGTATAAACAATCACCTCTTGTAGTGATTTTTCTAATTCAATTTCATTCCATCTTTCGGGAGTAAACCATTACTTCAACATCAAATTCTATAGAAAGTGCACTCATGGCATGGTAAAAAGGAAAAGGTACTTCTAAATATAAATAGAAGTGTTTTTATTATAATAGACCTATTTATGTGAATAAATATTGTTGTAAGTGACAATATGATTTGGAAAATTAGAGAAAGAAGTCACAATCTGTAAATGTAGTTGAAGAAGATGAACAAAGCTCAACAGGTGAGTTTATATTTATGGAAACACATAATTAGTCAGTGGAGTCAAGAATATGGTATTTTTATTCAATCGCATCAAGACACTACATGTGTCACAAATACTGATATGTACACTTTGTAAAAGATGATAGTAACAATAAATCAATTTTCTTAGGTGTTAGTTGGGTTCATTATGTGAAAGGATATGGATATGTTTGGATTTTATTGAATTCTAATAGTTACACTTTTCATAATGTTAAGTTTTCTCCTAACATGAACAAAAATATTCCTTCCATAAGTGAAACAAATATGAGTCTTAACATTTATGTGGAGTTAAAAGGAATAGATGCAGGGTTAATAATCTTTATACAAATAAAGTCATTATTGTAGGTATTGGTAACAAAGGATTGTATAAGTTGGTTGATCCCAAAACAATAAAAGAGCATGTACTAACAATGGTTGATATCACTAGTAAACTATGGCATAAGAAGTATGGTCACTTAGTTATGATCATTTGCATACATTAAGTGAGGTTAACATGCTGAATGGAATGTTTTATATTTAAAAAGAGTTAGAATATATGTTTAGGATGTCAAATAGATAAGCAATTTTTAAATTCATTTGACATTAGTAAATAATAAAGAGCTAAGAATACATTGGAATTGGTACATGTGGGTTTTCATGGTCCAATGCGAACATCTTCAATATCTAGAGCTTTTTATTACTTTTTTCTTATAGATGAATTTTCTAGGAAAATGTGGGTTTATTTTTTGCATAGAAAGTCATAATGTTTCTCTAACTTTGCTTCTTAGAAAGCTATGGTAGAGAAACAGGGAGGGAAATATGTAAAATCTCTTACAGAAGTTAATGGGGACGAATTTGTCTCTGATAAATTCATAGAATTATTTAATAAATAAGGTATATATAGGAAATATTCTACATGGAAAAATGAATTCATAACAAGGAAGAATAGGGTAATGCATATGGCATGGTGTATGGTGGATAGCCATAATGTACCACATCAGTACTGGGTAGAAGCTGTGAATATATTTGTCTACACTTTCAATATAAGTTCTACACAAGCCTTGCATAATATAACACCAGAAGAAGCATGCTAGGGAAAACCCCAGATGTAATTATTTTTTCTATTTTTGGATCTAGTTCTTTTTTATTCGGTAAAGTATTCATGTTTGTTGGTTATTGTGAGTAAAGAGATACATATTACTAGATGTCTCTACATACAGAATTATGGTTATTAAAGATGTTCATGTATATTATAAGGTATCATTATTTTATAATAATGGTTAATCTACTAATAGTAATGTATTGTTACATGTTGATGATATTTTTGAAATAAGTTTTGGTACTAAATTTGAATAGGGTTCAAAAAAGAAAATACCTGAAGTGTGAAGTTCTAGTGGTGACAAGAGCGTTTCTCAATCTTCACAATTATCCCAAGAAGACCAACACCAAATGCCTAAGTGGTACCATATCATAACCAAATATATAAGTAAATATGAAGTGCCTTATTTGTTGTAAGGGCAATATACAAGGTTGGGAAAATATGATGTGCAAGGTGAAGAGCTGGTAAATTTTAATCTTACCATTATTTTATAGGTATTGAAACCAAACACAAGTTCAAAGACCAAAATCAAACCAAAATGCAATTTTTACATGAAGGTTGGTGAAAGAGTAAGGGGCATGCAGAAAAAACACAATAGTGTTGTGAATAATAAATGTCCCAAAATTATTCAAAAATGAAACGTAGTAGGTGTTATGTTTTTAACAACTCAACACAAAAATATCTCTTAGGAGATATGTTATGTTGTTTAGTCTTGATGTATATTCTAAACTTTTTTGTTAGAAATGATCACTCTAATAAAATAGTAAAACATGACACATCCAAGACATGATAACAATTCAAGGAATAATAGAATCCAATGTGTATGCAAGTGAAAGTGAAGCTAACCTAAAAATTGATTCAATTTAGAGAAGATAAATCAGCTAACTAGTGATACTTAAATAATTGATGTCAGGACCAATATGGATCTACTAAACTTATCTAAGGGATATATTATCATATAATACATATAGAGAGGGTTTTAAAGCCTCTAGTTAAGCAACACCACATACTAAACTTATTTAGGTCTTGATAATTAATGCAATAATAAAATAAAGTAAATATAATAAAGTGCTCACTAAATCTTGTGGTGCAGATGGGGGATAAACATAATCAATAAACATGTAAATTAAAACCCTAATCAAGTCAATGTAGAGGTAATCTTTATTAAGGATAGACAATATATTCATTATCCATTATTTATGCAAATCTATATACTAGTTTTTAAATAGAAGAGTAAGAATTATGAATACTTACCTTGAAGACAAACTCATTGAGCTTCAACCTCTCCCTTGGCCAATGGTAATTTGTAATATGTTATTATGTATTTTTGAAGAAACTAAGGATGGATAATGGACTATAGTCTAGCCAAGGACCTCCTAATGAATCTCAATCCTTCACAAGACAAAGGTTCTCTTCCAAGAATCATGAAACCCTAAGTAATGACTCCTCAAGTAGAATGGTATAAAAGTAGACAAAGAAGCACAAATAAATGATTCTCTCTATTAGAAATGGGATGAAAGATGTGTGTGTGTGTGTGTGTGTGTGTATCCTTATTTGACCCTAAAAGCTTTCAAAAAATTTAGTTGATGTAATTGGCCCAGTCAATCTTATTAGTTATGAAAATAGAGTTATTAGGTCCCAGACTAAGGCGAACTAGGCTGAATCAATCCCATAACATATACTATTCCCAAAAATTGGTCGACCCATTCAAATGTGTTTGGTAAATGGTAAAAAGAGGTTTTGACTTAGGCAGGGGTCATTTGAGGTAGTGAATTATTTGGATAAGAGTGTAATGGAGGTGTCAAATCTTAGGAAAATATATAAGAGGGGTTTGTATTGGTTTTAGGTGGAGGTATAAGGAACAACAATTTTGAAAAGAACCAAAAGTCTGCCCACCCCTTTCCCAGTGCACCCTTTAAGGTGTGCACTTAAAGATATTAAGACTCAATAGGTTCTTATAAAAGAGAAAACATTAGTAATTGATAAATTTTAAAAATATTGTGTGTATACATATGCCCCACTCAAAGTTCATCATGTGTCACACATGTGTAACATAATATGGTGATTTGTTAAAAGACAACAATAAATAATGTTGAGCTAAGTAAATTACAATATAAAACAATAAATGAAATGATAAATAAGGAATTAACTAAAAATAAAAAAGTCATATATACATACCTTGACTTACCTTTATCACTAAATGATTATCTATTGTATGTGTAGTTTTTATTGTGGAGGGCACATAGACTAATTTAGACAAAACCTAAGGATACAAAACTAAATATCAAAGACAAACAAATGCAAGGAAGTCAAAATAAATCAAATGTATAGGCATGATATACTTATAAATTTGGTAAGCTAGGGTAATAAATGCTAAGTTAGGACCAAAATGACCAAGCCAAAATTAGATTAAATCAGGTAAAAGAAAATTTAAGGCTACTAAATAATTGAAAAACTCAAAAAGGCATTCCATAGGTAATAAAAGTGACATACTAAATCAAACCAAGGATGTGAAAAAGTGATATGATAAGTATAACATAAATGTATAAAGGTGTATCAAACCAAACTTTAGATAAAGATGGAAAAGAAACATAAAGTAAAATAACATGAATGAGTGAGAAGTAACAATCCAAACTCAATCATCGATGGAAAAACTGTGCGAAGTAAAAACAACATTGGTGATTGATAAGTAACAATCCAAACTCAATAATGGAAAAAGTACAAAAATAGAGAAATTAGTGTGGTTGTCTGCTAAAAAGGAATGATAAAAAAATGTTAAAAAAATAATAAATAAAACCAAGGAAATTCTAGAAATGTAAAGCAATAGTGTAAAGAAAATAATCCATAGTCATTCAAGCATTTTTTTTTGTTCTTATAGATAGATAAATCTAAAATAAAATCATGTTAGCATGTTTTAAGATGTGAATAAAATGAATATAGAAGTGGGGAAATAGATTTAGAATGAAACTTGCTTGTGAAGGGGGGAATGAAATGGGTGGTAGGGGTAATGTAGGAAAAATCAAGGTAGAGAAACTCTTTATCAAAGTCAATAAATTGAAAATAAGTTTGTGAAAACCAGAGGAATTTTGACAATAATGACTCTAAATAACTTCTCATAACCACATAAATCTTGGGTTATCTAATGAAGTATGAATATCATCCCCTAAAGGTTATATGTAGAAAAACTAAAATGGACCTTCCTTCCCATAACATGTTCCTCATTTCTTAGGACCCCTTACAGAGTTATCAATCTAATACAAAGATTGGGTACTTTCATGATAAATTAGGTATCACTATAGATAATTTTGAATTCTCCTATCCCAATATATTGGCCTACCCCACCCCAATAGACCTAGGCTCTATTGTGAGGCTAACTATGGATTTTGATCTTCGATTAGAAATGAGATATTTGATATAAATCATATCTTTTGGTGTGATATTGACTTTTGATTTTTTATATTTCTTTTTATTTAAATGATTTGGATTTTAACTTTTTTATGGCTTTCTATATTCCTCCTCTATACGGATTCAGAGAACCAGACATGGGTTTAAAAAATGACTATCATTAAAAAACTTTAAACTTGGTTTCTAATAAAGAGGACTTAGAGAGTATGGTGTCTAAGATTCTTGTTTATTCATGTTAAATAAAGTGTTATCTTGACTTTTACCTTGTTTTTTCCAAAGTGGAATGGAAGTAAGGGAGACAAAAGGAAATGAACATGAAACAATTTGAATTACCTCAAATTGCAAAAAATGTGATGATGTGAAAGGGATATAATGATAGATAAGTATGATTCCTTATCATAAGAATGTGTGTTAGTTTAGAGAAACATGCTAACATAGTTTGTTGTGAAATTTTTATCCACAAAAGAAACAAAAACCAAGGATGAGAAAATGGAATCACAAACTTTTAAACATTTCTTAACAATCTAAAAAGAACACTCAGTTTGTAAAAAAGGTTTGAAAGAATATATAGATTTTATGAGGAGAGCTTGGTACTATCCATGGTCTTACATTGTAACTCATAAAACATAAACCTAAGTATATTTAAAATATGAAAATGCTATTTTTGAGAAATTCCTAGTCCAATCCATGGTCTTACACTACAACTCACAAAAAAAAAACAGAGAAGTGAAAATAAAATTTTGTAAAATAGAGACTTATGATCAAAGAGAAAAAGTTGAAAATGGATGTATGAAATAAAGGGTAATCATGATGAAAATTGGGTCTTATCCATAGTATTACAATGAAACTCATGAATAAAATGAAATTAATAAATAAAAACCAAATAATTGAAGAAGGGGACTAAGGTTTGTGAATAGAATAGACTGCTGAAAAGGAAAGGTCATTGGAGAAGTATTGCAAGAAGTGTTAGTATTTATAGTATAAAGAATGGTGAAAAGAGGGGGATATTTTTCTTTAAAAATTGTGCATTGGTGGGTTCTTTGAAAACATTT
The DNA here is from genome assembly GCA_037957365.1 of Torreya grandis. Taxonomy (NCBI): domain Eukaryota; kingdom Viridiplantae; phylum Streptophyta; class Pinopsida; order Cupressales; family Taxaceae; genus Torreya; species Torreya grandis. Next base: position 859,742 of record JARHVA010001981.1, on the reverse strand, counting down.
CCTTCATTATTTTGTAGACGATAAGTACTAGGACCAAGGATGTCTTTTACTAAGTAAGGGCCCCACCATTTTTGGGTATATTTTCCTTCTTTATCATGTGTATAATCTAATTTGAGGACTAAATCACCAACATTAATTGTGTATATTTTGACCTTTTTATTATGTTGTTTATTAATGTGATTCGTATATTGATGGTTATGATGTAAAGCAGCTAAATGGTGTTCATCAAGAAAATCTAAAGCATGAAGATGAGCTTCATGTAATTATTCATCAAAAATTATACCATGAAAAGATATTGGTAAACATGGGAGTTTAAATTATAATGGTAATACTGATTTGGAACCATATACAAGTGAGAATAGTGTTAAACCAATGGTAGTATGTATACTAGTATGGTAAGCTCAAAGTGTGGATATAGGTGAAGGTGCTAATCAGTACGAGTTTATTGAATAGTCTTTTGTAATATTTTATTTAGAATTTTTTTAGTAGCCTCTACTTCACCATTAAATTAAGGATGGTAAGGTGTGAAAATTATGTGGGAAAATCTAAATTTGAAATTTCCACCATTGTCAGAGATGATGGTATGGGGTACTCCAAAGTGACAAGTGATCTGGTTAAGGATAAATTTTGAAATAGTGGTTCCCATGACATTAAAAAGAGGCATAGATTCTACTGATTTGGTTAAATATTAAATGTCATTAATGATAAATATATTTCCATCTTGTGATTGAGGTAATTTTATAATGATTTCTAATCCCCACATAAAGAATGGCAAAGGAGACTCAAATGTTTAGAGCTCAGTTGGTTGTAAGTGGATCATATCATTTGGAGTTGATAAGGATTACACTTCTTTACAAAATTAATAGCATATTTTTCTATAATAGGCCAAAATTAACCCATACATAAGAATTTATGGGTTGTATCATGTTTAATATAGTGACCATTGCAAATTCCCCCATATGCTTGTTCAATGAGAATAGGAACCTCTTCTTGCATTACCCAATGGAGTAGGGTTCATTCTACATTTCAATAATAAAGGGTGTTGTATTGAAACACATAATTGACAGCTTGTTTACTTATTATATTATTTTCATGAGAATTTATGTCTGAAGGGTAAGTTTGATGTTCAAGAAATTGAATTATGTTTCTATACCATGGGCTTTGTCAAATAGTGACTGGCTCAATGTGACAGATTAGCGAATCATTTAGTTTTATAAAAGAAGATGATTTTGTTTTTTGGATAAGAAATTGGGAATCATTAAGTACTTGATGAGGTGAAATAGAGATGATAATGAAGAAAATGAATCAACTATGGTATTTTGATCTTTTAGAATAGGTTTGATGGTAAAAGAAGCAAATTATTTGGCAAGTGTAGTAGCTATTTGATGATATGCGGTTAAATTTTCACTTTTTAATTGATAATCACCATTAATATAGAGACAAATAAATTATGATTCATCCAAATCATGTAAATATGGGATATTTAAGTGATGTTGGCTTTCACACCTAATATTATAGCTTCATATTTAGTCATGTTATTAGTGACATCAAAAGTTAATCAAGATGCTAAAGATATGATCTTACCATGTGGATTTGTTAGAATACATCCTACCTTAGCTCCTTGGAGGAATTTGACACCATAAAATCAGAGTGTGTAGGTGTCTTCATATAAATTAATGCTAATTTTAGGTAGTTATTCAATAACTAATTTAGGCTTAGTAGTAGCAGGAGTGATATCAGTATCTTCTTGATTATTTGCTTCCAAATCAGGAGTGAAATTATGAAAATAGACTTTAAGAGAGATAACTTCATTAATACCTTTAATATAAATAATTTATTCATCAAGGAGATTATGTTGAAGGTGATTTATGGCTGGTGAAGGTGACACTGTGAGTTGGTCGATGATGACTTATCCTTTGATGGATTTTTGTGTAACAATTCAAAGATTGAATTCCATCAATAGGACCATCCATTTTCCAATTCTATCTTCAAGTAAGAAAATTTTGGAGAAGAAATGATGAAGTGGATCAGAATGAATAATGACATAAGTGGTCTATTAGAGTATCTAATAATGGATATTTTCAACAAGGAAATCACATTCTACTTTGGTATAATGTTTATCATAATCAATGAGTCATCGTATGATGTAATAAATAGCATGCTCTTTACCAGTATCATCTTGTTGGGAAAGCATTGCCCCAACTGATATGGGGGTAGAGGAGGTATATAAAATTAAGGGATAATCATTTGAATGTGGTCAAGAAGTATGAATATGGAAAAAATATTCTTTCATACTATCAAAATATTTTTGGCATGAATTTATCCATCTAGAGCATTACCTTATTTTATAAGTGAACTTATATAGTGTATATTGTAAGCCATTTCTTGGACAAACCATTGAATTGTCCCAAGTTTTCCAAGATAAGTACATATATCAGGAATGGAGAGAGGAATACACATGTTGATAATGACATTTATTGGCTAAATTGATATAAATGCCTCAAAAAGAGACTAAGAATCCTATAAATTTATTAGATGTAACTCCAAATACACATTTGTATAGATTAAGTCTAACTTTATATTTTATTAGTTGAACAAAAATGATAGCTAGATTAGTGATGTACATTATACAACTTTTAGATTTGGCAATGAGATCATTGACATAATTTTCCACTATCTTGTGTATCATATCATGGAAAATGTGGGTCATCGCACATTGATAGGTTACTCCAGCATTTTTAAGGCTCAAAGACATTTTGACATAAAAATAGGTGCCCCATTCTATAGTAAATGTTATTTTATGTTAGTATTCAAGAGATATGTGAATTTTGTTATAGCCTAAGAAACCATCTATAAGTGATAACATTTCATATACATTAGTAGAATTGACTATAACATCTATTGAAGGTAAGGGAAAGTTATCTTTTAGACATGCTAAGTTAAGATTACAAAAATCAATGCATATAAAAATGACCATGGTGACTTTTTTGTGAATGGGATTGATGTTTAATACCCATTCTAATTAGTCAACGAGTTGATAAATTTGGCATTCAAATGTTTAATGATTTCTTTTTGACATAAGGTATAAATTTTAGGTGGAAATTTAAGCTATTTTTGTCTAATTAGTTTTGCATCTAGGTAAGTGATGTTATTATGTATGATGATGCTAAGATCAATACCTAGCATATCTTCATATGACCAAGCAAACGTTTTGTGATACTTTTAAAATAATAAGATAAAGTTATCGTGCTCTTTTGGGGTGAGTTCTTTAGAGATAGTAATAGGTCAAGGACATGTTGGTGTGCCATATTTTATTTTTTTAGTTTATTCAATGAGCATAACATTTCCATATTATAAATGATATAGATCATGAGGGAGAGAATAAATAGGATTTATTTTAGGATCCAAACTAATAATGAAATTATTTAAAAAAGTATTTTTTGCGTAAAGTTTCCAAGTTTATGATGTCATCAGGGAAGCTGAGGTTCTTGAGCATGGAGTAGTTCCAATATAGCTTAATCACTAGGGAGCATGGGTAAGGTTACATAGTATTCAACATATGCTTTTAGATAAATGATTTTGTTACTATTATGATCATATTAAAAATGTATTTTTCATACATCTATGGCTTTAGCATTTAAGATGACTTTGGGATATAGGCTCAATTTGAAGGGTAGTATGTTGAGTGGTATCAATTGGATTGGGGATGGGTTTGTTATTTTTTTAATCATAGATGAACTTTAATTGTATTGAGGTAGATAGCCTTGATGGTATCAATAAAATGAAAAGGTTTGTAAAATGTTTGGTGTGTAGAATGTGTAAAAGGTTTGGGAGTTGAGAGTTCTTCAAGTACCAATGGGGTGTCTAATAGTGGAGGATTAAGGGCAGATACATAACCTTTAGGTTATGATTCAATATCAATTGATATGTGAATGACATAGACATCATGGTTAAAATCATGTATTTTTGATAGTGTTGTATATCTAATCTTGTGATTGGGCTTGGGCCATGATATAATTATCATCATATGTGTGGGAAATAATGCATGAATCTATTTCTATGGGAGAATTAGAGGTGGATATGCTTAAATCACTAAATTTTTAGGGAGACATTGTTAAAGGATCTTGAAATAATTTGGCCATTCCATACTCATCACACGTAAAATCATCTTCTATGTAAGAAGCTTTGTATGCATTACATAGAGGAGGAATTTCAATGATATTATCAACTAGAAGAATGGTACGATCATGTGGAAGTAAATAAGGAGGAATCCATTCTAAAATTTGAGGAGGTAATTTAGTGGTATTACAAGTATTTTATAAGTCATTATGATCATCATCATTGAAGTCAATGAGAGTGACCTGTAAATTTAGATTCATGTTAACAAATTTAGGTAGAGGTGCATTTTTAATGCATGGAATGGTTAGAATATGATATTTATATTTGGGTTTTGATAGTTATATACTCCATGTATTGGGATCAGCCTCATGTTTAAAGTGTTTTCCATTATGGGTGAATGTAATGCATTGACTACCTGAAGATGCAATAACCTGCATCCATGGGTGACCTAGGAGCATGTTGTAAGATAGTGGTAAATTAAGAACCATGAGCTTAGTGTGTATGGTCTTGGTTCTAATAGTGAATGGGAGCCAAATACAACCAAGTGGTTTTTTATTTATTTTATCCAATCCTCTACATGTGAGTCGAGTTGGTTTGAGATTATCTTTGGTATATTTAATTTGTTGTATTAACCAAAGAAAGGTGACATTAGTTATAGATCCTTCATCTACTAAGACTTTTTAAATGAGGGTATTATTTATTGTAATTTTAATAAAGAGGGGTGGATCATCAGCTCAAAAAATAATTTCATCATTAATCATGTCTTCTTTAATAAATTCTATGGAAGGTTTAGGAAATGTACAAATAGTTTCAATAGAATGTACTTCTATAGGTGAAGGATCTTTAAGAGGATTTTCCAATCAAGGGATAGTGGTTCTTCAATATCTTATAATTGTTGAATTATAAATTTAAAATGATATGGAGAAGTAATAACTAACTCTATGAGGGGTATTTTATAAGGCATTGAATTGAGTTCTTCTAAGAAATTCTAATGTGGTTTAGAAGATGAAGATGAATGTAAGGTTTATGAGGTATTATGTTTTTCATAAGAATATGAGAATTAGAGTGAGGTTCTAGTTGTGGGAGTGTTTCCTCATTTGGTTTAGAAGGTATAGGTGCAGTAGAGGTGGTGTCTTAAAGTAGTTGTTCTTCAGTTGATGGTTTTTTAGGTTTAGTGACTATATCTTTATGAGTAGGTTTACATCTATAGTTGACTTTGGCTGTGTTCACATATTGGTATTTTGAATAATATTGGTCATAGTCAACATAAATTACACAAATATACTCATTTGAATGTCGTGGGTTAGAATTAGAGAAATATTTTTGAGGTTCGGAGGATAAAGGTTTGGTAAATTATTTATTTTGAGAGGCTTTAACATAGTCATGATGATGTAATTTGATCATAGTATTATGGTCAAATGTATCTCCTAACATAAAATAAGCAACAAATCTAAGAATTCCATGACATGTTTCATGAGAATGATCCACATCAGCATGGAATCAACAAAAATTTTTAGGGTCATACTTGAAGGGCAAGCATTATTATCGGTGAAAGGTTTAGAGGGAGATAATAATTTATTCATTTGTTGGACTATTAATGATGCATGGGAAGAAAGGGGGTTATCCAATTTGAATACTCTTATTTTTGTTTGAGGAGGATTGCTAGTAATCACATTAGTGGAATTTTGGAAATATCTCTTAATGTATTTAAGATTTGGCATAAATTATTTCATAAGAAAGTCTTGTCTTTTAACTTGATCAATTTTTTCATTTAGATTTTGTGGAGAAAAAGTTTGAACCTTATATTGAAGTGAGGGTGTTAATGTTGTTATAAAGAGTTTGAATATATTATCATAATTCATGTAATGAACTAATTATGAGCCAAATATTTCCATAATTTAATGAATTCATGGGCTAATTTGAAGGGTGATTGTTTAGCATTGATAAAATGACTAAGATAATTTTTAGGGAGTTCATTTTGATAAAATTACTTGACTAAGGCATTAACCAAATCTTCTAATTACCAAATAGAATGTTGACGTAGGTGATTATACCATTCTAGGACATCTCTTGAATTTTTTTTGACTAGAACTTTCATTGTAGGGAAGGTGTTTGTTTGAATCCATTATTTATAGAGATTACTAAATGCCTTGAGAAAGGATGTAGGGTCTTTAGTCCCATCATATTTAATAGTTGATGAAATATTTCCAATTTAAATAAAAATAATGAAAAGAGCTAAAGGTTTATTTTGGATATTTTGAAGCATCTTGTTATGCATAAGGGGTTGTGAAATGATATTTACATTGACATATCTAAGAGGAGGAGGGACAAATTTTTGATTAGTTTGAAGTAAAATAAGAGGAGGTTAATTATTCATGTGTAATAAATGTTGTTGCATTTGCATAATTTGAGATGTATTTATTGTTTACATAACATTCATTTGTTGGACTATTTGTCCAAGGATTTGAGTAGTATATATTTGGACATTTGGATTATTAAGATTTGGAGGGGGAAGGTTAGTGTTGGTATTAGGAGGAATATTGGTGTTTTTAGGAGGAATATTCCCATTATTAGGAATAGGGATGTTGCATGTTAAGGGATTTCTTATGAGGTTATTTTTTAGGCTTTTATCAATTTATACTACGATGTAATAAGGTAGTTCAAATAGGGTATTGCCTTTAAAAGTGTGAAATGGGTCTGATGTATTGATGTCCTAATTTTGGTTAAATTAAACCATATTGAAATCTATAGAGGAAGGGTGAGATAAGGTACACCAAGAGTGAGTATCCTCTTGGGTAACTAGGGTAGGAAGGAAAGAACAACCTATGTATCATCTAAATGGATTAAGGATATCCAAGAAGATTTTAATATGGGATATCATGATGTTTAGGATAGGAATCCAAGAAGAAGGAGAAAAAGTATGAAATTTAGACAAAGTTGGCTAGGTATTTGTATGGGGTTGGCTAAGCTATAGTTTAGAAAAAGATCTAAGTCAACCAGAGAGTACACAATCAGCCAAATGGTATAGGGTCAATTTATTGATTATATTTTATAAGAAGGTAAATAGAACAACATGCAAAAAATAGAGTCAAGTGGGTCGACTATGTTCTATGGGAAAACAATTAGAATAGCTTGTAAGAGATCGAGTCAATAGAGTCGACTGTGTTCTATATGTAAGAAAAAATTCAAATATTTAAAATTTTGATGACTATGTGGTAATTTGAAGAGAAGAATTTAATCACATAGGCAACTAGGTTGATTAGGTTGATCTAGTTGTGGCACACAACACAAACCTTATACCAACACTAGTTAATACAAGTTTTGAAATACAATTTACAAACAACAAGTGGCAATACTAAAATGTAAATGCTAATCTAATAAGCTAACATTCTTATATGTTTTAAAATGTGATAAGGCATTGGGATTTGTAAAGGAACTAAAATGAGGTAAGTTAAAGTTGGTTTCAAGTATGTTAAGGTTGAAAATGGGTCTATATTGGTGTTGTTACTAGCGTGGTATTGGGGCATACTCCCTCACTTCACAATCCCATAGTGATAAGGGTGTTGGGTATTTTTCCAATATATACCATCAAGCATGTATTTATACTCTACCATAAAATTGAGTTGACTTCCACCTTGGTGATGGAATTCAAGTAGGTAAACTTGGGTATAATTGTTTGAATGCTTATTTGATGTTTTTTGATTTGGTATTGTGTGAAGGAAGAAAGTGACTAATATGGTAATTTAACCTTCTTAGTTATATTATGTGTACTATCTAAGAAAATAAGAAAATAAATGAAAAGGGAATTAATTACTACCAATGTGGTTTAATTTATTTTTCTTTGAAAAAACACATTACTAGGTCGATTGGGTCGACCTCGTATGCAAAAAGTACATAACAATGTCGATATGGTCGACTCTATCTACTATAAGATAATCTAGAGAAACACAGTCAAGAAAATCGATACAGTTTCTTGGGTGAAAATCAGTTATAGATCTAAGTCAATCCAGTCGACTTAGTTTACTATAAGGTTATAATTTAATAGAATTGAAAAAATGGGAAAACAAAACTAAAGTTTGACTTAAAATGAAATAACTAAGCTAGTTGGAATGAACCTGATGATTAAAACAAAGTCAGTTTGATTGATATTAGCAATGTATTAAAGCTGTTAAATTATTGTTTTTAATTTATGTTATCCACTTTGATCCTACAAAATAAGATGTTAAAATAAAGTTGAATTAGTTGATTAAGTTTTCATAAATTGAATAATTAAAAATAACTAAAAAAACTATGTTGACAAAATCGATCTAGTAGTCTAAATAGAACTTGTTAGAAATTTTGAAAGACAAGATGATAAATTAAATCAATAGAATTGATCTAGTGTGCTAAGGATGAAATTTAAATCATAGAGAGTCAAACAAGATCAATAGGCTTAGATAAATTAAAAACTGATGATATGATTCCCTAACCATGTCGATCAGATTGATGAATTAGAAGATGACCTGCAAAGAATATAGAATTGGGTCGATCAGATTGATCCAGTTATCTATAGGAAAAAATGACCTACACACATAGCTGAACTAAGTTAATTAGATTTATTGAGAATTAAGATCTGTGTACAAATTTTTATACTGGGTTGATGGATCAATTCAATAGTCTAAAAATGATGATTAAAAATATGCAAGGGTTAGTTCATGTCAGGTTCACAAGAATGTATACAAGAAAAAGTCAAGCTAATCTACAAATTATTCCTAACTCAAAAAATATCTAACTATACTGCTAGTGATACTTAGATAATCAGGGTTATGACCAATATGGATCCACTAAACCTATCTAAGGGATCTCTTATCATATAAAATGGATAGAGAGGGTTTTAAAGCCTCTATTCAAGTAACACCACATAATAACTCTAGCTGAGTCTTGATTAATACAAAGTAAAGTAAATCTAGTATAGTGATCACTAAAGTTTATGGCAAAAATGTGGGATAAACATAAACAATAAACATGTAAATTAAAATTCTACTCAAGTCAATGTAGAGGTAATCCTAAGCAAGGATAGCTAATACATTCATTATCCATTATTCATGCAAATATATCTACTAAAATAGAAGAGTAAGAGTTAGGAATACTTATCTTGATGATGAACCCATTGAGTCTCAACCTCTCCCTTAGACAATGGTGCTTTATAAGAGGTTTTTGTGTATTGTTGAAGAAACTAACGATGAAAAATACACTATAGTCTATCCATGGACCTCCTAGTGAATGGTGGAAAAGTAGAAAAAGAAGCACAAATGAATGATTCTCTCTATTGGAAATGGGGCGAAAGATGTGTATATATAGTTTGATTTGACCTTAAGCCTTTCCAAAAAATATTTAGCCCAGTCGACCTTATTATTTATGAAAATAGAGCCATTAGGTCCTAAACTAAGTCGACCTAGGCCGATTCAGTCCCATAACATGCACTATTCCCAGAACTAGGTCTACCCATTCAATTACATTCAATAAATGGTAAAAAGTGGTTTTAGCTTAGGCAGGGGCTATTTGAGGTAATGAATTACTTGAATAAGAGTGTAAGGGAGGTGTCAAATCTTAGTTAAATATATAGGAGGGGTTTGTATTGGTTTTAGGTGGATGTATAGGGAACAACAAACTTATGAATCACTAAAGTTATATCCGCCCCTTTCTTAGTGTACCCTTTAAGGTGTGCACTCAAAGAGGTTAAGACTTGATAGTTTCCTTCAAGAGAGAAAGCATTAGTAATTGATAAAGTTTAAAAATATTGTGTGTATACATAATGATCCTAGTATTCAACACCATTTCCTAATCTACTTGGTGGTTATAGTGGATCATTACCCATGTACTTTAGTAAAATGGATTGGCAATACTAAGGACATTTGGATACATTTTTGTAGTGGAAGAAAAACTATACTTTGATTAAATTCATGTATGTACTTAATCCTATTATTGTAATAATGAATACAACATGTTATTTAATCATTAAGGGATGGTATTAGAGTAATTGTTATATAAGCTTAATTAGCTTATTAATATTATTGTATTTGGTTATATTTTTATAACCAATTCAATTTAGTTGTTTCATGGGTAATTTTATTCTTACTTCTTTTTATCTTGTTTGTTTCATCTACATCCTTTGATATAGGAGCTTATTGTTGGCCTATAATAGGCTATCTTTTAGTAATCCAATATCATGTATTCTTGATATTCCTATGTTACTATAATTATTAAGTTTTACATTAGATTTGAGTAAATCCCTGAGAATTTTAGCTAACTTATCATAGGAATTATTAGAGGGAGCCTAGTAGGAAGAGTAATAAACATAGGCATCCACCAAGATTTTAGTGCAAACTTATAATTTCCTTATCAAGGAGAGAGGTTTAGTAACCCAATATTCAACCTTATTTTCCACATGTTTAATGACATATTTCCAAAGATATTTAGGATAAATATAAAAGGAAAATGGGATGCCTATAAATTTGATTTTTTCTCCTATAATAATCCATTTCCACTTGAAATGGAAAATCCACTCAGGCATATGCATCATGATTTGTCTAAAACATTGAGTTTCACTCCATTGCAAACTAGACCCAAAGGCTAGACAAAAAATATATAGACACTTCATGGCTTATGATTAATGTTTTTCCCTCTCTTTGAGGTGAGGAAATTATCATCATCAAGGTGACCATTAATGATTTAAGAAGACTGGTCAAGTAAAATAATACCCCAAACAAGACCCCTTTCATCTCTAGAGGTAAGAAGATATCCTAAAGCTTATGCAAAAAAAACAAACAAAACTAGAGAAATAGGGAAACCTTGATGAATGGAGCACTAGATGAAAATATTTTCAAATTTGAGACCATTAATACTGAGACAAGTAGAAGCATCTACCAAAAAAATTTAAACTACCGAGATAAAGAACTATCCAAAACCAAGAGCCTTTAACATAGTTAACATAAAAGGCCATTCAATTTTGTCATATGATTTTTCAGAATATAATTTTAGAAAAATGGTTCTCTAACGTGAAGCCTGTTGGTTGAAAATTTTGTCTATCAGCGTACTGGTAAACAAAATAGGTCTTATCAGCCAAAGCAAGAAGATTAGTCATCCTAATGTGTAAGTTTATCACATTAGAAGGAGACTGCTCTCTCCTCTCATCAAGGGGAGGTTCCCTATGGATATGCTATGTATATGTATAAATAGAAAATAATAATACTCAAGGGTAAGACCAGACATCCATCTCTCTTTCTTCAGAGATGATGTATGCAAAACAAAGGAAAAAATCAAGGGAATGACAGACAGCTCTCCTCTTCTTTCAGGAAAAACTATTCATCCAACCACAAGAATACTCCTAGAAATTAAAGTAGAGCGTAATTGGGAGTATGAGAGCCAGCAAATCAAGACACAGCACAAAGTCTACACCTAAAATAATCAAGAGTGATATACGAAGGGAAATGAAAGCTCAAAGTCCTTTACACAGCAATGAAAAAGGAAACACACTGAAGGCAGCTATGGGGGCACAAAGTCTCTCCACAGTTGATTCTTCAGGACACCTTCCTGACTAATTTACTAATCCTGCTTATTAAATTAATGAAATAGAAAAGATATCACAGCACAAAGTCTAAAAAAGTCCCTTGTTTTCATTAACAGAATATGATTAACAGACTGAGCACAAAGTCTCAATGATGCTTCTCAATTTCAGCAGAGTTTCGTTTAGATTGTCAAAAAGAAGATCCTTTTACAATGAAAGAAAGTCCCTTATATAGCCACTTCAAGAAGGACTTGGGAACAGTAATACATCATGATACATTGGGAAATGTTTAGAAGATAAGCTAGAACTTTGGAGCATTTTACCCATTTGATTTTCTCAATGTAGATAAACAAGTCACGCAATTGAAAGTTTATAACTTTCAATGTCTGCCTGGCAGTCTAATCTTATCTTCATCGTTCCTCCTTTTCTAATTAATTGAATCAGGTCCTGGATTCAGTTTACTGTTCTGTTCCTTCCCCACTTTTTGCTAGTCTTTGCCTTAAAATCTATGAATGTATTCTATTTTACATGTTCAAAGGATCAATAGTTATTTTTTTGTCTTCAATTTGACGTTCGCGCACCCATCACTATGTTTCCAACGGTTAGTCGACTGTGTTGAATTTGACGTCTTCAGGCACGTCACCCCTTGGTCTTCTTTTGGCTTTCCGCTTGGTGCTTTTCTAGATTGGGCTTGCCCTTTCAGGCCTTGAGAAATGATCCTTCAACTTTAGGAAGTGTCTTCAAATTGATGGCCGAGAGTCCCTCACAAGGGCACCTACCCTTCAGGGTCCTTCGTTGGCCCTTCGCAAATTCCCCCTGGACTTTTCCCTGGGCTATTCCCTGTGGACGTTTCCCATGGACATTTTCCCTGGGGAAAATTCTCGCAGATAAAAAGTCTAGGGAAAATATGTTTCACCAAATGTTTGAACAAGTCTTTGGATTTCTTTTTAAAATTCCGAAGGGTGCTTTGGTCGATGAAGTGTCCTCTGTAAGGGCACTTGTCCTTTGAAAAAGTTCCTTTCAGCATTGAACTACCCCTTTAAACTTGATCAATGAACCATTTGTGAACTAGTTCAAAGGTTCAATGAAGCGCGCCAAGCGCCTTTGAACCAAAAAGTCAAACCATTGAATGAACTTTACCGTTGAACCAATCGGTTAAACCAAGACGTTGAACCAAAATGGTTCAAGCTAATGGTTCAAGCTGATGATTTAATGAATAAAATAGGCCAATAAACTAAGCATTGAACCAAATATTCGTACTTGCCTTTAAACTGACAGTTGAACCATTTAATTGAACTTGTCCATTGAACCAGTTCAACAGTTCAATGAAGCGTGCCAAGCCTTTTTGAAAACAAATTCGATGAACTATTCCATGAGCTAAATGATTAAACCAAAAGCAATGAACCTACTGTTGAACCCTTCTGTTGAACTAAGATGTTGAACCAAAATTTGGTTCAACGGTTCAACGAAAGCCTTGAACTGACTGACGAACCAAATGGTTGAACCAAAAGATGCTGAAATAAAGGAAATGAATCATCTGAGTGAAATAAAGCATTGAACTACTTGGTTGAACCGAGTGATTGAACTATTCCTTTGGTTGAACTGACTGTTGAACCTTTGAACCCGTTGAACCTTTGGACCCAATTGGTTCAATAGTTCAACGGTTCAAGTCACTTGATTTGACCAAATGTTTGGAAGCCTATGAACCATTTGAAGCGATTGAACTTTGAACCTTGATGAAGCACTTAACTCTTGCCAAAGACATTGAACTTGTTGAACTTTGAACCTGTTCAACCTTTGAACCCATTTGGTTCAATGGTTCAACGGTTCAATGGTTCAGGTCTCCTTTTATACTCAGATGCTTGCCGATGAAGATTTCTGATTGAACTTAGGCTTTGAACCAATCCTTTGAAACAAAAGACGTTGAACCAGAGGATGAACCAAATGTTGAAAATCAATTCTTTTAACTGAAAACTGCCTGTAGAAGTCTTTGAACCTATATAAATGAAACTACCTGTAGAAACTGAAAATACAAAGTTTGTAGAAATCAACATGTAAAATCCATTGAACTTGACTTGCAAAGTCTGTAGATTTTCTGAAAAGCTCTGAAAATGAAAAATCTGAATATCTAAGACAAATTTTTGAAAATGGAAGATACAATTTTGGTCCATAAAACCAAAATAATTCAAATGTTGTCTCAAAAATGACTATTATTTTTGGGAGACAACAAAGCCATAACCCATTCCATACCTTCCCAAATAACAATAATATTTTCAATAATATATCTAGTTTTAATAAATCATGTTTGCTTTGGTCTAACAATAGTAGGAAGAATATGATAGAGATGATTAGAAAACTATTTAGCAAGGATATTATATGAAACATTTAACAATTTAATAGTCTACTAGCCATTAATGATTTAAGAATATTGGTCAAGTAAAATAATACCCCAAACAAGACCCTTTTTAGCTCTAGAGGTAAGAATATATCCTAAAGCTTATGAAAAAAAACAAAAAAAACTGGAGAAATAGGGAAACCTTGATGAATTGAGCACTAGATGAAAATATTTTCAAATTTGAGACCATTAATAGTGATACAAGTAGAAGCATCTACCAAAAAAATTTAAACTACCAAGATAAAGAACTAGCCAAAACCAAAAGCCTTTAACATAGTTAAAATAAAAGGCCATTCAATTTTGTCATAGGATTTTTCAAAATCTAATTTTAGAAAAATGGTTCTTTAATGTGAAGCCATAACCCATTCCATACCTTCCCAAATAAAAATAAGATTTTTAATAATATATCTACCTTTAATAAATCATTTTTACTTTGGTCTAACAATAGTAGGAAGAATAAGATAGAGATGATTAGTAAAATATTTAGCAAGGATATTATATGAAACATTTAACAATTTCATAGTCTGCTAGCTATTAATGAACTCTGAGTTACTAGATTTAGGTATGAATCTGATATTACCTTGATTGATTATGGCACCTAAATTTTTCTTTTATATGGCTTCTTTGTAAAATTGAAGTAGATTAGGCCCAATGAGTTCCCATGTGGCTTTGTAAAATTCATAGGGAAAGTCATCAAGACTAGGAGCTTTATCATTACTCATGTAGTGAAGAGCCTCTATGAGTTCATAGAGACTCAAAGGTTCCTCATGAATCTATTCATCTATAGGCTTTATCTTGAGGGGAACTACATTGAGTAATTATTGAATAGCTTAGGTTCTTTCCATTATTTCCTCCTGAGATTGAAACACTAATTTACAGTGGTCTAGAAAATTAGATGAGATGTGAGCCTTGCTTCACTTAATTTATAACCTTGCTTTGGTCTTAGGTTTATTTTTCCCTAAGGGGTTTGAAAAATTCCTTTGAATCTTTGTCTCTAATTTTAAGCCAATGTAGATGAGCACAAAGTTGTGCCCCTCCAGTAACATGACCATATGCCACCTTGTTTTTATGTTTGAGTGAGGTGGTGAGGGATTTTAAATGTTGATCAAATGGATTATGTTTGAGGAGGGAGGAAATTTTATAGAAGTCCTTAAGCATAACTTCATCACCACATTTTTTGACATGAGCGATTTGTTTCCCATAGTGGTGGAGAAAGGTGGTGGTGCATAGAATAGCCTCATTCCACCACTCAATATAGCTAGTAGCATAAGGTGGATGGGGTGTCAATTTCTAAACCTAGGAAATAATATGAATAGTGCCTACATGGATCAATAGAGATGTGTTGATAATGAAATGATTATGTGGCACTTTAAACTAACCTGTGATCCAAACCATTCTGCAAGAGATCAGGCCATGGTATAAGAGAATGTATTCATAATGAACATTGACAAAATATCCATTAATGTTGGAAAAGGAGATTTTTTTTTTGATAATATATAATAGTCAAGCCTTTTGAGGATATGCACCATATCATGCCATTTTACACTTTACACTTGTTATATACTAAAAAATATGACCTTAATTTAATGAGATTTTATAATTATCTTACCATGATGTTAACTTAAAATTTGTAATGCACTTGATTATAGAGATAATGATACTCTCTTCGTCAATAAGATGCATGAAATATATCTCAGGGATGAAAATTTATACATGATGAAGTGTGTGATAATATTTTGGAAGCATAAGGTTAAAATTGACACTTAAGAGTTCTATTTACATTTACGTGTTGGTTTTAAAAATCTCATTTTTAATGTTTTATTTTCATTTTGGAATCATCCATTATAAATATTTTTTTTCCTTTGCACTTCACATGCTTAAATGCTTAACTTATTTCTACATGTATCTTAGTTTTTAGGGTCCCATGGGGTTCTCTATACTTTGACATTAATTGACCATATATGATTTCTTCCTTTGGAATATTATATTAGCATTCTCTCAAAGTTTTTTAACTTCCAGATTGGATAGAAAGTAATTTATAAGTTGATTTTGAAGGGATTCAACTCAATTAAGGGGTTAGATTCACAATAAAATTATCCAAGAGTGATTTTATTTTTCAATTGGGTCTTAAATATTAATATTATAGAAAATTAGGATTGTAGGATACAATATATTATAGATTCACTTTATGCTATGTGTACATTTTTTATGATTTCCATTGACATGTAAATTTTGAATACTTTGTAAATTAGGGATAGTGCTAATAATTGTACTTGATTATATTGTTGGGACTTTATAATCCACATAATGTGCATTTAAATGAAATGTGAGTAATATCAAGAGATGATCCTCACTAATAATTGGGCCCAAAATAGACTCTTATTGGTTGATTTATAAGCATGTGTCATTCATGTTAGATGACGATGGGAGTTTTTTTAATTTTACCCTTCATTTTTCTTGTTAATTATTAAGTTTTTTTGGTGTAATATTTTCATTGGCCATGTGTGCGTGGGGTGAATATTTATGGGTTGCTTATACTTTGGTAGATCTAATTTTTTGGGTGGGTATCAATGACACATAGAGAAACCCATGTTGCCAATAGAATTTGGGGACACATAATTATAAATAAATATGACCCTTATTTTAAACTCAACTAAATATGAGATTAATGCCTTTGTCATGTCTAAAAATTGACATAATGGAAGCACATATAAAAAAAATCCAATTTTTTATAAGAATGTATAATGTGCATCCTACATAGATGCATTTCCCATTAGATATTAAGCAATGTGGAATGAAATGAACAAAGTATCCAAATAAACTCACATGCTTATACAACATGGATCACAATGTGCAAGTGATTACATAGCTGTTATGTAACCATGTTGGTCCCACTTTCTCTAAATGGCCTACAAGATATCAACAAGCTTAAAACTCTTTAAGCTAACCTAGTAAGCCCCATAACCCCAAGGTCAAAATAAAATGTTCAATTAATGTGAGGTGGGTTAGAATAAGCCTTGGCTTAAACTATACTATCTAAATCTTCAAGGTGCTTAAAATCATCTACAAGAGAATCAAGCCAATCATAGGGCTCAATTCGCACTTAATTCTAAATTAAAAAATTAATTTATGAATTGAGTCAAATTCAAGGGAATATCTCAACTAAAGATCGTAAAGTCCCCATGTGACCTCTAAAGGGGTCTAAAATATTCTAAATAGTCCCCTTGAAGATAGAGCACTCCATCTCAATCATTTGATCTATTCAACCTCGACTATTGGATTTGGTCAATGTGAGTAAGTCCTATAAAATTTAATGGAAGTCAATAAAGAGTTCAAAATAGACATTAAGTCACAAATTCATGTTTTGGAATGAAAGGAGGAGGTGTTGTAGGATGACTTATCCATAGTCATCCCTCCTCCCCTTCCTCAACCTTGGATGACTACCATTAAAGAAAAAAGGAGCTCCAAAAATTAATAAAGTTTTAAAATAAGAAATGGCAAAACAACCTCAAAATCCAAAGCAAGGAAAATAATAAAAATATGATTCCAATCAACTTATAAATCCATTCATTAACTGAAATATATTCAAGGTTTATCACATCACATATTAAAAGTTCACAAGTTCAAAAACCATAATACTTAGTGTGGCTTTGGAAGTCCATAAGTGGAGGGTGGGAAGCTAACATATCAATTACTAAAAAAAAACTCTTTAATACCCTCATGTGGTATGAACAACATCATAACTCCCAATTTCCAAAATAGTACACATTTATCAATTGATAAGTGTTATATCATAGCACGTTTCCCCAAATAGGAGGAAAAAGATTAGACCACATGGGGGCACAAATCAATTCCATTTCTACAAATTCTCTAGCCAACATGATGCAAAAGATACCATTATGTGAGGGGTAATGGATGTATTAGAAACAACACTAGATAAACAAGGCTTTGATCAAAAGAACACTTAATCAACATCATATAATATACAATCAATTCAATGGTCATATAATTATTTCACTTATTGGTGAGAGAGTATTAACTCATTTTGATGATAGATAAGTGCTAACAAAACAAAATATCTTCCCAAACCAAGGGACATATGGAAAACCAATCTATGATCAACTCCTCACACACAGTAAGTCACTATCCAAACATATCACACTCCTCTAATATGAAGAGAATGCCTACCACTTAAGGATGGTTCTAATTCTTGAGGGGTGTTCTGAGATCCCCTCCCCTAGAACTGACATCAATAAGGAGAAAATCCCAACTATAGGTGCACACTTGCCTAAGTGAGAAGCAACACCTACTTATACAACACCCACTACATAAGCCACAAGTAGCCCTTAGTAAACTTGATTACCTAAAAAAATGTTTAATTATCACAAAAGATGATAAATATAAAATGATTGAAAGGGTTTAGGGAACTTTTATTCATGAACTCATGAACTATATTAGGTGCTCACCTACCTAACATGGTAAACAACAAGCCCTCAAAAATCTTATTCAAACTAATCATCTAACAACTCTAAGAAGGTACATGTTCTTCCTTAATGACACACCTCATTCTACCATAAAATCTTTAATCAAAAATGGTCCTCAAAGCATCTAAACTCCAATACTTGCATTTCATATCCATTATGGTTCCTTGAAACTTAGAACCTCTATATATAATCTAAAATCATATGCTCATAACATTATAGGTAGCTTGTACAACAATTAACGACAATGTTATGAAGAAGGGGGAAATATATCATACAATGATTTAATGAAAAATGGCACTCCTAGATGATTGAGAGATTTAAAAAATTAAATAATACATCATCTTCAGTAAATAAAATCCTAAATATCATGGATGTGAAACACCTGCATTATTCATCAAGCCATACTCAAGGATGGTCCAAACTTCACAATCTAAACAATGAGGTATGGTTATGAAAATGAGGCACTACAAGCCTTGACACAAGTATCCAATATAGTATTGCATGCCACTATATTTTGCATGTTCTTGTACAACATGTACTATAAAAAATGATGTAATGGCCAACACAAAAAGATAAGTGTCACCTCAAATGGTTAACACCCAAAAAAAATTAGATAACACAATCAATGCTAAACTATATGCTCTAGGCAACTAGCATATAATCTACCAAATCAAAGTTATACTCTCATCAAGATCATGTTTAATAATGAGGAGGTACACCCACTCAGGGTTACCACTACATGTAGCTCTGAAAGATAATTATCATACTTCAATGCTATCAACACTCATAGGCAACCCACCCAATTTGGTGCCACCACCATAGGATCAAAACTTCTCTATGAGAAATTTATCTCCTTATTATTAAGGAAATCAAACCATCATGAATACATCAATCCATTTAATATGCTCAATAAGTAGGAAGGTACACTCTAACCTTCATAGAAAAGATAAATACCAAATCATATGCCTATCAAGGGTCCTTATTAACAAGGTCACCTATGAACCATTATTAGTTTAAAACAAAGGTGTCCTCTAAGCATATACTCCAAAGAATGAGGTTATAACCTCAAAGTGATTGTTGACTAAAACATTTCAATATCAACATCCAAACTATATCTATTTTCCTTGGGTATTGGAAAATATTCAACAAGAGCCAATACTAATAATCTAACATAGTCAACACTTTAATCAAGTTAGATCACACCTACTTAGTACTAAGGTGCCTCAAAGGCCTACATGTTCCTCTCTAACCAACACTAATATCCAACTTTGATGGATAATCTCTCCAATATGTGGCTAATAAACTGCATATCTCATTACTAAAAGGAGATAAATACCATTCACTATAAGGATAGTCAAAAATGAAGTGACCCACAAGAGGCTCCCTATCAAGACATCCATATAGTATCGCCAATCCATCACACAAGGTGAATACCAAATCTCATAACACTCACATGTATGCATATATGTTTCAATTGGAAACCCATGTGCAACACCACAATGCTTTTGATCCCTCACATGAACCAAGTATGTCCGTATGTCTATGTAACCCTTTGAGGTTCATAAGACAAGGCTTTTAGCTTGAAGGACTATGCTTAAACTCTTCTTAGATTACCCACAAGGTAAGAGTCAACCACTAAGGAAAAATGGAATGGCTTCACTAATTCATCCCAATCTATTTTAATCTCATCACTCAAGGTGAGAGAGACATTAAAAAACCCTATAACACACTTCACTTGAGTGTCAAGGGAATGTTTACTTGTAGTGGGTTCATTGAAAGTAGAAAGCCCCATCTAGACCCTATATGTACAAGACACTCTATTGTCCACCTAAGAGTAATATCCATGGTCTTAATATAAAAGATCAATCTATAAAAAAAACTCTTCTAAGAATTCCTATAAGGAAATATGTGTATTACAATGGTCATGGGAAAGTCCCAATGATCTAACACACTAGATCTCACTCACAAGCTAACAATCACTTGGCCCTTGTGGCCATCTAAGTTCTTAACACCTGATTGGAACTTTCTTCTAAGCCTTCATTAAAGCTCATATTTTAAACTAGATGGGTGGATTTCAAACAATCCTAGCATGGGTCTCTCAATCATGGAAACTAAAATAATGAGACAAACATACATTACTTGTTCGAAGAGTCCATAGTCCAAGGAACTCTTCATGTGTACTATTATTACCTCCTCAACTAGGCATAACATCCAACAAGTAAAAAGATCAATTTTCCAAGGAATAAGTGTTACTAAACAATGATCCCCAGATATTTTAGTGTATAAAACATGCTTTGATACCAAAATGTCATGCCCAAAAACTAACACAATGGAAACACACACAAAAATAGGCCAATTTTTTTTAAGAATGTATAATGCTCATCCTACATAGATGTATTACACATTAGCTAGCCAATAATTTAGCATGAAATAAATAATGAGTCCAAATAAATTGACATGATTAAATATCATGGATTTAAATGAGAAATTTATCACGTGATCGCTACCCACCCTATTGGTCCCACTTACCCTAAATGGCCTATTGGGTATCAACAAGCCTAAAAATCTTTAAGAAAGCATAGTGGTCTCTATGGCCCCAAGATCTAAAAATAATGTTCAATTAATGAGAGTTGATTTTGATCAACCCATTTCTTGAATTATACCATCTAACACTTTTATGTGCTTAAAAGCATCTCTAGGTGAATTTGGTCAATCACAAGGCTTGATTTGCACTCAAGTCATAAAAAAAAAATAATAATAACTTAAATAAAATTAAATGGAAGAGATCAAATAACGATCATATAATCTCCATAAACCTCTAAATGGGTCTAAAATATCTTAAATAAGCCCCTTGAGGATGGATCACTCCATCTCAACTATTAGATCAATTCAACCTCAACCATCAGATTTGATTAAGGTGAGGAAGCTCTATAAATCCTTATATAAGTCAATAAATACTTAAAAATAGACATTAAGTCACAATTTAATATTTTTTAATGGAGGGAGGAGGTGTTGGAGAATGACATGTCCATAGACATCCCACCTCTCCTTCTTTAGCCTTGGACAACTACCATTAATAGAGTCTTCAAGCTTTTGATCTATTTTCCAATTATTTAATTTTTTAAATATGTTTTGATACATGTGTACATGGTTTTTTTCTATATGTACTCATATTTTAATAAAGGTTATAGGAGGTGAAGGTCTTAGTCTCCCTTAGTTTATAAAAAGGTCTTGGGGAGCTTCAAGCTTTGTCATAGCCATTAATGGATACCATCAAGGTTAAAGGTAAAATTTTATAAAAAATTAGTTTTAGATTTTAAATTTTGTATTATAATGAAGGGAACACAAAAATAACATGTGTCCCCTTTTGGTTCAACCTATTTTGGGACTCCCAAGATCTCGTGATAGCAAACAATGCCCAAAAAGGCCTCCCAAGGACAAAATAAGCACAAGGTGAAAACTAAGAAGTTTCAAGTCTTGAAACCACTTTCATAGGGAATGGGATAAAAATTGATGGGGATGGTCCCTTTTCGGTTTCCCTACCTTTGAGCCTTTGGTTCTCCATAATCGTGGCTCAAAAATGGGTCTACTAGGTAACAAAAGAGGTTTATAAACATCATTGTGGGAAAGAGATCATATCTAAAAATTAGTTCATTCTAGGCTTCAAAACTTGTTTAGTGTAGAAGATTAAAAATAATGGATGAGGGTCCTATTATTCACCCCAAAATTTGGGTCTAAATTTACTCATGAGGTTGAGTGTTCTAGATAGAAAAATGGGGGACAATGCATGGAATAAAGATATCCCCTCATTAATTTCAGGACTGATACTGGTTCAATCCAAGGATAGAGTATTTTAACCTATTTTAATCAAATATTATGAACTATTACCACCAAAGGCTCAATGTCTATTTTATGACACTTGGAGTTCTTATCATCTGATTGACCTTGATTGTTGATTGATGTTGAGCCTAACTTTGCCAATTTCTAAAACAAGGGAGAGTATTTCAATTCAAATAAACATAAAAAAGGGGGAAAGGAGAGTAGAAAAGAAAGTTTCTAGTCAAGAGAATGCTAATGGTTGAGAACTAAAACATGTAAATTCATAGTTATACCATTATGTACATAATTTAATAGTTACACAAACTTGTAGCGACATAATGGGCAAGCTTGTAGGGACATAAATTTAGATGCTCGACTTGTGAACTCTTCACTAGATAAAAACACTCAAAGTTTTGTATTAAATTGCACACAATTTTTTTGAAACACTTTATAGTTGAAGACATATAAATCATAGATCATTCAAGAGTGAATGAGAAGAAACAAGGAACTAGATTAGCTTAAGCATAATATAATTACCACGTCTACCTCTATAACTAAGCATAAAATCATTCTTCTTACACAAGCATAGACTCAAAACTAGGAACAATGGACAACATTCATTGAGAAAAAGAGAAAGAATAAAAAGTTATATTATAGTTGTGATAGAGTTTCTTTACACAAATTGTTGATATTGGTAGATAATCAAAGCCCAAAAACTTGAGAGAATAGCTGGTGTAATCCTAGATTAATTTTTGGCAATGTTTTGGGGATAAATTTTTCTGACCCTTTATAAAAGGAAAGAATGCCCCTAATATAGACAAATTTATCCATGAAGTTCACTCAACCCACTACTGGGGTGGTTATAGATATTCAATGATGATTGGGGGTGCAGTTGGGATTCTTTTTATTTTTTGATATATTACCAGCTTGAGCATGATTTGTAGATTAGAGACCATGCTTATCAAAGGCTTAATTTTGTCTTTTATTCTCATTGTCTCTTCTTGGCCTTCCACCATATTCATGCCATATTATCCACCTTGCATTCAATTTGGAGGCTAATATTGATCATATTCAAATATTGATGGCAAATATTACTGTTGATATCTTCTTGGGACAATAAATCTATCATGCCTTGCATAAACTTCACATAAAATTTAGGAGGCTGATTTAAAGAAATATCTATCCCTAGCTTGATTTTAGGGCATCTTATTTAAATTCACTTATTTATTATCCCTAAATATGTCACTTCCATTCATTTTAGTTGGTGAGAAACCAACTACTTTTGTTTGTGATTCTCAAACTTGACATAAAGTCCTCTCAGGAATCTTGATGATTTTGATGGTTAGATGGGCCATAAATATTATCTCTTGGTATATAATTATGTCATCACTACCACATGGTTCTTTCTCAGCATCATATTCCTTCTCATTCACTAGGTTATTGGCTTGCTCATTGAGTCCCACTTTACCACTTGGTAACTTGTCAGCACCCCCAAGCCTTACCTTGTTGTCTACCTTTATGTTTACCATGACCACGTGGATTATTTTCAATATTTCAAGATCTTCATGATTTTATAGGTAAATACTACTAATTCCCTAAGCATCCATGGTTAATATTTCCAATTCTTTGGGCTCTCAAGCTTCTAGGATGGTGGCACGTGGTGCATTATCATCCCCATAGGGGCACAAAGCTTTACATTGTTGATTCACTCCTAGGTCATTGGATAATACCTTAATGCTCCCAAGGTTCTGAGGTTAATGTCTTCAACTCTTCATAGGATGGGTCATAGGGTTCATTCCATGTGGCACAATCTTGGGTCCCAGAGCTTTAAAAAGACTTAGCCATTTTTTCAAAGAGATATGGATTAGAAGCCATGCACTGATGAGATTTGGATGCATGGAAGAATATGGAAGGACATGGGAGTCTTTGAAAACCTGTGAGAGAATAATAAAATTGACTAAGTAAATATTTTTGATAAAGCCAAGTCTTTGCTAAGTGAAATCTATACAAGAAGCAGTCAGTTAATACAAGAATTGAAACCAGTCATTCACATAAAACATAGATTTTAAGCCCAAACATTTATAAGATAGATTCTATATCAAATTTGATGGAATGATTTAAAATAAAGGGGAAATATACTTTATTCATATGTAAATAATATCATGATTATTAAATATTTAGCTAAGTCTTAAATGAAATTCTATAAATATTTATGCCAATTTTATTATGAAATAACATAATCATGAGTTTCATTTATAAAAGGAAGCCATAAAAGATCCCAAAAGATCAATAAACTTGCCAAAATACTAGGTCCAACACTCATATGGTTGAATATTGAAGCATTTTATCATGGACTAAGACCTCATAGACTCAAGGCAAACATGCATGTTAGACTTTGATGTTTATAGATGAAAGCTTAGACTAAAATGTAAAAGTATTAGAAACAAGCATGAAAATTCATTTGTAACTTAGCATCAATCAAATTCCAAGTAGGTAAGTGTCAATTAGAGACACCAAAACTCCAAAGAGGTCCTTGAGACCAAGTAAATCAATATTTAGCTTAAAAAAAAGGTTCCTTGTTATCAACCTAAAAATAGGGCATGTTGGTGAAGGCAACAACAACGATGACTTCCTATTAGGAGATACTCTTGAGTATCTAGAGAATTCAAAATTTATGATTCATGCATCCAAATGTAAGTATTAGTTACAATAAAAACTTTGGACACAATCAAAAGAGTTGGTACCAAAGTCTTCTCCAACACATGACATACTTAGCTACTTTATTACCCAAGACCATTAGTGTGTGTTTTTTAAGGGATTAATTCATTTATAGTTATTCATTTACATAAAATCATTTGGATCTGCTTAAATAATTTATAACTTTTGAGAGATTAATATTTATCAAATTAGCTCAGGTTAAAATGGCATGGGCATTACTTTACTTCCAGCCAGACATCTATAATCCTGATAGAGATACCTATTGTCACCCTAAAGACCTTGATCCACTTCCAACCAGACCAAAAAGCTCACGGTGGAGGTTGTCTGATTCACCTTTTCTATGATCTTGGGATTTCATATGTTACTTTCATTTTCTTTTCTTTTCTTCCATTTTGAAAGAGGGGCTTTATGTTCATTCCATTGAGGTTTGAGGACTAGGCCATGGGTTTAGGAAAGTTCAATGATTAGTTGAGACAAATCATAAATGATAATGTTTATATTTGATTTAGAATTTTTGATAAGTGAATTTGATGTCTGTAATCAAATAATGCAACATTAATAAATCAAATAATTTACTCCATTAAGAATCATAGGCCACAATAATTCTGAAAAATGCAAAAAGAAATACAATAGTTCACATATAATATTTAGGCAATGTTTTCATTTAGGTTATAGAATGTCATTGATGCTACATACACACAAATAGACCCTTCATTTCATTAAGTAATGATTAAGCAAGGGAACCCTATAGGTAAAACAGGATAGTTAAGCACAAAAGAAACATGATGAGGCTAAACTCAATGAAAAGCCAAAAGAAAACAAGGAAAATGAACACAAATCAAACCTAAGCTAACAACAAGGGACAAGAAAAAGATAAAAAAATAAAAGGAGAGAAACTATTCAAAGGGATCCTTCAAGTAATGACATGCCTAAAAATTAGTTAGACACCTGATTTCTCAAGATTTTGAGCCCAGGCCATCTAAGTTGAGTTGAGTTGAGTTGAGTTGAGTTGAGTTGAGTTGAGTTGAGTTGAGTTGAGTTGAGTTTAATGGGATTCTCTATTCTATTCACTATGATAGATAGAGGGGGTGGCACGGTCTAGATTCACTATGATAGATAGAGATAGAGGGGGGGGGGGGGACCCCATAGATAGAAAATTATCCCATATAAATTTTTCCAATGTTCTTTTATAAATTTGTTAAGTCAAGTCAAATTTGCATAATTCAATTATGTGTTATTTAAACAAATAACAATGGGAATAATTCAAGGGATTACCTCAGGTCTACACCCTGAACTTATGATGAATATAAATGCCAAGCATTGGTACATACTAGAATAATTTTATTACTCAACCTTGGTTGAGACATTTTTGTTTGTCATTTCATCATTGACTTGACTATAAAGCTTCCTAGAAGTGGAAACTCTTTGAATTTTTGTTTCCATCTCCTAATAAAGACAACTTAGCTCAATTTCATATTATTTGAATCACACATCAATTATTTAGTAAGGAGAGACCAAGACAAACTGCAATCATGGAATAGGGCTATGGAGAAGACACACCCAAAGGGACAAAATGAAAACCAAGAGATTAAAATAAACATACAACCAAATTGAAACTACTCTAATACTAAAGTAAGAAATGATAAATAACCCTAAGAAAGAAAAAGTAGAAAGCAAGAAATTAAACTATTATGTACAATATACATTACCAACCCAATCCAAAATCTAATTCTAAAGATGCTTCAGGAACTTCCCATTCACTAGTAATGAAAGATCATTTCCTTCTATATCCTTAATGTAGAAAGCATTCTACCCCAATAACTCAATGATTTGGTATGGACTAATCCAAAGTGGGTCAAACATGGAAAGTTGACCCTTATTTTCATGGGATTTGTTCCATAGTATCACTATATACTAAATCTTTAAGGACTTCACCTTGGCCTTATTTTCAAACCATCACTTGATAGTGCTTTGATGCTTATTGAAATTCAACAAGGCTTCATCTCGAGATTATTCAAATTGTACAATGTCTAAAAGCCTAAAATTTACCTTTTCATTGCATTCCATTTATTGTTGTATAAAATTATAGCTGGGTAGCTATGTGTGACTGGTATAACTAGCTCTAATAATAGACTACTAGAAATGGGGAGCTCTTAAGTGCTTACTTATGTCTGGTGCGATCAGTCTAAAGGGAAAACTTTAGTAGTGAATGCCACTCTTGAGGTCTCTTATCTACATATTTCTTGATGGCTTAAATCAAGTTTTTGTTGGTTTATTATTCCAATCCATTCCCTTTTTGTTATTCATTGGATGAGAACCTTAGAGTGACCCCATTGTGATATAAAGGTAGAGAGATTTCCAATTTAAATGGCAAGTTGCCTTTATTAGGTCTATTTCCTTGTTGCCCTTCTAAATCACTTATCTTTAGGAATTAAAAAAACTACATACTTTAAAAACAAACCAATACCAGTTTTATAAACCCATTAAGGCCTTAAAATTCCTTACAAAGTTTTAGAGTCTAACTCTCAAGGCAAGTCTACCAACTCAACAAGACCTTCTAGCAATTAGGCCTCTTTAAGGTCAAAACACTGATATAGTATTGGTTACCATAATGTACAAACTTGCACAGGTATATAAACTCATTAATCCTATATATAATGATAAATTACATGTGATCCTAAAGTTTTAGCAAATTTTTAGGGTGGAAATACAAGATAAATGAATTTGAATTTCAAAACCCTAATTTTAATTTAATCAAGCTTGTAGGTGGTCGAGAGGGAACAAAATGGGATAAATGGATTCTTATTCAATTTCCAATGAATTTTAGAGTTTTATATGGTTTTGCGTACCTATATTCACCTTTCCTAATAGTTCTTAGGCTTTGAACAATCATCAAAATTCTTCCTCATGTAGATTTATAGAGTTTTATGTGTTTCTATAGGCTTGTATTAACAATGATGAGAGTTGGAGTTGAATATTGTATAAAAAGTATGTTTTAAACATAAAAAATTATTACTTACACTAGATATAAACTATCTACCATATTCCCATCTTCTAAAACACTTTAAATAACCTCTAACTGAGACCTTTGCTCTTTCTTATTGATTGTCTTAGTGGATAGAGCTTTCTAAGATTGTATAAAGAATATTCAATCTATAAATTAATGAAAAGAGCCCTTTATAAATAAGAAAAAAATCATGAAAGGATAATCATGTACTAGATAATTCATAGGATTTCACAAAACCTTGCTAAAGTGTTCTTTCCTTCATTGATATTCTTGGAGTTAAATAGTCATACATAGAATTTGAAGGTATACAATCTTCTTTTACAAATTTTAATATTCTTGGTTTTATAGAAACACACCACCTTTATATACATAGTAATTATATTATCCTCAAGTCATCTTATGCATTTTAAGCTCCTAAAATGTCTCCAACTGAATCTCGATCGCTCAATGTATGTCCATGCTTGAGAAACTAGCCTTCTTGGGTGTTATGCAAGGTTAAAACATGGTAAACATGACCAAAAAGGTGGAAACCAACTAAATATCATCATAATATCTTAAACACCTATAAACATACCAAAATCCATCATTATAACCTATCAAAAACATAAATTATACCATATAAATAATGAAATAAATTCAAATTTTTGATTTGGTAGTTTTGGCGGGAAAGGGCCAAAAAGAGCTCAAATTCAAATTTTATTCAAAACTAAGACATATAAATGAATCCTTAATGATCTATAAGACTAATAATACCACTAAATACTCAAAATATTATATCAACAATCCAAAATTGATCAAAAAGGTGATTCTCCTGCATCATACTCTGTAGAAACAAGAAATTGGCTCATGAACTCATGTTCATGAGGTGTTCAAGAATACCTCCGTGTTTGATGATGTATAATTTTTTCATCTAATTGTAATAATATATAGGATTATGTTTCCACTTCACCAATTAATGGTAATACTCTTTACCTCTTGTTCTCTTCACAACCTTCTTATCCAAGATAAATTGAAGTTCTTATTTCTTTGCTTGCGGTAGTTGATCTACCCACTCTTGGGTTGTTGTGTCTTCATTCCCAATTGGTTAATCATGATTATCTCTTTCTTTTTATGGACACAAGTTTGAAACATTTAATATATTAAATATTCCTATACCAATAGGAAACTCTATCTCATAGGCATTTTTGGAGAATTTCCTAATAATCTTGCAAGGGCCAATCTTCTTCATCTTCAGTTTGTTATACTCACCTTTTGGAAAAAAATTATACCTAAAATGAGCCAAAAACATGTATCTAACATGAAACTTGACTTATTTCCTCTTTAAATATTCTTTTTTTTTGTACTTATCCACACTCAACTCTTATTTATTCTTCAATTGATCATGCACCTCTTGAATATCAGTGGAAAACTCTACTCCCTCAGCACTTCTTTTCTCCATCTTTCCTAGACCTCTCAACTCAAAGACTCCTGTTAGGTGCATACCATAAATAAATTTAAATTTACTCTTTCCTATTATTATTTTTGGAAAATCATTTTAATAAAATTACACTTGTGGCACTATTAAGTCCCATTGTTTAGGACTATCCTTTGTTAGACACCTCAACAAATTACCCAAACTTTTATTCACCATCTCAGTTTGTCCATCTATTTGAGGGTGATAAGTTAAAATAAATCTCAAATTTGTTCCTATATTATTCCAAAAGGTTCTCCAAAAGTTCCCTACAAACTTGGTGTTTCTATCTTAAATAACACTCAATGTTATTCCATGTAGTCTAACCACCTCCTTGAAGGACAAATTAGCCACATGAGTAGCATCATTGGTTGTCTTTCAAGGTATGAAATGAGCCATATTTAAAAATATATCCACAACAACAAAAATAGAGTCATTCCATATTTTATTTCTTGGAAACCCCATAACAAAGTCCATGTTAATGGGATCCCAAGGCCTATTTGGCACTAGAAAGGGCTGATAAAGTCTTGTATTAGTGCTCTTTCCCTTTTCATATTGACAAACTTTGCATTTTTCTATGAACTTCTTTACATTTGTTTGCATTTTAGGCTAATAATAATGACTCAAAATGGCCTGCTAAACTCTCACAATGCTTCTCCTTGATCAAATTCTCTCTCATGGAGCTCCTTGGCACACAAAGTTGAACTCCCTTGAACAACAAACCATCCTAAATCATTTATTCCATCCAAGTCTCTATGTTTCTTGTATTTGGATTATTTTAAACCTCATATACATCTTTAAATTATAAATTAGTTTCATATAATTCCTTAAGTGACTCTATTCCTTCACTCTCAAGTTGAATTTCACTTATAATTAAAGTTTTTGTACTTAGAGCATCTACTACCTTGTTTGTTTGACCTTTCTTGTGATTGATGATAAATGTGAAGTTTTGAAAGTACTCCACCCACTTCATATGCCTTTTATTGAGCTTGGGATGACTAGTTATGAACTAAAGTGTATGATTATCCATGAATATGACAAACACTTTTGGCATTAGATAGTGTTTCCACTTCCTCAAGGCTTGAACCATAACATAGAACTCTAAATCATAAGTTGAATAGTTTTTCTTGGCCTCATTTAAATTTTCACTGAAGTATGTTATATATATTCCCTATTTGACTTAGGACAAATCCAATGGACACCCCACTTGCATCACACTCAACTTTAAAATTCTTATTAAAATTAAGATGTGCCAACACATGCTCCTCTATTATTATTTTCTTCAAAAAATTAAAAATTTATCTTAGCTATATCAGTCCATACAAATATTATTTTATCCAATTTATAATATCAATAATGGGTGAAAAAATCCCACTAAATTTTTTGATAAACCTCCTATAAATACTAGCTAATCCATCAAAACTTCTTACCTCATAGGTTGTCTTGGGAGTTGGCCAGTCAATGATGGATTTCACCTTGTCTTTATCCATCTTCAAAACACCTTCAGAGATCACAAAACCATGATATACAAGCTTTGTCTTCATGAACAATCATTTCTTAAGATTAATCAACATATCCTCTTGTAACCTTTGCATTACCATTCTCAAATATTAAATATGCTCCTCTTTGCTAGGGCTATAAATCAATATGTCATCTAGATATACAATAAAAAACTTACCAATGAAAGACTTTAAAAGGACTATTTCAAATAATTTGGACTTATCTATAGTCCAACTAAAAATAAATATCAAGAATACACCTATATTATTCAAAATTTTATAATTTTAAATTCTCTCCAATAAAATAAATGGGGAATAGATCCAAATTATTCCCATACTCTCCATGTGCAACTACATATAACCCAAAAACTATTAATTTTAAAAGATTATCTCCAATCCAATTTAGGGATATAAATATAGATTATATGAAATAGTATTTTTAAGACTTCATTCATGAGTCTCATGAATAAGCTTGGGTAATTAGTGAGACCAAATGGCATGACTTGCCACTAATATAACCCCTCACTTGTCTTAAAGTAGTCTACCATTCATCTCCTTCTTTTATCCTTCTACAATGATAACCACTCTTGAGATCCATATTATAAAAATAGTTAGAACCACTATATTAATCCATCAAATCTTTAATTGTTGGAAGAGGTAACCTATACCTTATGGTTATCTTGTTTATTGCTCTAGAATCTATGTACATTCTCCAATATCCTTTTTTTTCACTAATATAGATGGTATTGTACATGGGATAAGGCTTTCTTTGATCAATATTTTGTCCAAGAAGTTTTGTATTTGATTTTTAATTTATACATTGTCTTGTGTAATAATCTTGTAGGCAAATTTGTTATGCAAACTTGCACCTCGTACAAAATCAATGTTATGACTAATGCTCCTAATAGGTGGCATCTCATTGGGTAGTTCATCCACCATTATATCATCATATTCCTCTAGCATGTTTTGAACCTATTGAGATAACTATTTAGATTAGTGGATATTACAATATTACTTGGTATGATTACAACTCCAAAATACAAATCTTCTTATTTTATAGCATTCAAAAACTCTTTCTCACTCACCATTATAACACTTGCATTAGTCCTTTATCCATTGTCTTCTTCTTTAAGAGGCAACATTGCATGGCTTATACTATCCTTCTCCAAGGTGTAAACATTATTCCTTCCATAATTATTAGTCTTTATATAATATTTTCAAGGTGCCCTAGGATCACATGGCACACATCTATTGGCATTATGTCACATAGTACCTTGTCTTTATATCCTTCAATTTGAAAATCTACCCAACATTGCGCATTCATAAGAAATTGTTTCCCTTTTTGAATCCATGATACCTTATAGGGGTTTGGATGTGGTATCCTCTTTAATCCAAGATTTTATACCATTTCTAATACTACTAGATTATTTATACTACTTAAATCAATCACCAATTTGTAGCACTTACCTAGGTATTTTTAAGTTTTCTTGAATAGTGTCTTTCTTTGGGTAGGCTCATTCTCCTTCGATGGTTTGATCATCACTCTCATCATCAACAAAGATCAACCAAATTTTGGTTCTTCAACTTTAGATGGATAATCTACACTCTCTTCTTCTTGTTGAACTATTTGGTTTCTACTTCCAATTCTAGAACCACTAGCTTGAGCATTCTCTGGACATTCCTAAAACCTATGAGTAGAAAGTTTATTATATTTGAAACACTTACCAGTGAATCCACTTAACCCTCTTCCTAATTATGTGTATCCTCCTCTAAATTATGTCTCCTTCTTCTAAATTCACTTCTTGAATTAGATGCATGTTCTTGAGAGTTACTTGGTTCTAAATTTATTCTTTGTGATGTGCCTCTTCCTCCTTGTTGACCTCTACCTCCATAACTTCTGCCCCTGCCCATTTTTTGCTTAGTTTTCCTTATTTTTAGCTTGTCTTCTACCTTCAAATAATATTGGTAACACTCCTAAAGTGTCCTTGGACTTACTAGGTTGAGTTCATCTTGAAGATTATACCTTAACCCTTTAAGGTATCTAGCAATCTTCTCCACATCCTCTTCTACACATCCTATTCTTATTGTCAACTTGTAGAACTCCATAGTATACTCATTAACACCCATATATTTTTACTTTAAATTTTATAATTTCTTGAATAGGTTAGTATAATAATCACTAGGCAAAAAATTTTCCTTCAATTTAGCTACCATCCTATCCCAAGATTTTATCTTGGATTTGTCTTTCTTTTTCCTTTCATCCTATACATAATCCCACCAAAGTGTTGTTTGTCCTTTTAGTTTTGTGTGAGGAAAATTTACCTTGTTCTCATCTAGTACATTCTCATAATCAAAATATTTATCCAACTTTATGATCCAATCAATGAACTCCTCTCCATCTAGGTCACCTACATAAGTGGTAAGTTCTATCTTTGGTTTAGACCCCTATCCCATGACGACTTTCAATAGTCTATCAATACCTTCTTCCTCCTCTGATGCTTGTGGTTCTTCTTCCTTATCATTGATATCCCATGTTAAAACTCTTTTTCTCTGATTGGCCTCTATTACTATCATCCTTGCATCAAAATTTACTCTCAAGTTTCATAACTCCTCCAAGATTGCATCTCCTATCTAGATACTTTCTCTTCCACCTCATCTTAGGTTCCTCCTAGGTGGCATTCTAGTTTCTCAACTCAGTTGACTAATAAACAATCAATTCATTTTTTTCTCAAAGAGTGATACCTTCATTTAAGCCTCCTTCAAACATCCAACCTGGCTCTGATACCAATCTGATGTAGAGGGAGAGAGATTGCCAATTCAAATTATAAGTTGCCTCTATTAGGCCTATTTCCTTGTAAAACTTCCAAATCACTTGTCTTGATGGATTAATAAAAATGCATGGTTTCAAAACAAACTAATACCAATTTAGGATACCCATTAAGGCCTTATAACTCCCTACACATTTTAAGATTCTAACTCTCAAGGCAAGTCTACTAACTCAATAAGACCTTCTAGCAATTAGGGTTCCTTAAGGTCAAAGCATTGATATAGTACTGGTTGAAAGCATGAATATAATATTATTCATCTTAAAACCATAATACATTACATGAGATACTATATATCCAAAATAATATCACAATAATATCATATAGAATAGGAAGGTGCTATAATAAATAACCCAGAATAGAGTTCATAGGTAAAACAACATAACAAATAAACCATAAAGTGTTATGGTTAATTAATCACCATTTATTATAATCTAACATTCTCCCCTTTAATTAAGCATATCTTGAAGTGAACAAGAGAGAAATTCTTTAAATGCCTCAAATTTGTTATGTGCAAGTGAATTGGTGAGGACATCTGTATGTTACTCTTCTGTCAGGCAATACTAGAGTTGGTGTTGTGTTGTTGTACATGTTCATAAATGAAATGAACTTGCACCTCAATGTATTTTGTGCATTCATGAAATAATAGATTGTGAATAAGTTTTAGAACACCCTCACTGTCACAGTATAGGATGGTAAGTGTCTTCTATGGTACTCCTAATCCTTCTAGTATGCGACGTAACCATATCATTTCATAGATAGCTCCTCCTACAGCATAATATTTTGCTTTAGTGGAAGATCAAGAAACAAAGTTATGTTTTTTGTTCCCCCATGATATAGAACTAGATCCTAAGAGAACACATATCTAGAAATGGATTTTCTATCATCAATATTTCCTACATGATCTGAGTCTGAATATCGTATCAAGAAGAAATTATCATTCTTCTTATATTCTATATTGAAGTTCATTATACCCTTGATATATCTTAATATTTGTTTTGCTACTTTCCAGTGAGACATATTTGGCTCCTACATGAACTATGAAAGAGAGATAACCACATAGTTGATGTCTGGTCTAGTATATGTTAAGTAAATAAGACTCCTAAGCAAGTATCGATAGAGAGTTGTATTTACTTGTGGTGATGGATCTGTATGAGACAACTGAAGCTTTGTCTCCATAGGTGTAGCAATTGGATTACTATCCATCATCCTAAATTTCTTGAGTGTTATCTTATAATATTTCATTTGGGACATAAAGATGTGGTGTTATTTTTGTCATACTTCCAATCCAAGATAGTACTATATAAGCTTGAGATCTATCATGTCGAATGATCAATTAAGATCTTTCTTGGTTGCATCTATCATCTTCACTGAAATGATAATGATGAATAGATCATTGACATATACTAAAATAATTACAATCTCTCCCCTTTGATATTTTAGGTAAATATTTGGATCATAGGGACACCTCTAGAATCCATGTTGGATGAGATGTTCATCAATCTTTATGTACTAGGCTTAGAGAGCTTGTTTGAGACCATACATAGATTTTATGAGTTTACATACTTTTCCCTCATTGCCAAGTGATACAAAACCTTTGAGTTGTGTCATGTAAACTTCTTCTTGTAGATCTCCATTGATAAAATCACTTTTTACATCCATTTGGTGGATCTTCCATCCAAATTATGCAGCTAAAGCAAATATCATTCTAATTGTTTTGATCTTGGTCATAGGAGAAAATGTCTCCTCATAGTCTATGCATTCCTTATGTGTATATCCTTTAGCCATGAGTAGAGCCTTGTGCTTGTCTATATTGCCATCAGATTTGTATTTCATTTTGAAGACCCATATACAGCTGATTAGCTTCTTCCCTGGCGGAAGATCTTCAAGCTACCATGTTTTATGTTTCATCAATGATTGATATTCTGCATTTATGGCATCCTTTCAAAGTTTAGACTCTATGGTTTTTTGAACTATCGAGAGCTATACTGATTCTACAACTATGTTTATTAGGGCCAAATTTACCTCATCTTCAATCATGCTTTGAGTCTTGGGTCCAGTAGTCAATGTGTCTAGAGATTTATCTAGTTTAGCATCTCTTAATGTACTTGTATACCATTTAGGCATATGTTTTAATGTTCTTATGGGTTGATCTATATTAACTAACTAATCATCCTCATCATCATTATCACCTTTGGTGTGGTTATTACCTTTTGAATTGTCTAGAGGTCTGATTACTAAATGATGTGAGTTTGTGGAAGTCAAATTGGTTTTATTTTTATCATCAAAATCTACATCCCTACTGATGGAAATATTTTTTGTTTTGGATACCTTAAAGCATTTAGTAATTAGAACATGGTCCATGGACTTCCTCAGTTGAAGAAAAATATAGATCTCTACACTGGTTATCTAGTAGGGAAACAACATCAAACATCTTTTTGTCAAAGTTCCTGAAGAGCATTTGGTAAGCTTGATCTAGTGCATACTGATCTATATGGTCCCATGAGATCCAGTCACTATAGGTTTCAATATTGCATGCTCTTTGTTGATGACTACTCATGCAAGATGTGGGTCTACTATCTCAAGACTAATGACCAAGCCTATAATACTTTCAAAGAGTTCAAAGTAGTAGTTGAAACTAAAATTGATCATAAAATCAAGGCTCTCCACTCTGATCGAGGAGGAGAATTCATCAGTAAATATTTTTTTGCTTATTTGAAAGAACATGGCATTCATTAACAAATGACTCCACCATACACTCCATATTATAATGGTGTTGTAGAATGGTGAAACCACACTATCATAGAAATGGTGCATAGCATGATTGAAGATTCAGGTTTGGCATGTACATATTGAGAAAAAGCATTGAAAATAATAGATTATTTGTTGAATATGTCACCCACTATAGATCTTCATAATATGACTCTACATGAATCTTGGATAGGGCATAAACCTTTTATTGCTCATATTTGAGTTTTTAGATGTAAGGCTTATATGTATGTTCCTAAAAAGAAGAGAAAGGAACTAGATACTAGATCCTTACCTTATATCTTCTTAGGGTATAATGAAGAGTCATTAGCCTACAAATTTATGGACCCTAAAATAAAGAAGATTTCTATTAGGAGGGATGTAGAGTTTGACAAGAAAAGTAAAACTAGTTTGCCTTCCACAAACTCACATGATTTAGTAACCAAACCTCTAGATAATTTAGAAGGTCATAACCACATTGAAGGTGATAATGATGATGAGGATGATCAATTAGTTAATACAGATCAACCCATAATAATAATAAAATGTATGTCTAAATGGTATACAAGTACATTAATAGATGATAAATTGGATATAGCTCTAGACACATTAACTACTAGACTAAGGACTCAAAGCATGACTCAAGATGAGGTCAATTTGGCCCTAATGAGCACAGTTGTAGAATTGGTAGAGCCCTCGATAGTTCAAGAAGCCCTAGAGTCTAAACCTTGAAAGGATGACATGGATGCATAATAACAATCATTGATGAAACATAAAACATAGCAACTTGAAGATATTCCACCAGGGAAGAAGCTAATTAGTTGTAAATGGGTCTTCAAAATAAAATACAAAGCAGATGGTAGTATAGACAAGCACAAGGCTTGACTCAAATTTAAATTTTAGACTTATGAAACTTTAACCCTAAAACAAAGAAGATTTCCATTAGCATAGAAACTTATTAATCCTCTAAAGCATGATAAATTACATGTGATCCCAAATTTTTAACAAATTTTGAGGGTGAAAACACAAAATAAATGCATTTAAATTTCAAAATTGTTACATCTTGATTCTTCACCAAGCAAACTATCTGATTATCCATGGATATTTATAGTTGACAAATTTAGAATTGCTTATTTTTAACTAAGATTTGAGATATATGTTGTTATGGGACAATAAGATATTTATTAGTTTACATGTTTATATTTTTATAAGTTAGTTGTAGTGTATATGTTTACATTACGAACATGTTAGTTTTGTATTTCAACTATATTTTATGATGTAAGATTATTATGTTGTTATGGTCTAACTAAATGCTTGTTGTGAGGTTTATGTAGGGTAACTTATCCCTCAGAGTATTATCGAGGGAGAGCATCATTAGAGAGGGTGATGTAGATGGAGATGTCAGAGGATGACAAAGAAAACTGATTAGAACCTTGCACACATCATAATAGTTAGCACATGTTAGAATGCATAATGAAATGGATAACATAGTGTGTTTATTACTACTTGTTTTAGATAGTCATTTGCATATGGTTTTCTAGTATAATATAAATGGTTATGTGGTATTCATCTTGCATGATTTACATGTGTGACTATTAATGCTTTTCAAAAATGTAAAATTGCATAATTAGTGTAAATTCACGGTTAATGATTAATGGACTTATCATTAAACCATTTTGACATTTGAGATGCTAATTAAATTAGTAGAAAATAATATATTGTGTCTACTTATGGAGAATAGAGTGTTTTTATTTGTAAATTACAGTCTAAATGCTTTTAAAAATGTGATTTTGATAATTAGATTTAAATTCAAATTTATTGATTGACTTATCATTTAACCAACATGATTTGAAAATCTAAGTTAATTAGTAAATATACTAATTATTGTAGTTAGCGATAAGTTAATAAATATGATAAATTACATTTTAAGAGGGAAAAGTAGAAAAATGATAAGAAAATAAAAAACAATATAAAAAGAAATGGAATGTTTAAAATTAGAAAAAACAAAAAAATAAATATATTAATAAAATAATTAATAAACAAAGGAAAAAAGAAAATCAAAAGGAAACAAAAAAAAGTAAAATCTTTTAAAGGGGAAAAAGATTATGCCCTTTTTAGTCTTAATAGAGATTATGAAAAGAAAATCATAAGTATTTTTCAAAAGGGAATTAGAGAAGAGCATAAGGGAAGCGTAACACAAGGAGGAGAGAAGACACAGAGGAAAAAAGAAGCACAAAAAAGATCAACACAAATTTTCAGGTAGGCAATGCATTCAATTTTAGTGTATGATGTGAAAATTATGGGTTTGAAACAATCCATAAATGTCTATATATATATATATATATATATATATATATATATATATATATATATATCTAGTCACCTCTTTTCGATTATCTCTATTTTGGCAAACTCTTTTCCATGCTAGTCGACTAGGGTAGTTATTTTTTTGTTGATTAAACCATTTAACTCAGACAAGGGATCAATTTAAGTGGATTAGACTAGAAAACAACTATAAAAAATATAATAAAAGGAGAGAGCATAAGTCACGTAGCCATACAACTCCATGACTAAGTCCTATACACGCAGCCTTATATAAAACTTAAGTAATATATAAAACATAGTCATGCATAAAAAATTGTACCTATAGGACTTATGTTTTATGTTTTATAAATAATATAAATAGGACTAATTTGATACATAGTATAATAAAGTAAGAAAATAATGACTTATAATAGGGTGTAAAATAAAAGAAGAAAACAATGACTTACCAAAAGTGTGCAATGACTTATCAATAGTGTGCAGCGATTTATCAAATAGGTGCAATGACTTTACATAAATATGCAGTGCCTTATATTAATATTTTTCCCAACGATCTAAAATAGGGTATGGTCATATATTGTTAAATAATCTTCTAATTAGCAGATGTATTAAATTATATGTATAAGGCATTCTATAAAGAAACAACGAATTGTATTACTATGTAAAAAAAGATAATAACAATGAATTATTTTTAACTAAAAGTGATATAAATTGATAGTATGGCTTAAGAGTATTATACTATATCACTTCTCATGAAATGACCAGTTAGTTCCTAAAATCACCATTGATTGGAGAAGAGTATCATAGAATTAATAGTTTTAAGTTTGCTTAGAACAGTTGACGGTTTATATGAAATTTTCTATTTATAATCTTGGATTACCTTATTTCCCTGTGGTAGTCAAGAATAAGTTATGATCCACTAAAAATATTTGTTAAACAGGGAATCATTTATATTTTCATGATCTTGAGAGGTATACATTGTAGATGTACTTGACAATACAATGGAATATATATCTATTAATTTTTGCAACACTCACTATAATACAAGATTTTGTTATGTCAGAGATTAATTTGTCCATATTTCATTATTATTTCTATTATTAAATGTATGGTCACACAAAATATTAAACAAATTATTTCTTGGAGTGAACACATAAAATCCAGTGTATATAAACAGATTGTATTCTGTGAATGTATATCAAACTAGCGTGCTTAAATTATATAAAATAATATAAACATAAATACATATCCAGAGATATATTCATAGATATGGTTGACATAATATGGTAGTGAATGTTTTATTTTCCCATGACCATTTAAGGGTGATTTATACAAATATCACCATAAGTTTTCTTAGATAGTTATAACAACTATCACTTGTGGCATGAACATAGTTCTTTAAATGTTAGGCCATTATCATCAAATAGTAGGTAAATAGTGATCCTATCTATCTTTTTTATTTATATGGTATTGACCTTTCATATTATAACTGTAACCTTACATAAGTATGTATACTTATTTTATAGTATTATGAAATATTGATATATTCTGCAATAAGATGTCAAAAAAGGTTATATTGACTAAGTAATTGATGGGGAACTGTAAAAAGACTTTTGATATCATTTAACCATATCCTCATACATTGTTGATCATTTATTATACTTAAAGGAGACATTTCCACCTGATGATATAGGAGTTACTAGGAGATTATAACATATATGGGTATAACAGGGTGTATGCCTCTAAGTTTCATGGATAGATACAAAATAATTGGGAAACCTATTTAGGTAGGGATAAAATTATGGAGGATTATTAGGTTATTGAATCCCTTACCTTATAAAAATCATCAATATATTTTGTGATCAAGATTGTATAATGATTGTCAAAATCACACAGAGTCCTTGAATTAGGAATATAGTTGTCCATTGATATAGTATTTGTTTATCATTTGTGTGTTTATAGATAGTACATATTATGTTGTACATTTATTCATATATAGTAAACATATTTACTCATAGACTTAAGCAACTACATGAAAATATTACATAAATGGGTGTATTGGGTCATATGCCTACGTTTATATCTAAATGGGTGGTTATATTGAGTCTTAAGGTGTTTGGGGGACCAAAACTATAACCATAAGAAAATAGGCCTCTAGAAATGGAATGAGATGTATAAACGAAAGATTATAATGGGTTTATGAGTTCTTTATTTTTCTACAAATAATATGAATGACTGTTAGTTTATATATATTCAACATTGAATACTTGTGTGCGGTACATATTATGAGAGTGGTAATATGTACAAGTGTTTAAACATATATTATACATAATAATGCATCCTGATGTGTACCTATAAGTTATAGTAGTATGCAATTTAAACATAGGGTATACCTAGGTGGTATAATCTTGTACTTGTTTGATTATTATTTATGATTGAGGATTGTTTGATTCTTAAAATCATAAGTTTGGTTATGCATAATTATGTAATTGTGTTCATAAATAATGAACTATGATATTATGGGATGTCATAGAGTACTACAGTATAAATGTATGTCATACCCATGTGGTAGCAAACTAAATTTGATATACCTAAATCTCATTCATATATTTGACAAACTAATTGTATGTGAGTTAGTTATTTCTTTGAATAACATGTTTTATGAGATTTAGTAGGGCTTTATGTATACGTGCCTATAACCCCTAAGAGTATAATAAATGCTAAGATAAAATAATATGTGTTTTGTGGGAAATGTGACTTGGTTTGTTATATCTAGTTGCTTGAATAGAAATTTATGTTTCCATGTATTTAAGACTATTTTATTATGACTTATTGTATAAAATTAGTAGCCATGTTTTAAAATATTAGACTATGATAATATGGGTTATCATAAGGTGTAGTATATTGAAAACTAATTGTGGAAGTTAAAATCTGTAGTTAAAAGTGTATTTTACCTAGGTGGTATAGATTGTAGTCATTATTTTTAATATGAGATAGAAAATAATGTGAGATTCATTCATCTATTTGATGGAATAAATGTATGTTGTTATGTTATCCTATGTTTAGCATGTTATGTGAAATGATTGTTAGTAGGATGTAAATTGTATGAATATTTTGGTTACATCATATTTACCAATCTTGCATTGTTGATATTGACTAAGGAGTGAGATGAACTTTACTAGATTACTAGCATCACAATGCCAAATTAAGGCAACCCAATCAAGTAGTGTGTATGAATTTTGATTGGTCTATACACCATTATTATTTATTATTCTTGAAAACTTTAACCAAAGTATGTTTAGTGAGACATTGTTAGTTCATGAGTATAATTTACATATTTGTGTGATACCTTTAAATATAATGGGTTTTCTATGATACATCAAATGTTTAGTTTCAAAAATCATACAACACATGGGTACTAACTTGTCTCTCTAGATTTCCATACCATCACTATCTACTCATCCATGAAGGGAGGGCCATTTCTTGATGGTATTAGTGTGGGGGATCATTGGTCCATGGTTGGTGTGGAAAATTTCTTGGATGATTCTCTCCCTCCCCATAGTATTACTATTTTTGAGATGACACTTGAGATTGCCATAGGTACTACAGAGTTTGGGGAACTCATGTTTCAAGGAACCATATATCTTATTTATGTAAATTGTATTATATTGTATTTATTTTTGGAATCATTATCATGAAGATCTATAATTACTTATTTAATTATTTATAATTTGGCATCAGTGGTTGTATCATTGGAATAGTTGTGGCTTGCATTTGTAATTACTTTCTATATTTGTCTTATGATGTGTTTCTTATAATGTTAATGATCAGTGAAGTAGGATGTACTATAATTTATTTACAATTATCTCACTTTGAGTATTTTATATTAACACTAGTTAGATTATTATGGTGTAATTTATTTATAGTGTATGTGTTTAATTAAAAAAATTACGTATTTCTAGGTAGAACCCAGTAGGGTTGTTATAAAAACCCTAGTTCTATTTTACTTAGGACTATAGCTAGTTGAAAGGGAAGAAAATATGATAAATGGAATATTATTCACTTTCCAATGAATTTAAGAGTTGTCTAGGGTCTACCCCACTTAGATTCACCTTTACCAATAGTTCTTAGGCTTTGAATAATCATCAAAAAAATTCTTCATGCAGATTTATAGAGTTTTGTGTGTTTCTATAGGAATTTACTAACAATGATGAGAGTTGGAGTTAAATATTGAACTAGAAGTATGCCTTGAGCATCAAAAAGGATTAATTAAACTGAATAAAAACTCTCTACCATATTCCCATCATCCAAAACATTTGAAATAACCTCCAATTGAGACCTCTGCTTTGTTTCTTCTTGACTATATTAGTGGATAGAGCTTTCTAAGATTTTATAAAGAATCCTCAATCTATAAATTAATGACAAGAATCCTTTATAAAAATTTTAAAAAAATAATGAAAGGATAATCACATACCATATAACTCATAGGATTTCACAAAACCTTGTTAAATTTTTCTTTCCTTCATTGATATTCTTGGAGTTAAATAATCATACATAAAATTTGAAGGCAGACAGTCTTCTTTTACAAATTTTAATCTTATTCTTTTTTTTCTTGAAACAATCCACCCTTATCTATGTTTGAATGAGACTCTCCTCAAGTCATATCATGAATTTTAATCTCATAAAATGTCTTTAAGTTAATCTTGATTGCTCAACATATGTCGATGCTTGAGAAACTAGCCTTCTTGGGTGTTATACAAGGTTAGAACATGACCAAAAAGGTGGAAACCAACTAAAGACCATCCTAATATCTTAAATACCCCTAAACATACCAAAATATATCATTATAACCTATCAAAAACATGAATTAGACCATATAAACAATGAAATAAATTCAAATTTTTGAATAGATAGTTTTGGTGGGAAAGTGCCAAAAGAGCTCAAATTCAAATTTTATTCAAACCTAAGACCTAGAAATGACTCCTTAATGATCTATAATACTAATAAGACCCATAAAGACTTAAAATACTATCTCAACAAGCCAAAAATGATCAAAATGTTGATTTTTCTACATCACATTATCATATAGCCACTCAATGAATTTTACAGACTAAAATCTATGACCATTATTTCAGTCTAATGAGATTGGGGTCTCAAATTGAGTGGTCACATTGTTCTCCATGAACTTGATCAACTCACTTTTAGTGTTGTTAATTTTTATTTCCTTGATCCATCTCATGCAATAGTTTGTGTTAGTAAGAACAAACATGTGGCTTACTGAGGAGTTAAGATTAACTAATCCTATGAAATCCAACCCCTATTGGGAAAATCAGATCATTTATATAAATAGTTGTGGTGGAATTACAACATGGATTTATTTTTTGGAAAATTTATATCACTGATGGTAAACTCTAACATGTTCATGGATGTCTTTGAATAGAATTGACCAATAATAGCTTGTTCTAAGTATTTTATATGCAGTCGTATTTGTGGCATGATGATCAACACCTAACTTCTCATGGAAATTAGCCATGAATTCCTTGGATTCAACTTTTGACAAGCATCTAAGATAAATGCCCTCATGATTTTTATTAAAGATAACTCTTATCTTCAACATATATTGTATTGCTTTCAATTTGAGAGATCTTTTTAAGTTTTATTGAGTCCAAGAGGTGGGTTCCCATAAAAGAGGTAACGAATAATTGGGGTAT
This sequence comes from Torreya grandis, assembly GCA_037957365.1. Lineage (NCBI taxonomy): Eukaryota > Viridiplantae > Streptophyta > Pinopsida > Cupressales > Taxaceae > Torreya > Torreya grandis. The sequence continues at coordinate 815,099 of JARHVA010001981.1, read as the reverse complement.
ACCAATTATGTTGTAGCACTTTATCTTGGTTGAATTGATGCATGGTGATCCTTGGATCGATATCAATTATCAACTAGATAAGACCTTTTCTTTAACCAACTTGATATATTTTACCTCCAATTCATACTCTTGTAGCTTAGTTATACATCTACCTATGCACTCCCCTGATTTGTTCTGGCCCAACATTTTATTGATAGTTGGGTCTAGCACAATTACGTGCACTTTATTCCTAAAAATATAGTTCCTAAAAATTTTCATAACTTTGACAAAACCATAGGCATGTTTTTCCAACACAAAGTATTTTAATTATGCATCTTTTAGATTGGTCGTCATGAAAGCAACGGGGTGTTCTTATCCATCCAATCTCTACATTATACATACAACAATGGTATGATTAGAGGCAAAAGTATAAATGTAAAAGTATCTATAATAATTCAAACTAATTAGCATCGATGCTTGCATGATGGAATATTTTATGTCTTGAATTGATTTCTTTGACTCAACATGCCATTCTATTTTAGCATCTTGTTTCAACATAGCATTTAGAGGCTTCACAATTTCAGCAAATCCATAAATGAATTTGCTAACAAAATTGATTTTGCCAAAAAAAGACTTTAGCTCTTTTTTACTATTAAGATGAGATCATTTAGAGATTACTTCAGCTTGTTTGAGGTCAACAGCAATACCTTATTTTGTCATGATATGACCGAGAATCTTACCTTTGGTGACATTGAACACTCTCTTTTTTGGGTTCAAGGAAATGCCATACCTTCTGCATCTCTCAAACACTTTTTCTAAATGGCAGATGTGATTTGATCTACATTTTTAAAATATAGTTAAATCATCCATGTTAATTACTATACACTTACCAATTAGACCTTCAAATGTGAAATCCATTGCTCTTTGAATGTATCTTCAGCATTGATCAACCCAAATAGCATTCATATGTAGGAAAATGTGCCCCATTTTGTTATAAATGTAGTTTTAGTTCAATAATTATAATTTACTAAACTTAATTATATCCTAATAATTTTTACAAGGACATCATCTTGGATACATTAAGCATTTAAATTACTTCATCAAGGGAAGGCAATGGATAATTATCCTTATCTAAATTTCTATTAAGATTTTGGAAGTTTATGCACAGTCTAATTTTTTCATTTTTCTTCTCGATAAGTATGTTCTCCACCCAAGTGGATTGGTAAATTGAGAAGATTATTCCTACAAAAATGAGTTTATGAACTTATTTGTTTATCAATAGTTTAAGGATTAGATTCACAAGTCTTTATTTTTGTCTAAAGGTATTTGGTCTGGCTTAAGGGGAATAGTGTGAGTGATCACCCTTGGATTGAAGACTTTTAGGTATTTATAGACCCAATAAATTACATCCATATAACTTAGTGGTAACTTTCAAAACTTCTCAATCTATGCATCCATCTAATCAGGACCTATGTTAATAGTTTGGGATCTTTCCAAAGAACCAAGGTTAATGGTTCAACACTTCTTATTTTCAAATTTGGGTTTCGTAATTGGGGGCATAAATATAAATGTGTCAAATATCATTTCTAGAGAGATCATCCCCTTTGTGATTTGATTCCCTTGGATAGTGAGAATTATTTCTTTGTCAAGTTCAACTCTAGCACTATCACCCTCCTCTTCCTCTATTATCTAGACTTCAAATGCCCCAAAGACTTGAAAGTTCATAATGTTATCTAGAATAGAGGGGCAAGGAACTAATTCCATAGTGAGTTCATGTAATTTAGTGTTGTCAAGGGGAGTTAAGTTCATAGGTGAGGATGTTAATGAGTCATCAATCTGATTTTATTCCCTATGGATAGGTATGACATTAAATGCATCAAATATCTTGATTAAATACCATGCTCTATGCTTATAATTTCTAAGATATGAAATTTTTCAATGGAATTTGCTTCTTACCTGATTTAAAACAAGCTTAGAATCATTGATTACCTTTAGTTCCTTTGCCTTATGTTTCAATACAAAATACAGTCCTAGGATCAATGTCTCATATTTTGCTAAGTTGTTAGTGTATGTAAATTATAATCTGTAAACAACTAAATTTTTTTTACCTTAGGGATCAATAAGTAAGACCCTAGGTCTAGAAACTTATTTAGAGTAGGCTCCATCCAAATAAATACCATAACCTTGGAAACTTAATTTTTTTATTAGTCTTTCCTTTACCAAGATTTGTTTCCAAAGTGTAAATACATAAATTACAATCCACTAAAATTAACTTCTCATCGATCACATTATATTCCATGATCATGTGATTCATCCTTGTCTCTCTATCCATTCTATGTAGTTGGCAATGCACCTCAAATATAACCACATGTGAGATAAGTCAATGGCCATGTATCCATTCAAATATTTAGACCAATATCTAATAAGTAGCATTCCATATGCTTTGGTAATTTACACAACTTGTATATCTATGAATTGCTGGACTCTAGGCTCTGATTCTAATTTCATGTGTACATTGAGCATCTCACCTAGTACCTTGACCTCGAACTTATATCATTAGACTACAACCTTTTCTGACTTAATTGGAACCAAACTTGGTTTCTCAAAAATGCCTTCAGGTATTACATTTGTAGAAGTTCCTAAGACTACTAATTAATTATGTAGTTTCTTCATGAATAACCTAATAGTTAGGATAAAGGGAGTCACTTCAATCTTTTTTTATGAATAAGCACATTGGTGTGAGTTTTTTCTACTTGGGTTGACCTAGTTTTCAAGAAGTGACTTGAGTATAAGATCATGTTGCTTAGTGATTTGAGCAAGATCATTCAACATGATGTTGTCTTTGATATTTTTCATATCTTCCATGATATTATATCCATTTCTACCTTGAGTTTGTTTAATCTCCATGTGGGCTTTGAACTCATTAAAATTTGGAGGTGGAGGGTCATTCCTAGTATTATGATCAGGAGGAGTTATGTCATTATTTAGAGGACTTTAGGTAGTGAGAGGATGATGATGTTGTTGTTAGTTATTAATAGAATAATTAATTCTTTGAAATTGTTACAAAGCATGCACTTCACTATCACTCTCTTTGGTTCATTCTCTTCTTAGCTAAGGAACTCGATGGTTTCTAACACCATGGTTATGTTAAGCAACCTACCAGCATTATAAGATTTAGGTTGGTTTGACACTACCTCATACTCTTCCATTTCCATTTGTAAAATATCCAAGGCACTAAAAAATTTGATGCAATCAAGCTATCCATGTTGGGTTGTGTTATGCACATGGCACCAATTAGGATGGGTTATTTCATAGTTGTTAATTTCAAGTATTTTATTGGGAGAATGCTCTAGCTAATTTTGGGGATGATTGTAATTTTTATTTTGTCTCTATTAAGTGAATTTCTTATTTGAACTCTTAACGCCATAGCTACCTATTTGCCTTTGCCAACCAAGGAAGTCATTACTTAGTCTTTGCACCATTTATTGGATGGAATCCAACTAATTTTTTATAGACCCTTAGGGTATGGTTAGGGACTTATTAGTAGTAATTATAATCATTTGTGTTTTAAATTAGGGAATCATCTCATTATTTATTTGTTAAATAAAATCCAAGTGATAGTTTGGAGTAGCATGTCTCAAAGGAAGTAAGTTAGTTATTAGCAATGGTTGAGATAGAGGCAATTTATTATTTGCATTAGGAATGACATTCAAGGCTAGCATGTTGGGTAATTCATTAGGAATGGGATCCATCATTTGACCTAGTGGATTCGGTTGTTTATCGACCATGATAGCTTCAGCATATGTCAAATCTAGGGTCAATACCATAGGGTATCATCTTAATAACATTGTCATCCATGGGTCCAATACATTTTTATACATCTCAAATGTTATTTGAGCATCAAGACTGTAAATATCAGTGACTTGGATATATATATTCTATAAATAGGCATTGAAATTCATAATAAGCTCATTTGGCTCTCATTTAATGAATGTGAATTGTTGATATAGGATGTTTGGGTCTATAACTTGCCCAAATTAGGCTAGGAAATTACTAGTAAATAGGTATCATCTTATAATGGATTCCTTGGGAAGGTTTATAAACTAATCATATGATGCATCCATAAGCATGAATGGGAATAGTTTGTAAGCCATGTCTTCATGCTCAACATTGAGAAGTCTCTAAGTAGTTTTGTATGACATTATGTGTTCCTTTGTATTCCTTCCTACACTACAAATGAATCTTGGAAAGTATCTCTCTATAATCTTGGGTAAGTCATGGACAACACCAAATACTTTTATGATAGACACAAGAAGCCAATCCATAGGTACAACATGGGTATATGCTAGTTCTAAGTATTTTGAGAAGTTGATCTAATAGAGATAACTAAAGGATTAGATCTACATATAACATTTATTGATATTTTATGGATCTATAATGGAAAGATAATCAACCTCCCATGGATGGATTGGGATCAATTAATGCAAATAATAGGATCCAACTTAGTTTATCATGCATAATTCAATCACAACTACTCTTATTGGGCCAACTACTACATGTGTTTAAACTTACAATAGGATGGGGAAGCAAACATAGAATAAAAAAAAGAAAAACGTAGTGATTTCCAAATCATATAACAATTCTTAACAACTTTTAGTAGTTTACAATTATTCATATGTGTAATCAAAGATTAAACTACAACTCAATGGCCATCCTTTTACTGCCAGCTATTATTCAATGAAATAAATAACATAAAGCAAGATGGAAGGGCCAATACTTTAGAAAATGAAAAATTTAAAAGATTATTACTCATTCAAATAGCCCTCCTTCTAGCACCATCTATTTTTCACCCTAAAATCTTGATCTAAAATCACTCATAAGGTTGAGTGTTCTAGAGAGAAATGTAGGGGACTATGCATGGGATAAATATATCCCCTCATTAATTTTAGGGCTAATGTTGGTTCAATCCAAGGACCGAGTAGTTTAACCTATTTTACTCAAATAACATGGACTATTACCACTAGAGGCTCAATGTTTATTTGATGACACTTGGAATTTTTATCATCTAATTGACCTTTATTTTTTATTGATATTGAGCCTAACTTTGCAAATTTATAAAATAAGGTAGAGTATTAAAATTTAAGACAAAAATAAAAATGGGGAATGGAGAACAAGAAAGAAAGTTTTTAGTCAATATAATGCCAATGCTTGAGAATTAAAACATGCCAAGTTACAGTTATACCATTGTGTACTTGATTTATTAGTTTCACAAACATAGAACATAATGGACAAGCTTTTAGTGACATAAATTTAGATGCTCAACTTGTGAACTCTTCACTAACTAAAAATACTCAAAGATTTATAGAAAATTACATACGAATATTTTGAAACACTTTTTAATTAAAGACACAAAGCATAGAGCATTCAAGAGGGAATGAATAGAAAATCAAGGAACTAGATTAGCTTAATCATATTTTAGTTACCACGTCTACCTCTATAACTAAGCATAAAATCACTCTTCTTACACTAGTATAGACTCAAAACTAGGAACAATGGATAACATTTGGTGAATAGAAGATAGATTCTAGACAAGTAAAATTTATATTATAGTTTTAATAGAGTTTCTTTACATAAAGTGTCAACCTTGGCAGACAATCAAAACCTAAAAGCTTGAGATAATAGCAGGTGTAATCCTGGCTTGAATCTTGGAAACATTTCAGGCTAAATTTTGTTGACACTTTACAAAGGGAAAGAATTTAATTTATATAGATAGATTTATCCCTAAAATTCACTCAGCCCATTACTATGGTGGTTATAAATATTTGGTGATGACTGGGGATGTAGTTAGGATTATTTTGATTTAATGAAATATTACCAACTTAAGTAAGATTTAGAGATTAGAGACCATGTTTATCAAAAGCTAAATTTGGTATTTTATGCTCATTGTCTCTTCTTAGCCTTCCACCATATTCATGACATATGATGACTCATGTTATACTCACCATATTTAATTCAATTTATGGGGATAATAGTGATAAGATTCAAATATTATTGATAGATCATTGTTGAGATCTTCTTGGGATTGTAATTCCATCATGCCTTGTAGAGACCTATAAATTCATTTTAAGAGGTTTATTTAATGAAAGAGCCATCTATAAATTTATTTTAGGGTATCTTATATCAATTCACTCCTTTATTAGCATGAAATATATCACTACCAAAACTTTTAGTTATTGAGAAACCTAGACTTGATGTACAGTCCTCTTGGGACTCTTGATGATTTTTGATGTCCAGATAAACCATCAATATTAGCTCACATGCTCTCCTAACATTATCATTACCACATGGATCTTTCTCAATGTCATCTTCATTCTCCTTTGCTAGGCTATTAGCTTGGTCCTCGAGTCCTACTTTTCCATTTGGTAGTTTGTTGGTGCCCCCATGCCTTACCTCATATTATACCTTTGTCCTTGCCATGACCACATGGATGCTTTTTGGGATCTCAAGCTCTTAATGCTTTGATGGGTCAATACTAATAATACCTTGAGCTTTTGAGGTTAGTACTGTCAATCCTCCAAGATCATGGGCTTCTAGGATGGTACCACATGGCATAATATCAGGCTCATGGGGGGATGGATCTTTATATTATCAGTTCACTTCCAGACCACCAGCTAATACTTTAATGCTCTTGAGGTTTCAAGGTTAATGCCTTCAACTCTCCATTGGGTCAATTCATTGGGATCATGGCACAATCTTAGGGTCGTAAGGATTTAAAAGGACTTAGCTATTTTTTTAAAGATGTTTGGCTCTAAATCCATGCACCGATGAGATTTGGATGTGTGGAAGAATATGGAGGGGCCAAGGAGGATCTAAAAACCGGCAAGAAAACAATAAAATTGATTAATTAAATATTTTTGAGAAATCCAAATCTTTGCTAAGCAAAATTTATGCGAGAATCAATAATTTACTATAAGAATTGAAATTAGTCATTCACACAAAACATATATTTTAATCCCAAACCTTCATAGGATAGAGTCTATAACAGATGTGATTGAATTATTTAAAATAAATGATTAATAGACTGTATTCATAGGCAAAGAATATCATGATTATTAAATATTTAGCTAAGTCTTAAATGAAGTTTTGCAAATATTTAATCCAATTTTACTATGAAATAGCATAATCATGAGTTGAATTTATAAAAAGAAGCCATAAAATATCCCAAAAGATTAATAAACTTTCCAAAATCCCAAGTTCAACACTCAAATGGGTGAATATTAAAGCATTTTATCATGGACTAAGACCTCATAGAGTCAAGGAAAACCTCCAAGTTAAACTTTGATGTATATAGATGAAAGCTTAAACTGAAATGAATAAAATGCAAAATCATTAGAAATAAGCATGAACAATCATTTATAACTTAGCATCTAGCAACTACCAATCAAGGAAGAGTTAAGTAGAAACACCAAAACTCCAATAAGGTCCTCAAGACTAGGTAAATCATGATTTAGTTAAAAAGAAAGAGGGTCCCTATTTTCAACCTAAAAATGGGGTGTGTTGGTGAAGGAAACAATAGGTTCCTTTTGGGGTCATCTCACCTCTAGGTCTCCAGGTGGTTGCCAATGCTTTCCCAAAAAGGTGTATTCAAAGTTAAAATAGGTCTGGTTTGAGTTTTAATTTTACAAGCCTCAACTTTAGAAAGTGTAAGTTTTAATTTTAAAAATATTTTTTTTTTAAATAACCACCAATAGTTTATATAACTAACAGTTGGTTATTATTATAACTAAATACCACAGCTATATGCCAACAACTAGTGGCTTAAAAACCATTCAGCTTTAAAAGTCATGCCACCACATGGTACCTCCCATCATTCACATTGTGTGGTTAGTAAAAATTACATGGCCAACTTGTCTATCAACCATCATCAACCCCCTTAGAAGCTAACCACCCATTGTGCAATCACATGGGTGACCACCACCTAAACTGGTGGATATACCCTACATTGAGTGGCTAGTGCCCTCCTAGAGGCCTTGTGTATAAACAAATTTAACCTATAGACTTAAAATTTTCAAAAAATCATATCTTACAAACCACATATTAAAAAAATTAATAAAATGGCAATGTTGGGTATTGATTTTATCCAAGATTATCATAAAATTATTTTAGGCATCTAATTGCCTTGTTTTAGATGCTTAAAATTGCACTAAGTGGGATTAATTTATAAAGGGGTTGTAACGAGATTTAAATAATAAACTTTAAAAATTAATATAAAATCACTTTTAACTCCAAAAATTATTTTGTAAATTGTATTAAATCCCTTAGTATTCCTAATTTACAGTATAATAAAAATTGGCATAAGTTGGAATGATTTTAAGAGCATAAAAATTATATGAATGTATCTATCCGTATTTGTCATCATCCTAATCAATGAATTTCACATTCTTAGGAAAGAGAAAACATTTATTTTTAGTAAACTATAAAAATATAGAGATGTACATGTCCAATACATAATATACAATTTGTTTTTTAACATGAGATAATAATTTCATTATTTTTACAACCCAATATACTCACTAGGAAGAGTAAGTGATAAATAAACATCACCCTATTTCCAATGACCTGTTTACAAATTTTATTTTAATATATACATAATTTCATCTAAAATAGTAAAAATAATCATGATGCTCAAATATCCAATATAATTTCTTAACAAGTATATACAAAATGTTGAACAAGTTATCCTCACATGGAATCCACATGCAACTGCAAGGCCAATTGATGGAGGGCTCACCTCCCATCTATTTTCCATCATCAAGAGGCTACCATAGACACCCCTAAGCATAAATCCTATCTCTAGGCATCATCACATCATGTTTAAATGTGGATAAGTTGGTAAAATAATATTTTTATGGTCACAAGGCTAGACAAGGAACACTCACTATGAAATATGTCTAGGAAGCTATAAGTCCAACTACACAAAAGGGGATTCCATTATCCAAAATTAGTATATAAGTAAATTAAAACACAATTTAAAACTCTATCATATCTCAAGGCATAAATATACATTTCCAACACAAATAGGCCCATCAAATGAGAATAAGAACATGGGGAATTCCTCACCCTTATTTTACCATCTCTTAGCCATGTGAGGGTATACACGCATTCCACAATGCCAAATAACACATAGGATGGCATGGGGATTTTGGTCCCACTTTACACTAACACTATATATAAATAAACCATGTAGGAGGTTACAGGAACCCAGTTCTACCACCACTTGCACTATGTATAAGTGTACCAAAAACATGCAAAAATCACATAAATTTTGGCAACATAACTCTATCATTTTAAGATAAGAAAATTGAATAAAAAACATCCAATATTTTTGAGTTGTCTTACATATCCAATCCAAAATGGAAATTAAAACCACATGGTGGCCATTGGCACAACTATGGAATACCAAAAAATAAATAGGGTAAGCCAAATGGCTTACACCTCTTAAAAATTACAAACAAAGGAGAGGAGAAAGATAATTTTAATAAAACAAAATTAATGTAAATTGGGCATGGAATCCCACCTTGGTTCCTTATTTAATTCACTCAAGAACACCTTTACCAAGTTTGGATAATGTCTAATCTCCTCCTTATCTAAGCTCTTCCTCAAGCTCCTCCTCCTCTTTCTCCTTCTCTTCTCTACTCAAATTATCCAAAATTCAAAAAATGAAAAAAAAAACTTCTCTCAAGGAAGGTTTTCCTTCCTCATATAGGCTCAAATGCCTTCTCTATAATCTAATAGGAAGGTGAAATGTGTCCTTTCCCATCCCTTGGCGCAAGGTAAAAAAGTCTTCCCTCTCCATAACTCCACTTACTAGCTCATGTGGGCAATCCAACAAGTCCTTATCTCATTAATGAACCCATTATCTCATGCCATAAATAACACATGGGATGCCTCAAAAATATTATAAAGATCTTATAAATACTCTCCAACCTTCCTATTTGTCCAAGGACATAAATTCAAAAAAAAATTCTATGAACTACTTTATGTCACTCTCTAAATTTGGTGCTCCCAAATCATTCAAGTTTTGAGTCAAAGGGGGCCACTTAAGTGGCTAAAAAAATAATTTATTAAATAATTAAATTAAATATAGCTTATAAGGTTTAATAATTAAAGGTGTCAATAGTATCTAAGGGGGGAATAGTGTTAAACATGTTAAAAAAGCCTACACTTTTGGCTAGGTACATAAATGATACAAGAAGTGGTTTGGATCATGGTAACATCAAGTAGAAATCTCACCACTATTCCAATGATGTGCTCATGCCTGATGGAGTCATAGTTCCCTCATCGGCCTCCTCTATCACCTGCACAACATTGCACACATAAAATTCCCTAACCTAGATAGTTGAATTTATAGAATATAAACAATACAAGTGATATCAATCCACACAACATGCACATGACATATCCAAGGCATCACAAATAAATGGTGATAAACTAATACTAATCATTTAAACATATGTATAATCAAATACATGCTTAAGAACAATAGTTTTAGATTATGGAATTAATAATCATCAATATGGACAACCAAAATAACATAAGTAAAATGATATCACAAAGAATATAATCATCATATAATATAAGCATATAATTATTCTAGCATAATCAAGTCAACATCATCTCATTATATATATATATATATATATATATATATATATATATATATATATATATATATATATATATATATCTTTGTCTCAATCGTAATGACTCAAGAACATCTCGTGTCTCAACAATACATAAAACACGTCTCAATAGGACGTGTGTACAAAACAACATGTCTAAAGTAAGCACTGTGAAAATAGGGGTCTCACATCCTTAATAGTAATTTATGCCTCTAAACTAGGCAATCCTGAATACTTTTCCATCATAACAAATACTCCTTTATCATGAAGAGAAACTTGTGAGATGACAAGATTTATTCACACTTGATTGATGTTTTAATAGGTGTTAAACATGAAACTTATTTAGAGTCATTTCTTTGAGCATCTATTTTTTTATTTTTGTTGTTATTAGTAATCCATTTAAGAACCATTATGAAGATTGTATATGAGCTCATATCTAAAACTAAAAGTTGATTATACTAGTGTATCTATCATATGATTTACATCATCCTTGATATATAATGTATTTGGATGGAAATAATTTGATCTTATAAATGCATATTATAAATGCCTTATTTTGGGTGGCTCATCAAAAGTAAATCTAGCTTAATGTGTGCATTAGGCGATTGTGGTGCTAATCAAAGTACTAAATTTATGTCAGTGTTAATATATGTTTATTTTAATGATTGTTTGGTATATGTAACAAGGTCAATTATTTGAAATCCTTGTTGATATCAATTGGTTAATGTCATGTTATGGGAAATGACATGACACTTCCCTCCTATAGCTTCCGCCTCTATCTTAGAATTATGGATTTGAGTGGGTAGGATCATTTCTTAAATGCTTTAGATTCCTCTAAAATGTCTAACCCTTCTCAATAAAAGCCCAAAATTTTTGTGGTGTTTTTTGTGATAAAAAGTGTGACTATGAGTGACTTTTTAAAAAAACTAAAAATGTCTTTTCATTTATTGATATTCATTTTGCTTCAAGATTTGTGCAAAGATCCATATCTGGATCATTGGAACATGAAAAAATAATAATACTAAGTTTGGTACACGATATATCACATGGAACAACAAAAATAGATCTATTATTTCTATCGCATTTATATAAGTATACAATGAAAGAACTCCATGAGTACAATAATTCTTTGTGACATTGGACAGTTTTTCAAATTCATATCAATGTTAAGTCCTTTCAAATCTACAAATGAGGGCAACTATGCATAACAATGCCACCTCCTACATGGTATTTTTCACATTTTTTCTCTATACTTATTATCTATCATAAAATCATTTTAAAAATCACCCTATGTGAATTTGTGTAGAAATCACCCTATGTGATTTTTGTGTAAACATCATCCTATGTGAGTTTACAAGAGATCTTAGAAAAAAACTATGTATTGGAGATTCTTTTTATTTTGAAAGGATACAAAAATATTATATAAGAATCTATCCATGAGGAACTTGGGGATATTATATGTTAGATAATCCCTTTTACATGCTAGGCTAAATCATCATATATGAATTAGGGATGCAAATATTTTTATAAGAGGATAATATTGGCATATATCCCCTCTAAACATTAAGGGGGAGTGTGGAGCATATAATGTTTGTGGGGACACACCTATAATGAACCCAAGATTATAGACAAGCATATATAATAAATTTTATTTTTAAAATATAAACTTATATATAAAACATATATAAATAAAAATCTAATATATTAATTGTAAAATTGAAATGGTGTAACCATTTATGGTTATAACCAACCATATTCTATAATTATGTACTATTAAAATGATATGAGAATGATAATCACATGAATCACATACTATCAAGAATATAATTAAATTGGTATTCAGAAGAAGAGAGAAGAAAATATTTATAAGTTATGTATGGTTGGTTCCCTATGAAACCATGTCATTGTATATTGCTCTTATCATTAATGGAAGATGAC